>JAKCOZ010000208.1:0-435287 GCA_022605955.1 Rallus limicola | reverse complement strand
GGCCCCCTCCCCAAAGTGACTGCAGGGCCCCCCCTCCCCAAAGTGACTGCAGGGACCCCCCTCCCCAAAGTGACTGCAGGGACCCCCAAAGCCCAGTGTGGGATGGGTGCAGCTCCCCATCACTCACCTCCTTGCGGGCACCACCCTCCTCTGCCTCCCGGGGGGGGATGACGATGGAGAGGTTGGGGGGCTTCTTGCTCTGCAGGCGGCTGCTGCTGGAGCGGCTGCCCCCGTTCTTGTCGCTGGCTGACATCTCGGGCTGGGGGTGGCTGGCAGGCTGGCAGGGTGCAAGGAGTCAGGGGAGTGAGAGGAACAATCCACCCCCACACACACCCAGGAGCTCATGTGTGGGCAGAGGCTGGGTCCCAGCAGGAGATGAAGCCTCACCAGAAGGATCTCACCAGCCTCAGCACCTCCCAGCTGCTGTACATCCATCCATCCATCCATCCATCCATCCATCCATCCATCCATCCATCCATCCCTCCTTCCATCCCTCCCTCCATCCCTCCCTCCATCCCTCCCTCCCTCCATCCATCCCTCCCTCCCTAGCCCAGCCACCCACGTCCTGGGCTTGGGTGACCAGCGGGTTCTCTCTCCCACATGCTCCTAGTCCCAACCCCCCCAGGACTCCTGCCAAGGGACAAGAGGACAGAGAGGGTGGGAGCATCCCCATCACACCCCCACACGCCTGTGGGACACCCAGCTTGCACCGAGCCCTGCAGCCACCGAGGACAGGCATCCCCATGGGATGTGTGGCAGGGTGCCCTGAGGGCCACGGGCAGCCCACTGGGGTCCTCTGGCATTGCCCACCAGCACCACATGGAGCTCAAGGTCCAGCAGCACCTCAGGCTGCAGATCCCCAGCTTGATCCATAGGCTTGGCTCCTCTCTCTGCCCAGGACCCCAACCCTCAGGCTCATACAGCTCCCATCTCCCTCAGGGATGGTGCCTGAGGGATCAGCTGAGCAACTGGGACCCCACCAGCCCCCCTCAAGCAGGGCAGCTGCTTCTCAGAGCTGGAGTCAGGCACAGGGGCACAGTCACAGCCCCCCCCCAGCACCCAGTCCGGGGCCTGACCCCACCACAGGCAAAGCCTGGCTTTAGGAGTGCCGGGTCGCAATGGGACCAGCTGCCTGGGGGCACAGGAGTCCAGGACCAGCTCCCTGGGGGCACAGGAGTCCAGGACCAGCTCCCTGGGGATATGGGAGCCTGAAGCCAGGGGCACTAGAGGAAATTGCTGCCCTCCAAGGGCTCCTGCATTAAAATGGGTGCTGGGGTCCCTTCCAGTGGGGCTGGCTGGGGTACCGCAGGGCAGGGATGGGGTGAGAGGCTGGAGACAGGCGTGGGGCAGGGGGAGGGCCAGGGCACCCTGGCAGGGGTGGTGGCTTCACTAAGACCCCCTCCCTCAATGGGCAGCAGTGGCTTGGGGCAGGGCAGGGGGCCCATTCCCCAATTCCCCTGCTCCCCTCCAGCCTCAGCAGTCACTCAGCTCAGGGTGGGATCCAGGAAGGCATCGCACAGACGTGACTGGGAGCAGGCAAGGTGTGGCTGGAGGCAGCATCCCAGCACCTGCCTCCCCTCCTCCCCAGGGGCACCGAGGTAGCACCCTTGGGTGCAGCCAGCGGCTCAGATGTTGCCTCACACCCCTTGCTGCTGTTAACCACCAAAGCTGGGAGCAACCAGCTCCTCCCCTCCCCTTCCTCCTGGGGCACAGCCAGCACAGGTTCCCAGCAGAGCATCCCTTACCTCATAGGAATGGCAGGGACCCAGCACATCACACCTCCATGGCAAACATCTGTGGCAGCCTTCCTCCTCCTCCTCCTCCTCCGTCCTTCTGTCACACACAGGAGCCCTGGGGCATGGCTGAACTCCTCCTGTCTTGCCTGGTGGGGAGAGAGAGCCCAGGATGAAAAAGCCACACCAGGGAAAGCAGGAGCATCCCAGACAGGGGGAGAGCTGAGCCCCATGCTCTGTGGGTGCTGGGGATGGGGCTGCTGGTGGCCAGACACCCAGGGACACAAACCAACCGCTGGCACAGGAGGAGGAATGCCTTCCTCAGTGCCAGGGGAGACACATGGGACAGGCAGGGAGTTTGCACCCCCCCCAAAGCCCCTGGAAGCTGGATACCCACTGGACACAGGACCCTGAGGTGTTGAATAGCTGCTGAGCTGGGAGAGCGCCAGCCCCAGCCAGCAAGATTTTCCAGCCCTCTGGTGAGCTGGAGACACTGTTTGTTTTCCTCCCAGGGCAGCCAGCACTGAGCTGGAGATGCTGGCTGCTCTGCAGAGCTGGGAAAAGGAGCACACCAGGGGTTGGAAGCAGCACTGGGACACCCCCACCCTCCTTCACCCCAGGGAATGGTGTCAGTGATAGGGCCTGATACAGCCAGAAGCACAGCCCTGGGGGGCCAGGCTGTTTGTTCTGAGGTGCAAGAGGAGCTGGTGCTCCCCCCTGGCCCCACACTTACACCCCACCCTGACACCCAGTCCATCACTCCTCCCATCACACTCCCAGGCAGCCTTCACAGGGACCCCCCCATGCTGCCTGGTGAAGCAGAGGGTCAGCAGCACGTTACAAGGTCTGGTCCCACTCCCCACAGGCTCCCGATGCAGCACGGGTGGGGGATGCACCCAGCCCCCCCCCCCCCCCTCCTCTGCCCAGCCACAGGCAGGTGACGCAGCTCCCAGGGGACCTGGCACCAGCCACAGGCACCTGTCAGCCCAGTCACGCTGCTGGGGAGGGTTTCACTCTGCATCACCACAGTATTTGGCATTGGGAGAAAGAGGAGGGAGGAGGGGAGCAGCCCCCCAGGGCTGGAGACCCCCTGGGCACACAGGTTTTGGGGGGCAGCACCCACCCCCTGAGCACAGATCCCGACCCACAAGGGGTCTGACCATGCCCCAGCTGGAGGGATCCCAGGGGGACGGTGTTGGGAAGGTGTTTTCCAGCTCCCCACGTGTTCAGCACTGGCACCCACCCCCTCCAGCTCTGGCACAGCTCTCACCCAGGGTGCTCAGCGGGAGCATGGCCAGCTGGCACCTCGGTCCAAAGCCAGCCCCCCCAAGTCCCTTCACCCTCCCAGCCCCGGGACGGGCAGCTGTGTCACCAGGAGCACGGTGCTGGGGGGTCCCCGGGGAGCCTCAGCCCCGTTCCCCAGCCCCGGGGGTCCCCAGGGAGCCTCAGCCCCGTTCCCCAGCCCCGGGGGTCCCTGGGGAGCCTCAGCCCCATTCCCCAGCCCCGGGGGTCCCTGGGGAGCCTCAGCCCCGTTCCCCAGCCCCGGGGGTCCCTGGGGAGCCTCAGCCCCGTTCCCCAGCCCCGGGGGTCCCTGGGGAGCCTCAGCCCTGTTCCCCAGCCCCGGGGGTCCCTGGGAGCCTCAGCCCCGTTCCCCAGCCCCGGGGGTCCCTGGGGAGCCTCAGCCCCGTTCCCCAGCCCCGGGGGTCCCTGGGGAGCCTCAGCCCTGTTCCCCAGCCCCGGGGGTCCCTGGGGAGCTGGGGGCAGCTGGTGGCTCTGCAAAGGGAAGTGAGAGGCGACGCGTGGGCTGGGAGGGGACAGCTGTGTGAGCACCTTGCTGCGGACACAGGGTGGTGACAGCAGGATGGGGGGGGGGACAGGCATGGACTCACATCCCTGAGCACGTTCTGACCTTGGGGAGGGTGCTGAGCACAGCTGGAAGGGGGGTCCTGGCACAGCACAGTCACTCCAGGCTGGAAGAGACCTTTGGGCAGAGAGGAACACACTGAGGATGCTGCCATCACCCACCAGGGAGCCATAAATGGGGGGGTTGGGGTAACCCAGTGTGGTTGTAAGAAGAGATCCCCCCCCAGCATCATCTTCCCTCCCAAAGCAGACACCACAGCTTGCCAAAGCCCAGCACCCAGCAGCCACAGCCACTGCCCTTGGCCAGCAACAAGTGGGTGAACCCCCCACCCCTCCTAAGAGGGCAGGCACCCACGGGGTGCAGGTGAGTGGGGTGAGGAACCTAGCCCAACCATCACACAAGACCCTGGAGACAACCCTACTGAGTAGCCTGGGGGTGTTCACAGCACACAGAGGGACCACAGAGGCTGGAGAAGGATGGGGGGAATCAGCTTGTTCAAGGGCAGAGCCTGGCAGGACAAGGGGGCTGGAGTGAAGCTGGAGGAGGGAAGGGGGGAGAGGAGATCTTAGGGGGAAGTTCTGTGCAGAGAGAGTGGGGAGGGGCTGGAAGGGGCTGCCCAGAGAGGGGGTGGGTGCCCCGTCCCTGGGGGTGTTGAAGGCCAGGTTGGCTGGGGCCCTGGGCAACCTTGTGTAGCTCCAGGCCTGGAGGTTGGTGTCCCTGCCTGTGGCAGGGGGTTGGAGCTCTGTGACCCTTGGGGTCCCTCCCAACCCAGCCCAGGCTGGGATTCCATGGGGATGGAGCCCCTGTGCTGGGGTGGGGGGGCAGCACTACCAGCACCACAATGCTTCATTGCATCAAGCCAGGGTAATTAAGCCAGGAGGAGGAAGAGGTTCTGAGCCACCCAAGGGTGTTAGGCTGGGTCAGGACCCCCTGTAAGCACCCATCACCCTGAGCACGACGAGCTCTTCCCTCTCCATCCCCATGAGGGAGTGAGAAAGGGGTCAGAGATGCTGCTGAGCCCCTGAACCCCCCCCCAGCCCATTAGGCAGAGCGTGCTGCTGCCCATGAGTGATTCCCAAGCTCAGCCCTGAGCCCAGCCAAGGCTGGAGCCTCGTTAAAAGGCGCTCCTGCTTATAAAGAGCCCTGGCTTGGAAAGGCAAGGAGCCCAATGGCTCTGAGCACAGAGCCCCTGGGGACCCCCAGCCAAGCCCAGCACCTCTCACTCATTCTTAGAGCATTTTAACACCTTCCCAGCCCAACTTCCAGGCAGAAGGGAAGCAGACCAAGCCCAACAGCTCCTGGAATGGGAGGAGATTCTTTAAAAATGGGGAAAAAAAAAAAAAAGAGGGGTGGGGGGAGCTTCTGAGGGGGGAGAACAAAACCTCTCAGGGTTTTTTCTTCCTCCCAGGATCCCAGACCCCACGTGCCAGTGTCCCAAGGACCCCTCAAATAGGGAGACCCAGAGAGCACCAACACCCCCCTCCCCAGCCTGGGAGCAGCCAGGGTCCATCTGCTGCCCCCCCTCCCCCTCCCAAACCCCAGTTCTTTTTGTGCTTTGAGCCTTCTGGCTTCCTTTGGAAAGGACAAAACTCACTTCAGGGCATCACAGCAGGAGCACCCCTGTCCCTAAGGGGCTTTGTGCCCTTGCATGGCCCCACAGCACAGAAACACCCCCCCCACACCCCCCAGCCAAGGCCACACGGGGCCATTTCACACCCCAGCATCACCCTGATTCCTCCCCCCCCCACCCTGCACCCCAGGAGGCAACCCCATCTGTTAACCCAGGGGTACCAACCCCATCCCCAGGGGACTGGATGGCAAAGCTGTGAGGCACAAGGGGACCACCGTGCCTCAGGGGGTGTTTTAAGCTGCCCCCCCCCTTCCTTCTCCTGCATCCCTGAGCCACAGGGTTGGGTCCCAACATCCCCATCTCCTGGGGTAGCAAGAAGGGGTAGGGATGCTGGAGGGGCAGGAGGAGCCAGCCCCTCCCTGGGGCGGTGCAGGCAGCTGGCACCCTACCCTCCCCAGTGCTCCCATTAGGAAACTCTCTCTCCCCATTCTCTACCTGGGGCAGGACATTGGGCAACCACAACAAGGGGTTTGCTCAGCCCCAGCGAGCTGGGAGCCACGAGGCACACCCTGCAAGGAAGCAAGACTACCAGGGGAGATAGAGCCAGCTGGGTGAGGGGGTGTGTGGGGGGGATGCAGGGGAGGGGGAAGGATGGATGCAGCTGATAAAGACACAGTGGGCAGAGCCCTGCCTGCCCAGAGGGAAAGGAAGGCAGGGCTGGGAGGGGGCAGGGCTGGGAGGGGGCAGGGCTGCTCGCATGGTTGCACAAGGCAGCCATGTGCTGGGCTTCTCCCCTGCAAGGGCTGCCTTGCCCAGAGCACAGGGCAGGGTCCTGCTCCCTGCCCTGGAAAGGGAAGGATTCCCCTCTGGCATCCAGGAGGGGGTGGAAGACGCCCTGTGGAGGATTTCCCCCATCCCAGGCAACACCAGTTTCCCCACCCTGGGTCATTTCTACCAGCAAAATCCCCCCACCCCCACCCCACCCCACCCATCACCCCCAGCAAAGCAAGTGCCGACACCCAAGGGGTTCCCAAGCACCCTGGGCTGAGCCCACCCACCCCAGCACCTCCCTGCTTCCCCATCCTGGGGGGCTCCAGGGGGTGTCCACACACCCCCCCCCCCCCCATCACAACCCCCCCCAAACCAGTGGCACCACACCCACCCATTCGGCTGCGGTGAGGTAGGGGGGTGGGGGGGGGTCCCTGCACTGGGGGGGCCCCCAGCCCTTTCCCCCCATGCTGGAGGCTGGGCTGAGCAGCCAGAGAAGCCTTTGAATCCCCCCCAACGGCTTCAGGAAGGGCAAAGGTTTGCTGGCAGCAAGGGAGAGAGAGGGTGGCTCTGTGGAGAGCACGTGGAGGGGGTGGCTGCCCCCAGCCCACACCACAGGCAGGGGCTCCAGCCCTCTCCAGACCCAGGGGAAGCTCCTTGCCAGGCACCACATGGATTCCTCAAGCTACCAGGATGGATCTGACTTGGCTTTGGCTGTGGAATTCACTCAGAGCTACTCCAGCTCTAGCACCACCTGGGCTGGAACACAGCGCTCCCGCCCTGGCTGTGCTTTCCAGAAGGATCTGAGGGGTCCCAGGGCATTATATCCCAGTGCAAAGGGAGGGCAGCCTGCCCCCAGGCCATCTGCCTGCCATCCCCACGCAGAGGTCATTCTCACTTCCCTCCTGGAAGCAAAGTGCTCAGCACAAGGGTACGGGGGGGGGTGGGCAGGAGACAGGCTGGTTATCATCTTCCTCTCTTAGCTCTGGGGCTGGCAGTGGGAGGGCTCTGCCCAGCCCCACAGACCTCCCCAGTCCTTCACCTCCCACTTCAGAGCACTCAGAGCATCCCCCCATCCCTGCAGAGGGTCCCCTCACGACTGAGCTCCCAGCACCCCCAGGCTACATGGGGTGCAGTGCTCAGCCCCCACACATGGATTCGGCTTATCACAGGCAGGAGAGCAGCCCCAGGCTGACAGCAGGACAACCCCCCCTGCCTGTGACAGCAGGACAACCCCCCCAGTGCTCCTTATCCCCCAGAACAGGCCCTTTATCTCAAGCAGCCATTGCACAGCCCCTGCAGAGCAGCCAGCCACTGACACCCCATCTCACAGCCCTCCAGCAGAGACAGAGAAACCAGGAGCTACCCCCCAAAACCCCTCAGCACTCCCCAAGCCCCGCTGCACCCCAGGGAGGCGGCTCCCATCACCCCCTCTCCCTCCCCCAAACACCAGCAGTGGGTGGTGGGTGGTGAGGGGCTGGAAGGGGCTGCCCAGAGAGGGGGTGGGTGCCCCGTCCCTGGGGGTGTTCAAGGCCAGGTTGGATGGGGCCCTGGGCAACCTTGTGTAGCTCCAGGCCTGGAGGTTGGTGTCCCTGCCTGTGGCAGGGGGTTGGAGCTCTGTGATCCTTGGGGTCCCTCCCAACCCAGCCCAGGCTGGGATTCCATGATCCTCATCCACATTCCCTTCACTCCCCAACCCCCCACGAGGCCAGAAGCACCCAGGTCTGCACCCCATGGAGGGAAATCCCAACCAGGACCAGCTCATCCTCCTCCCACCCTGCCCAAGCCCAGCACAGGGGATGCTGCCACGCTCACTGGTACCCACAGCAGCGAGGTGATGCTGCAGCAGCAGAGCTGTGCCAGCAACACACTTCACAGCTTCCCAACTGCCAGGAGCCCGTGGTGGGGTGTCCAACACCTTCCCACCATCCCACCCAGGGACCTGCAGCCGCTGGAGATGCTGGTTTCTAAGGAGATGCCTCCACACCTTCCCTGGGAAGGCTGGGGCTGGGATAAGCCATGAGCCAACTTAGTCCTGGTTATGGAATCAGCCATGGAGAGAAAACAACCCCATGTCAGCAGCACTGCACACACCAAGGCCAGGAGTTGGGATCCAGCCCAGGTGCCTGTAAGCATGGCACATAACAGGACATCACCCCCAGCCCCAAAGCCCTGTGAGTTACAGGGATAACCATGCCAAATCCCCAGCACAAGCTGCTGCTCCACACATGGGGAGTGAAGTGACACCAGTGACAGCCCCATGGTATCAAATCGAGCATCCCAGGGGGGGACCAGCCACGTCTCCCCTGCTCCAAGCAGGTTTTTCAGCCCAAATGCATCAGGAATTATTATTTTTAAGCAAAAAAGCCAGTTAAAAGAACCCAAAGGATGCTGCTGGAAGGAGGGGACTGTCACCCTGGGAGCTGCAGCAGCCCCAAAAAGCACCTGTGGGTGGCAGGGACGGTCCCACTGAGGAGCAGCCACCCCCACACCACCCAGCTGAGCGGGTCCCCACACAGCTGGGCACCCAGCACAGACCACGTCCTTCCCACACTGGCTGATTTCTCCCTCCACCCAAGGGCAGCAGCCTGGGAACAGGCTGAGGAGCAGCCCCAGCCCCAGGGGTGTGGAGGGAGCCTGTTTGCACCCAGGCAGGGTACAGCTGCTCAGGCTCCCCTCTAGGTGACACACAGCAGGTTTCACAGGCTGGAGCCCTTCACACCAACTCATTCGTGGCATTTCACAGCTGGGGAAACTGAGGCACAGTTGCTACAATAAAGCTCCCAGCCACCCCACCCTCCAGGCAAGGGGCTGCTCCCTCAAAGTCCTTACCAGATTTAACTTGCCAGAGGGTCAGGGAGGAAGGGGGGGGGGGGACCAAACCCTCATGCAACCCCCTAAATGCTTCATTCCCACAGGGGAGACAGTTATTTGGGGGCTGCCCTGCCCTGAGCAGCCTGCACCCTACAATGCCAACCCTCAGGGTGACAGTCCCCATGGATGAAAGGGGTGAACGGGGTGGGGGGCACAAGGGTCCTGGCCAAGCAGATGGCAGGGTCAGTCCTGGGCCCACCTGGCAGATGGCCCTTCCCCAGCACATCCTCAACCCAAACCCTCCCTCAGGGAGCAGCCACCAACCAACCAGCCTCCAGCTTGCTGTTCCAGAGGTGGGGGACTCAGGGAGAAGAAGGGTGCCCGTGCCAAGTTGCTCTTCCATACCCCCCAGCTGGCACACAGCCCTCACCCAGAGGCTGGGAAACAACCCAAACTCAAAGCACCCCCACGCTCCCAAGTGACCACAGCTCCTGGATCCTTGTAATTAAGAGGCACAATGCCCATCCATCCCAGCAAGGGCTCGTGGGGTTCCCCGACCTCTCCCAGCCTGGCAGGGCAGCAGGGACCATCAGCCCTTAGGTAAGGAGCTCTTTGAGGGGAGAAGGGTTTGATGCCATCACCTGTGGGCTCATACAGGTTTCTGTAATTAGTTTTCAGCCTTCTCTAATTGATCCTGCTCACTCCCTCAGGCTCAGGTCCCTGCAGGGCTCCCAGTGCCTGTGGGAAGCATCCCTGGGGCCCTGTGCTGGTGTGCTCAGCGCTCACACAGAGGGCAGGGGAGAGCTGGAGAAGGACAAGCCCCCTCCTCACAGAGCACAGATGCTTTAGGGTGTGGGACATGGGGTCCTGCTGCCACCACTCCCCCCCTACACCCACCTCCCACCAGCTGGCTCTCCATCCCCCATCTCCACTTTCTATGGTGACCAGCTCGCTGTTTGGATCCCAAACTCATCCTGAGGGTTGTTTTCAGGCCCAGGCCAACAGCCCAGAGGAAGGGATGGGGATTTAGCAGGGGCTCCCAAAAGCTCCCCAACCAGAAAAGCCACACACCCCTCTTCCAGCCCAAGCTCCCCAAGGGGAGATGACCCAGCCAGCCCCCTCCCCAGCAGATTCACCCCCCCCCATACTCCACACCCCCAGCCTCTGAGCTGCTCTCCCAGCATCTTACTGTTCTTCCTGCTGGCATCCAGGGTCTCACTGGGGTGGCACTGCCCCCCCCCCCCCCCCCCCCCCCCCCCAGAGCACGTGCATCACAGTGACATCAGCTCCAGCCCTGGCTCACAGAATTCATCCTGGGGCCACCTGAGGGTGTCAAACCCCCCTACCCCCACTGTGGTTTACCCTGTATCACCCACCCCAGGCTCACTGCACCAGCTGAGCTGCACCTGTGCCAAAGTAACCCCAGACTGGGGGAAGCTGGGAGAGGCCACTGAGGCTTGGCTCTGGCCACCAGCAAAGGGGAGAACAACAGGAGATGAGCTCAGAACAGCAGCCCCCCCCCAGGGCACAGCAGCCCCCCCCCCCCCCCCCCCCCCCCCCCCCAGGGCACAGCAGCTGGGGAGCCCCTGAGAGTCACTCAGTGAAAGCCAGCTGTGATGCAGAGCCTGTGACACCAGGGGGTAGAGGAAGCAAGAGGCAGCCCTGGTCTCTCTGGGGTACAGCAGCAGTTGAACCCCCCTCCCCACCCCCCCAGTTAATTTCAGAGGTGGGATATTTTCAAGCTGGGGGAGGTTTCCCACTTGGAAAACAAGCTGGAGCCAAAGGATGCTCTCTCAGAGCACAGAGTGGAGAGAGCTGAGCCAGGCAGTGTTCTCCTGCTCAGGACAGCCAGGGGCTGGTGGGGGATGTGCTCCCAACCCCTCCGGCCAGGCTGATGTGCTGGAAGCACAGGGGCAGCGGCCATACCATGAGCTCACCCTGGAAATCCCCAGGAGAGCCCATCCAAGACCAGGCACAGGAACGTCCCACCTCGGAGAGGGAAGGATGAGGCCACGTGTGGGAAGAGGGCAGGGACTTTCCTCTTGCTGCAGGGACAACCTCTGGTCCCCTTCCCCCTTGCAGAGCTCGGGTACTAGGGGAGGCTGAGCAAAGGGTGCAGGGTCCTGGACCATGGCTGTGGGCAAGCCCAGAGGGATGGCTTCTCCCTGGTCCTGGCAGGGCAGGGTTGGGGTAAAGCCCAGCCTCACCCTCCTGCCCCAAACCTGCTAAGGGGCAGCACCAAAACACGCAGCTGGGTAAAGCATCCCCGCTGAGCATCCCGGCGGATGCAGGCAGGGATGCAGGATGCGCAGCCCCTTCTTGATCCCGCAGGCTCGGGGTGGGGGGGGGGGTGGGGGGGGCTGTTCCCGGTGGCAGCACTCACCCCTTCGGGGGAGCACGTGCCAGAGCTCCCAGCCAAACCTCCAAAAGCAGCAACACCAACAAAGCCCGGCAGCTCCCGGGAGGAGGAGGAGGAGGAAGGGGGGGGTGGGGATGGGGAGGTGGGGAGAACGATGCCCTTCGTGTCGGGTGTGTGTGTGGGGGGGGGGGGGGGGGGGGGGGGGGGGGGAGGGAAACCCGGGCTTACCCCTCCCGGGAGGCTTCGAGGGTGCTTCCGATGGGTGCTGCCAGCCCCTCTTCGCCTGGGGATGGGGGGGGTGAAAACCCCTCAAAACAAAAACAAAGCCGCCCGGGCCGGCTTGTTTCTCGGGCCCTGGGCGCCGCAGAAGTAGGTTAGGGCTTTCCTCCGCCGGCCGGGAGCCGGCAGCACGGGGAAGCAGCGAGGGTGCCGCCCCGACACGGCGGAGCCACCCCGCAGGGACACGTACCCGCTACCCCGTGATGAAGAGGAGGAAGAAGAGGAGGAAGGAGAGCGTTGGCCCTCCCCCCAGCCATCAGGGCTGCCCGCGCAGGGGGTCCCCATTTCCCCCACAGCAAAGGGCTCCCGAGGGGGCGGGGGGGGGGGTCAAAGGGCAGGAGCACCCCCCCCACACACACACCCCCCCCCGCCCCGGTGGGGTCGGTACCCCGGTTCGACCCGGCGGGAGGAGGAAGCTGGCGGGATGCGGCCGGTCACAAAGCAGCAGCAGCAACAACCCGGCGGTCACGGAGCGGCGCGGAGGACACCGGGACCCCCCCCCCTTCCTCCCCTCCAGCCGGGACCCCCCCTCCGCCCCGCGCACCTGGGCACAGCCGCTGCCCCGGCCCCACGCTCGGCTCCGTCCTGGTTTCGGTCCCGGTCCCGCCGGCACCGGCCGCCGCCGCCGCCGCCTCCACCTGGGCCGGGAGGGGCCTGGGGGCGGCACCGGGGTGGGGCCTCCCCGGGGGGCGGGGCACAGAGAGGGCGGGGGCTCCGCTGGCACCGCCCATGGCGTCACGAGGGAGGGGGTGTGTCCGCCCCGCCCCGCCCGGACACAGGCCCCGCCCGGAGACCGGCCCCGCCCCGCCCTGCCCGGACACAGGCCCCGCCCCGCCCCGCCGGGACACAGGCCCCGCCCCGCCCGGACACAGGCCCCGCCCCGCCGCTGTGCCTTGGGCCCCCGCCGGGACTGGGCGCTGCCGGGACTGGGCGCCACCAGGACCAGGCGGTGCTGGCGTTGGTCGCCATTAGGACCAGCCACTGTTAGGACTGGGCACTGTTAGTACCAGGCACCATTAGCACTGGTCACCATTAGGACCAGCCACTCTTAGGACTGGCCACCATTAGGACTGGTTACCATTAGCACCAGCTACTACTAGGAGCAGTTGCCACTAGGACCAGTCACCATTCAGACTGGGCACCATTAGGACCAGCCACTATTAGGACCAGTCACTGTCCAGACTGGTCACCATTAGGTCCAGCTGCTACTAGTACCAGTCACCATTAGTACCAGCCACTATTAAGACCAGTCACCATTAGGACCAGTCACCGTTAGGACCAGTCACCGTTAGGACCAGTCACCGTTAGGACCAATCACTGTTAGGACCAGCCACTGTTAGGACCAGGCACCATTAGGACCAGGCACCATTAGGACTAGTTGCCATTAGCACCAGCTACTACTAGGATCAGTTGCCATTAGGACCAGTCACCATCCTAATGGTCACCATTAGGACCAGCCACCATTAGGACTGGACACTATTAGACCCAGCCACTATAAGAACCAGTCACCATTAAGACTGGTCCTCATTAGGATCAGCTACTACTAAGACTAATCCCCTTTAGGACCAGCCACTATTAGGACTGGCCACTATTAGAATTGGCCACCATTAAGACCAGCTGCTTCTAGGACTGGTCACTATCAGGACTGGTCACTATTAGGATGGGTCACTGTTAGGACAGGTCACTATCAGGACTGGGCACTATTAGGACTGGGCGCTGTTAGGGCTGGTCACTATTAGGACTGTGCATTGTTAGGATGGGGCACTGTTAGGACTGGGCAGTGTTAGGACTGGGCACTGTTAGGACCCCAGGACATTCCCCCTGGCCCCTGTCCTGGGCTCAGCTCCTGTCAGTGGGCACGGTGCTTGGGTTTGGGTTGGGATGAGAGCGGTGCTGGTGACACAGGGATGGTTTAGTTGTTGCTCAGCTTCTCCTGCTGAAACGAGAAGGTGGGGGGCACCCAGGAACCTGGGGAGGGGACACGGTGACCAGCACAGGTGACCCAAACTAACCAAAGGGCAATGACATAATAAAGGGGGGCTGGTGGGGGAGGAGTGCACAGTTTGGGGACCGTCCAGCTTGGGGATGGCTCTGAGCTGCCTGGCCTGAGCTGTGTGGTTCAGTGAGAAGCCCCATTGTGTTCCACTGATCTCCTGTATGTTGCTAGAAAGTTCCACCATGGGTATTCCTCTCCCTCTGCTGTCCCAGTGACCCATCCTCATCCCAGCCCACAGGTCTGCCTTTGGGTTTTCCCTCCCTCCTCCCCAGAGAGCGGCTGCGTGGTGCTCAGCTGCCAGCTGGGCCAAAACCACCATGGTCCCTTTTGGCTGGCACAGCCCCGGGGCACCACGGGCCCAGGCACGCCGTGTCATGTCATGCCATGCCATGCCATGTCACAGGACCCAGGTGACACACACGGGGAGGCTGGGGCAGCAGGCAGCGGCCGTGGAGCCGTGTTGGCTTTGGCAGAGGTGACTCATCCTGACCCCAGCAGAGCTGAACCCCTCCAGGACGGCCCCTGCTCCCACCACCCTCGGTGCCACATGGCTCTTCTCCCACACGTTCACCTTCCCTGCATCCCTACGGAGGAGGTTGGATACCCACAGGGCTTGGGGGGGTTGGATACTCACAGGGCTTGGGGGGGTTGGATACTCACAGGGCTTGGGGGGTTGGATGCCCACAGGGCTTGGGGGGGTTGGATACTCACAGGGCTTGGGGGGTTGGATGCCCACAGGGCTTGGGGGGGTTGGATACTCACAGGGCTTGGGGGGTTGGATGCCCACAGGGCTTGGGGGTGTTGGATACCCACAGGGCTTGGGGGGTTGGATGCCCACAGGGCTTGGGGGGGTTGGATACCCACAGGGCTTGGGGGGTTGGATGCCCACAGGGCTTGGGGGGGTTGGATACCCACAGGGCTTGGGGGGTTGGATACCCACAGGGCTTGGGGGGGTTGGATGCCCACAGGGCTTGGGGGGGTTGGATACCCACGGGGCTTGGGGAGGGGGGGCTAGGGAGACACCTTTATAGGTTGGGTTTGGCATGGCCCTATTCCTGAGGCTTTTATATAGGAAAAAAACCAAAACCAACATTTTTAGGGACACTTGAGCTGAGCCCTGTCCCCACTGGGCTGTGGCCTGGGCCTGGCTTGGATTCGCTGATGTCTAGTCGGGTGCTGAGCTCAGTCTCTGAGCCTCACCCATCCACAGGCTCCTGCTCAGCAAACCTGCTCCCTCCCGGTTCCTGCTGGCAAAAGAAAAAAAAAAAAAAAGGGTGGAAAAAAAAGCACTTTGGGTTCCTCCCAGGTGCTTTGAAGTTGTGTCTTGGGGTGGGTGGAGGTGGGGAGAGCCCAGCAGGTGCCACGGAGGGTGGACACCCCGACGCGGGCTGTGCCGTGGGGTGGGTCCATACTCCCTCCTGTGACTCAGGGGTGAGGGAGGGGTGAAAAGGAGGGGGGGGGGTGGTTGTCCACAGCTGCAAGGGGGCACACACACACACACACCTGTGCCAAGGTGCCTGGGAGGGGATAGACAAAAGCCATCGCTGCCATGGCCCTGCCTGCGTGCTGTGCCAAGGCTTGGGCGGGCAGGATGCGTCCCAGGGAGAGGCAGGGCAGAGCCTCGTGCAGGCTGGTGAGGCCAGAGAGGGAGGAGGAGGATGGTGACTGCCTCCTGTGCAAACCCACTGAGCTCTTGGGCAATAAGGAAACGAGAGAAATGACCCCAAAACCCCCCAAGGCAGCAACGTCAGGGTGTTGCATCAGCAGGGGAGATGCTCTGCAGAGCACTTCCCTCCCCAGTGCCTGCTGCCCCACAGCCTGGCCCAGCCAGAAAGGGCCTGGCTGGCCTGTCCCCAAAGGTGAGCGGGGAGGGGACACAGCGTGGGGCACCCCAGCCTTGGGGTCCTGCACAGGGTGCACCCCACAGGAGCGTTCATGGGGGACTCAGGAGGCCCTGGTGTGATATGCTGGGGGCTGGGCCATCTCAGCAGGAGCCAACCCCCCCTCCCCCATGAAATCCTCTGCGGTGGGATCCATCCCTGGCAGCTCACAGGGACAGGCAGAGAGTCCTGTTGGGAGGTGGCAGCTGCCAGGGCAGGTCCCACCCCTGGACACGGAGACTCGTGGCACCCCCAGCGAGGGGGTGATGTGAGCAGCATCGGGGTTTGTTCGAAAGAAAAGCCATCCTCAAAGGAGGATTTTCAGGTGCCAGCTCAGTCCTGCTTCCCTTGGCCTTGGTATCCCTGTAGCAGGACTTTTGCCTCAGATAATTCAATCTCCTGTCCCCTGGCTGAAGAGACCAGCGCCCACCTCTCTGCACCCTCCTGGCAGGGCAGGGCAGGTGGGGAGAAGGGCTCCCCTCAGCCTCCTCTTCTCCAGCCCCAACACCCCCAGCTCCCTCAGCTGCTCCTCAGAGGATTTGCCCAGTCCAGGGGCACCATCCCCTCCCCAGACCTCCTGGCCACGCTGGGACTGACACAAGCCAGGATGCCCTTGGCTTTCCTGGCCGCCCGGGCTCACTGCCCCAGCCCTCGCCACCGGTTTGCACCCCACGGTGTCCCGCTCCAGCTCCGCCTCCCCATCACTCCGGGCCGAGGGCTGCCTGCCCCCGCTGCCGCCGCGCCCTCAGCCCGCTGTGAGCCCCGCCGAGCCCCCGTGGGGACCGAGGCTGGGTGGCTGCAGCGCTGCCGTTCCCGCTGCGAACGGCAGAGGCCAGCCCGCCGCCGCGCTCGGCAGCGCCGGGAGCGGGGATGGAGCCGGGGCGGGGGGGGGGGGGAAGCCGTTCCCAGCAGCAGCAGAGGATGCTCAGCCCCTGCTGCGGCTCAGCGGCCCCTTCCCTCTCACTGCCCCCCCCCACCCTGCCCAGCGGTGCCGTGTCCCGGCTGTCACCCCTGCCCCTTGCACCCCCGAGGGACACCCTGGCACCCCGCATCACCCCGTGTGTGCTGCGGGCAGAGCTTGTCACAGCATCCTCACCTGCCTGCCCCCCCCACTGCTCCCCTGTGCATCATCGAGGGGCTCAGAGATGGGGGGCAGCACCCTCAGCCCGCCTGTGCCCGGTTCTGGGGCCTCTCCATGCTCAGTCTCTGTTGCAAACACAGGGATGCTCCCACTCCCCTTGAACCTGGTGGGCAACGAGCTGGGGAAGGGGCTGGGACACAGGTCTGATGGGGAGAGAACTGGCTGAGGGAGCTGGGACTGCTCAGCCTGGAGAGGAGGAGGCTCAGGAGAGACCTTATCACTCTCTCCAGCTCCCTGGAAGGAGGTTGTGGGGAGCTGGGCTGAGCCTCTGCTCACAGATACCCAGCAACAGGAGGAGAGGGAACGGCTGTGAGTTGGGCCAGGGGAGGGTCAGGTTAGAAATGAGGAGAAATGTCTCCTCCAAAAGAGCAGTTGGGCATTGGAAGGGGCTGCCCAGGGAGGTGGTGGAGTCACCGTCCCTCAGGGTGCTCAAGGAGAGGTTGGAGATGTGGGTTAGTGGAGGTGGTAGGGGGATGGTTGGGCTGGGTGACCTTGGAGGGCTCATCCAGCCTTAATGATTCTATGAACTCCCCAGCCTGGGGTCTGAGGGTCCCAGCTCTCATCCCCAGAGGCACTGTCACCCCCGGGGTCCTGAGCAAGCCCCCCTAGCAGGGCACAGACCCCTCTGGGCCCAGGGAAGTTCATGGTTTACTCCCCTCAAGCAATGTTCCTTCCCTCCCAGCCAGCCTGTGGTGGGAAAGCATTCCCAACTGAAACAATATGAAATGCAACCAAAGGCAGGCTGGTGGGAGTTTGTCTTTTGGGGTTTCCTTCTCTTTTATTGCTTTCCCAATGAATAAATATTTGGGAGGGTTTGGGAGTGATTTAGTGGATCAGGAAAGGGCAGGACGCTGGGAGCCGCCTGCTCCCTTTGGCACATCCTGGAGGATGACGGCCTGGCCTTGGGGACTTTCCTTCCAGGAGAAACGTCTGCCCCATCAGACATGAGGGCTGGGAACTGCCCAGCTTGATGAGGAGGCTGCTTCACCCCCCAGCACTGGGGCTGGGGTCAGTGGGAGCTGCTGGGACAGGGGCTAGGGCAGAGGATGCTGCAGTGGGGAGGAGGAGGAGGGATTGAAGAGGGTGAATTCACAGCAGCGCAGAGGAAGCGGTGACCTTTGAGAAGCAATCTTCCTCTCCTGCTGCTATTTATCCAGCCTTCCCAGCGGCTCCTTCTGTGGAGCCCGTCCCTGCACATGGCCAGGCTAAGAGAAGCTGGGCTGCCCTGGTCCTGAGTGGCTTCTCTCTCCTGGCCAGGGGTGGCTCTGGTTTGTGAGTGTGACATTTGCTGCAGGGGACAAACCTTCCTGCTGCCTTGGGCAGGGAAGCTGGGAGGAGAAGCCATCCTTTGTTTGTCCCTGAGCATCCACCTCCCTTGCCTTGCCCACAGCTCCAGCTGTGGGATGAGCTGTGCCCGTGCTCAGCAGATCCCCGCCTGGCTTAGCAGAGGCTGCAGCACGGTGTTTACCTGCACCACCGTCTGCATTCACCTTTGGAGAGGTGACCTAGACCTGCCCGTTGCTGGAACCGAGCCGAGCTGCACCCAGAGCTCCAGCTGACCACGTACAGCTGCCCTCCATCATCCCCTCTCAGCCAGGGAAGGGCGAGGGGACCGAGGTGGGTTTGCACACAGCAGGGGATGGCCGCTGGCACGCTGACCCCTGCCCAGCCATCATCACCGGGGTTATGTGATAAATCCATTTCCTGAAGCTGATGGTATGACTTCCAGGGCCTGCTCCCTGCCTTCTGCAGCTCCTTGTCACCTGCAGTGTCTGTGGATGTCACCTGGTGCCCTGGCAGCGTGGGCCAGCGACGCTCTGTCACACGGGTCAAAAAGCAGCTGAGCAGAAAGTGCCCAGCTGCATCCTGGCAGCAGGCAGGGGACAGGCAGGGGACAGGCAGGGACAGGCAGGGGACAGGCAGGGACAGGCAGGGGACAGGCAGGGACAGGCAGGGACAGGCAGGGACAGGCAGGGCACAGGCAGGGACAGGCAGGGGACAGGCAGGGACAGGCAGGGGACAGGCAGGGGACAGGCAGGGACAGGCAGGGCTCAGGCAGGGGACAGGCAGGGCTCAGGCAGGGGACAGGCAGGGACAGGCAGGGGACAGGCAGGGGACAGGCAGGCGACAGGCAGGGGACAGGCAGGGCACAGGCAGGGCTCAGGAAGGGCACACTCAGGGGATAGGCAGAGCTCAGGCAGGGCTCAGGCAGGGCACTGGCAGGGGACAGGCAGGGCTCATGAAGGGCACAGGCAGGGGACAGGCAGGGCTCAGACAGGACACACGCCAGGCTCAGGCAGAGCTCAGGCGGGGCGGCCAGGCCCAGCCCGGGGGTAACAGGGCCACACACACAGCCACACATCTCCCCAGCAGCACTGAGACCTCCAAACACGTCTGTGGGATGCAGGCTGAGCTGCACCCCTGAGCACGACCGTAACCTGCTGGTCACACAGCCTGGGTGGTGCCCAGCTCTCTGCAGCCCGATGAGACGGGGCCTGGCCCAAGTTTGGAACAAACCCCTTTACCTGCCTTCCCCACAGCCAGCTTCCCCCTCAGCCAAGGAGGCAACAGAGCCAGGATAAAGTATGTGGAGTTATTGACAAGTATGTGTAGTTATTGACTGGAATATCCAAAGCAAACCTGCTCTATGGCCTGGAAAAGCATCCCTGACACCCCCCTCTGCTGTACAAATACAAACCCCAGGGCCCAGTGATTATTTTATTTCAGGAGCTGTTTGGAACATCAGCCTGGAGACTGATGGGATGCACAAACACCAGCATCTCTGGGGCGGTTGTCTGAAGCTTTCCCTTCAAGCAAACACACTTGTCAATTAATAAAGAGGATTTATAATGAGCAGCAGTAGATGTCCCATCTGTGTGGGGATGGGAACCTCCCAGCAGCAAAGCTGTCTGCTCTGGGCTTTATTTGCTGGTTTGGTCCCCAAAGAGAGGGGTGCTGGTTAGCAGGGGGGTGACACTTGCCCCCCAGGGTCCCAGGCTAACCAGCACTGACCCAGCACTGGGATGCTCCTTGCTGGCTGTCCAGGTGCAGGTGTCCAGGAGAACCTCAGTGCCTTCAGCGCTGCTGCTTCCACCAGCACCTGGGGGGTCCTGCAAAACCAGAGGGCAATTTGGGTGGGCTGCTGGGCAGGGGGGGCAGGAGGGGGATACAGGCTGTGTCCCCTGCCACCACCCTGAGAACCCTGGCAGCAGGGCCAAGTGCTTTTGGGCCAGCTCCTTGCACATGGGACAAGCGTGGTTTCCCCAGCATCCCCATTCCCATGGGGCCTGGAGGAAGAGGAGGAGGAGGAGGAAGAGGAGGAAGAGGAGGAGGAGGAGGAAGAGGAGGAAGAGGAGGAGGATGGCTCAGGGGGTGCAGGCTGCCTGGAAGGTGGCCCTGCCTGTGGCAGGGGGGTTGGAGCTCTGTGATCCTTCCAACCCAGATCATTCCATGATTTGCTCGGTGTGGATAATGGAGAAGAAGGAGGGCTGCATCCTTCAAGCCAGCGGGAGTCTGCAGGCTCTGTCTCCTGAGGTTTCTCTCCCTGTGCCACCCTGGAAGGCAGCCTGCACCCCCTGAGCCATCCTCCTCCTCTTCTTCCCCCTCTCTCCCACCCTCCCTCTGCCACCTCTGGGGTGCCTCAGAGAAGACAAACCTGGCTGTAAATTATCCAGGAGGATTTTTCAATGTGAGATGTTCACTTCCCCCCACCCCCAACCACCACCCCCCTCTCTCCTCCTTCCCAGTGCTGTTATTTCATCTCTCAGCTGCCAAACTCCCAGGAATTAATCCTGTCTGGCGCTGACAGCGTTTACATTCAGCGCTGCTCAGATAAACCATATCAGCCGGCGCAGCTGAAGAGGAGCCGGGCGCGGAAGGAAGGACCGGCTCCTGCTCAGTGTCATTCCTACCAGGCTGGGAGAAGGATGGGGGGGGGGTGTTATTTTTTCCCTTTGCTTTATTTTCCTTCTTCCCCCCATCTCCCCTCCCACTCTGGATGCTTTTCTCTGAGCAAGGGAACTGCTGAAACCCACACCCTGCTGAGGGTGGCCGTGGGGTGGGTTGTACAGCAAAGCTCAGCATCCCTGGGGGGGTGTTCAAGGCCGGGTTGGATGGGGTCCTGGGCAACCTTGTGTAGCTCCAGGCCTGGAGGTTGGTGTCCCTGCCTGTGGCAGGGGGGTTGGAGCTCTGTGATCCTTCCAACCCAGATCATTCCATGATTTGCTTGGTGTGGATAATGGAGAAGAAGGAGGGCTGCATCCTTCAAGCCAGCGGGAGTCTGCAGGCTCTGTCTCCTGAGGTTTCTCTCCCTGTGCCACCCAGCATACATGGGAGGACTTCTCCTCCCTGACAGCTCACATAGGCTGGGTTTTAAGAGGTGTTTGTGCAGCAGAGTTGTTGCAGAGTCTTTTTTTCACCTCCCCCTTGCAGGTGCATTTCTGTCTGTCCCTCACTGTAACCTCCTGGCTCTCCCCTTGGCTGTGGTGCTGGTGGGATGAGGATGCGTGGTGGGGATGTGCCACTTCTGTGCCAAATCTCCAGCAGGTTGGTGAAGCTGCAGTTCCCCAGCATGGCAGGTGCTGGGCAGGGAGTGCTGGAACTCGTGGAGTGGGGCAGATGGGAATTCCTGGGGCTGGAGCATGTGGGACAGGCTGGGAGCACACCCTGTGCTGCCCAGGTCCCCTCTCCCTCCACTCCCCAGCCTGTAAACCATTGCCAGGGACACAGAGGTGGTGTCTAAGAGCTGGATCTCCTCTGGCTCCCTCAGGCAAGGGTTGTCTCCTGGGAAGCAGCATCCCCTGGGAAGCATCATCCCCTGGGAAGCAGCATCCCCAGGTTGTGATGCCTGGAAACAAGGTGGTTTTAGCTCCCCCCACCTCTCCCCTTAGCACAGGGAAGCAGGAAGATGTGAGGCCATCACCCTGGTGCCTGGGCCAGTTTTCCAGTGGGTCACAAGCCTCACAGCCTCCCACCCTGCCTCCTTCTTTGCCAGTGCTTGCAGAGCACTGGCATGACCATAGGGGTCTGGGTCACAGCGTGATTGTCACAGCCACCCTGAAGAGACACGATCTGGGGGTAAATATTAGTACAGACTGAAGGGCTGTGTACATATTTTCTCCCTGCAAGGTAATGCTGAAATTCCCAGGTCCTTATTCAACGAGCTGTTGGCAAAAAAAAAAACCCACCCCAGCCCTATGACAGAGCCCTTTGGCCACCCTGGGTTTGGGGTAGCCCCAGCCCAGCCTCAGAGCTTCAGGTCCCCACCCCAGTGTCCCCAATTCCTGATCCAACTGGTCCTTTTGCTGGTGGTTTCCCAGCCAACGTTTCCCATCTGGAGCAGAGCAGCCTGTGGGCTTTGCTGACCATTGGCTTCCATGCAGGCAGGATGTGGTGGAGACTCCAAAAAGCTGCTAATTAATCCCCTTAACAGCACCGAGCCCTCCTCCCTCCACCACAAAACTAAAGGCACAGTGGGAGAAGACAGATTGAAGCAGGCAGTTATTCACCCATCCTCCTCCTCCCCATGGGGTTCCTCTCCCTGTAGCTGGTTGGGCTGGGGTTGGGTAGGCTGTAGGGGTAGAAACAGGCTCCCCTTGACAGCCACCCCTGTCTCTGGAGCTTGGGAACCCCAATAACCCATGCAAGAGCTGCCCTGCCAGGTGCAGGGCTGGAGAAGCTCATCTCTCACAGAATCCCAGGAGGTTAGGGGTTGGAAGGGAGCTCGGAGCATCCCAGAATCACAGGGGTTGGAAGGGACCTCCAGAGCTCATGGGGTCCAAAGCAGGGTGCCTAGGACAGGGCACACAGGTCCATGTCCAGAATCTCTCCAGAGATGGAGACTCCACACCCGCCCTGGGCAGCCTGTCCCAGATCCACACAGCTCACCCTCCCTGCAGGCATTTTGGGCTGGCAAAGGCAGGGAAGCAGCTCCTGATTCAGACACACACACACCCCCTCCCCCCATCCCTGCTTGTCCAGCACACCTGGAAGCCAGGCACAAGCCCAGATGAGGAGACCTTCTCCACCTCCCTCAAGCCCCTTAGGAAGGTGTCTCCAACCCCTCCCACCACCCCTTGGACACGCTCCTCCTTTTGCTGCTGCTTCCCAGCCTCCCTGACCAGTTCCCCAGAGCAAGCAGGACCCCACCAACCCACCCAGCTCTGAACCAGCCCCCCACATCCCTCCCCAACCTCTCTGATGGAAAGAAACCAAGGAGAGCTGGAGCCTTTTGATTGATTTATCCACTGAAGATACAAGTCTGGGTTTAATAACACCATTCTGTCGGGTTACAAACATACTAAAAACCTACAAAAAAAGAACAGAACCAAGTTACACCCATCACACACGTGGATAAAACCAGCACAAGAACCACAGACAGAACAGGATCTGCAGCAGGAACAGGAGAGACACGGAGTTACATGGGCCCACACCAGCCCCCCCTCTGTGGGTGGTGGCGGGGCTGGTTAAGACATACTAACAATTAGAGACAGCTTCAGCTATGGAAAAGAATCCCCCCTGTGGTCTGGTAGCTAGGTCAGACCCAGGTGGGTAGGTTGATCCCTCCCTGTTTGGGATAAGTTGGTCCAAGGTGAGCTCATGGGTTTCCTTCCCACCCATCTGGCATCGTTGGGGCTGGCTCTGAGCGCTCCTCACGCTGGCATCAGGGTGGCTTCCCTATGGCAGAGGGGCTGGGAAGGCTGAGCCCTGGCACCAGAGGCCAGCCAGCCAAAAATCTGGTCCCCACTGAAGTCACTGGGCGCCTCCCCAGAGAGTGGGGAGACACTCGGAGCCCCTTTACTGGGGCAAACTGGCAGAGATGCCAGAGGAGTCCCCTGGGAGAGCCTGGGGCTCAGCTGCAGGGTAAGAGAGGACAAGGGTGGTGGCATCAGGTGCTGGGGGGTTCCTGGTCTGGATGGCTCTGGGGGTGTTGGGGTGGGGGGGTGTCTGTCTCTCGCTGGCTGGGTGTGTATGGAGCTGTACCTGCTGCCAGCCATGGGGACAGTGTGGGTGGACCTGTGCCCCATCCCAATACTTCCAGAGCCCCCTCTGACCAAACCCAGCATCAGACCCAGAGAGGGGGCACAGGCTGGTCCCTCTGAGCGTGTCCCCAATGGGAACCAGGAGGAGGTGCCTGGGGGACACCAATGCCCCCCCCCCCCCGTCCCCAACACACATTGACCATTCACTTGCAGCTTGAGGGGGGCACAGAGACCTTCCCCCCCCCCCCAGGTGACAGGCCCAGGCCCAGCCCTGGTGCTCACCCAGCAGCACTGGCTGAGCCAGGGGCCACATCCTGCCCCAGCAGCTCCCACTGGAGCTTGGCTGGATGGCACAGGGGGAGCTGAGCAAGCAGGGCCAGGCCAGCAGCACCCCTGGGGAAACCAAATGGGGCTGGGGGACCCAAGGGAGAGGGAGAAGGAGCCATTGGCTGCTCCCCAGCACACACCAGTGCCATGCCCACAGCCTCCAGCTTCTCACCCATGGATTTTCAGGGCATGGCTTCCCAAGCCAGTCCCTACCAGCCACCACCAAGGAGAGCAGAGCCAAACCCAAAGCACAGCCCCTCTTGCACCCCAGCGTGTCAGGAGGTGGGATATCGAGCCCAGGGAGCAGGGCCTGAAGGGAAGGGGGGGGTAGGGGGTGAATTGGGGGTGTCAGGGCTGGCAGTAACACAGAACAGCTGTACACACGTGTCCATGTGTCTGTGCTGCAACCAGAGCCAGGCCCTGACTTCCCTTGCTGCTCCTCCATCCAGGATTTATCAGCCCTCTCACTCCAGAATAGGATGTGGGGTTTTTTTTTTTCTTTTTTTCCCCTTTTTCTGTTCATTTTCCTCTCTCCCCAGATGAGAATTTCCCCCAATTGAAGCACTGCCTGTTCCTCTGCCACGGGGGGTGGGGGAAAGACCCCCCATTTTATCTCCATCTCTCCCCCTCCTGAGCTCTGCCCCAGCCACTCTCCCCTCCCCACATCCTTGGACATCCTAGAGAGCTGGTAAAAATAAACATGTTTTCCTTTGCCTGGATCTGACTGGCCTGCAATTTGGCTGATGGAGAGGGGGGGTGGGGGTGTGGGATGCTCCTGGAAGGACAGCAGCTGCACACATCTGGATTGGCTTTGGAAAAATGTGCCTGGAAAAAAAAAAAACCCCAATGGCAACACACAAGGTCAGGGGTTGGGGTTTGTCTAAGGATGGAGAAGAGAATAAATGATAAAACCAAAGAGGAAACCAAGCCCCTTCCAAAGGTGGGGTGGGGGGAACCTCACCTGCGCTGCTCCCCCAAAGCCAAGGCACTCAGCTGGGTCAGGCATAGAGACAGGGACTTTCCAGCCCCCCACCCCCACACACACCCCCTCAAATCACTTCTCTCATCACAACTGAGCCCAGTTTGGGCTGTGGGAAGGGAAAGGGAGGGTTTGGGCTGAAAAATGGAAGTCCCACCTGGCCAATATTAACCTCCAAGGGCAACGTGTGAGCTTCCTCCAGAGATGGAGCATCCCTGGAGGGAAACATCCCTGGCCCAGCACCTGCAGAGCATGGGGAGGATGGGAGCTCACTGCACACACACTGCTGAGAGTCTGGGCTGCACCCAACGGTCCTGCCCCAAGCACTGGCTCTCCAGCCTCACCCTGCAGCAAAGGCAACGACTGAGCAGGTCTTTTCCCTTCTGCAGGGTCAGAGCCTGACCCCAGCCATCACTTGTCATCCCTTCACACACCTCCCTGAGCTCACAGGCTGCCATGCCAAGGACCACTGTGTCCTGAGCTGGGATTCCCACCCAGCCCTCCACCTCCCCCTGGGATGGGCCATTGCTCCCATCTCCATCACTCCTCTCCACCTGTTTTACCATAGGATGCAGGGAGGGAAGAGCTCCAGTGGAGCCCTGGAGCTTATCCATGGACCAAGCCTGGTCCCAGAGCTCTGCATGAGGGCTGGGGAACGTGGCCAAGAGGTTTAGAGCCCACCCCAAGACCCCTCTTTGCCCAGAGCTGGGGCACTGGGGGTGGCACAAGCTCCAGGCTGTGTCTGGCCAAGCCTAGAGGAGCAGAAGGCATCTCCCCTGCTCCCCCTTTGAGTGGGCACCCCCCAGGCTCAGGGCTGTGCCAGCATTGCCCATTGGAAGGGATGGAGCAGCACTGGGTTTGTCCCTCTGTCCAGGCGCCCATGGATCCTGAGCAGAATCCTGCTCTTACAGCCAGCAAAGGGGGAAAATCCCACCCAGAGCTTTTTTTCTGGGGAGCTGGGCACCCCTCCCAGCGTGCCAGGGCCAGGGCAGCCCCTTGGCATGGAAGCAAAACACCAGAAATGGGGGGGGGATTAGGAGAAACCAAAGCCCTGGGGGTGGTGAGAAGGGCAGATGAACTGGCCATGGGCAAGGAGAGCAGGAGGGGAGTCAGCCCCAGGGAGAGATCCTGCTCCCAGGGTGGCAGTGGGGAGGGACTGAGGAGAAGCTGACATCCAGGAGAGGAGCTGGTCTCCCCTGGAAAGCTGCCAGCTCCAGAGGGCTGTAGTGGGTTGGGGCCAGGGGAAATCCCCAAGGAGAACCCCCTCCTTCCCACTGCAGTAGGGAACATCCCCCTCAACGTTAGAGCTTTTAAACAATAACAGACGTTTGGGGAAATAATGGGTGACAAGGATGCCAAGGCTTCCTAGCACATCTGATGCTCCACCCCCAACTCCTTGGGAATCAGCCCCCAGAGCATCCTGTAATCCCAAGCACATCCTTGCAGGAGGCCAGGGGGCTGGTCCTCCTCTTTGACTCGTAAGGGAAGGGGAAACTGAGGCAGCAAAGCCAAGCAGACTCACCCCCAGCCTCAGGAGAAGTCGGTGCTGGAGGCCAGGAGAGTGCTGCAAGCCCTGCAAGCACGTCTGGTTTTTTGGAGGGGGGGTGGAAAAGGAGCCCTTTGCCAGGCACAGGGAGGAGCACTGCTGCCCCCAGGGGGGTGCAGCTCGGGCATGGGGTGATTTCTCCCAGGCACTTTATCTGCAGGACCCTGGTTTCACCAGGAGGGAGGAACATGCTCCGTGTAACCGGTTATTTCTTTTGAGAGCTTCCTTCACAGCCCAGGACCCTTCCTGCTTCACCCACTTCATCCGTTCCCCTCCTGATCCCAGCCTGAACGTCCCCCTGTCCTCACTGAGCAGGACAGAGCCACCCCAGCCCTGCATCCCTGCATCACCCTGCTCCTGGCTGGCTGCTGGACAGACAGACAGACACACAGCAGCTCCCAGGGCAATGGCACAACGTGTGCCACCCAAGCCCATCCTCAGGCACCTCCCTGCTGCCCACAGGAGCTGGGGGGGAGGTGGGGAGGCTCCCCAGCTCCCCGTGCCTGGCACAGGATCCATCCTACACACTGTGCTCCGAGCCAGGATGGGTGGCAGCCCAAAGGCACCCCCCTCTCCTTCCCCACTCTCTCACATTGGGGGAGCACATCTCCCACACCCCCCCCCCACTCCTTCCAACCCCCCAGGAGGGTTTGCAACAGCCAGCCAAGGATGGGGACTGCGGGTGAGGCAAGAGCTTGCTGCTCACCCAGGGTGATGGGCAACCACCAGCCCTGCCAGGTGAGCAGGGAAGGTGCAAGGTGCCTGCAGAGCCCAGGGGTGCAGCTGGTCCCCCCATGAGCATCGTGCCCCCAGAAGCAAGGAGCCAGGTTTACCCAGCAGCTTTGCCTGCGAGATGAGGGTCGTGTGGCTGAGCAGGGGGACAGGGCTGCACATCACACTGGGGGGGGTGGGGGGGGGCTGGGGGGGCTGGAACTCTCTGATCCTTGGGGTCCCTTCCCACCCAGACCATTCCATGGTTCTCTGATCACCGCTGCAAGGGACTCTGAGGTGACACAGGAGGGGTGCAGGGTGTGGGAGGTGGTGATGGACAGGCCAGGACAGTAAGAGCCAACAACCCGCGCTCTCCCCTCACGCTCTGCATCCCCCTCCAGCAGCTTCCCCCTGACCCCCCCAGGCCCTTCCAGGTTCTATTTAATGATATAGATCTAGATATTTGGCTTGTTTACTTTATGTTTAAACCCCATGGAGATCAAATTGTGGCTTGGCAGCTGACAGACCTGGCCCTAACTTTGGGCTCCCCGGACTTGAGCGAAGATCTTGAGAAGAGACCAGAGTGAAGTCCTGGGGGGAGCAAAGCCCTCCCTGCCCCCCCCGGCCCCGCTGGCCGCTCACAGGGTGGCAGTGGGGTACTGAGCCCAGCCCACCTCCTTGTAGGCTGCTGTCACGTGGGTGTAGATGAGGGTCCTCATCTTGGCCCAGGCGCCGTGTGCCTCCGGGGTGAAGTCGTTGGCGTATTCCTCAGCGATGACCTCCAGCATCACCCCAGTGAGCTTCTGGGGAGAGGATGGACAGGAAGGGGTTAACAGAGCCAAGGGGATCATGGAATCACAGACTGGAATGGGTTGGGAGACACCCCGAGGGTCACAGAGCTCCAACCCCCTGCCACAGGCAGGGACACCAACCTCCAGGCCTGGAGCTACACAAGGTTGCCCAGGGCCCCAGCCAACCTGGCCTTGAACACCCCCAGGGACGGGGCACCCACCCCCTCTCTGGGCAGCCCCTGCCAGCCCCTCCCCACTCTCTCTGCACAGAACTTCCCCCTAAGATCTCCTCTCCCCCTTCCCTCCTCCAGCTTCACTCCAGCCCCCTTGTCCTGCCAGGCTCTGCCCTTGAACAAGCTGATTCCCCTCCTGTTCCTCTGCTCCCTTCAGGGACTGGATCCTGGGGGCAGCAGGAGGAGTGTGGGCAGCAGGGCACAGGAGGGGATCCTCCCCCTCTGCTCTGCCCTGCTCAGGCCCCACCTGGAGTGTTGTGTCCAGTGCTGGGCTCCCTGGGATCAAACAGACAGGGATCTCCTGGGGAGAGTCCAGAGGAGGCTCTGGAGATGCTGAAGGGCCTGGAGCATCTCCCCTGTGAGGAAAGGCTGAGGGAGCTGGGGCTGTTCAGCCTGGAGAAGAGAAGACTAAGGGGGGACCTGATGAATGGTGATCAATATCTTAAGCATGGGATGCAGGGGAAATGGGCAGCCCCTTGTCAGTGTCTGTGGGGACAGGACAAGGGGCAATGGCTGCAAGTTGGAGCACAGGGAGTTCCACCCCAACCTGGGGAAGAACTTTTCCCCAGTGAGGGTGAGGGAGCCCTGGGCCAGGCTGCCCAGGGGGTGTGGAGTCTCCTTCTCTGGAGAGATTCCAGCCCCGTCTGGACACCGCCCTGTGTGCCCTGTCCTAGGGACCCTGCTTTGGCAGGGGGTTGGACCCCATGGGCTCTGGAGGTCCCTTCCAACCCCTGTGATTCTATGAACAACTCTCCAGGGAGCAGCTAACAGTGAGTTTATCTTTCTCCTAGAGAATTTCCAAGCCCAGTATGGTCCTGTGGCTGAGTTCCACCACAACCACCCTCTGTGAGACAGACAGACAGACACACACTGGGGACACAGACACCCCAGGGCACAGGCAGAGCAGGGAACCAGCCTGCCTGGGCAGGGGGGAGGCTGAGTGTGGGAGCTGCTTCCAGGTTCAAGCATCTCCTTAAACTGGGGCACCTCAAATCATCTCATCCCTTCCATCCCGCTCCACTGCCGAAAGGAGGGAGGTGCCACCAGGCCACGGGAGGGGCTGCAGGCAGGACACCCCAGGCAGAGGAAAGCACCAGCCCTCCAGCATCTGGGAATGGTGGTCTGTGTGGGATGGCATTGCAGTGGGACGCTGTGGCCACAACAGGAGCCACCCCCAGAACCAGCCAGCCGGGTGAGGACGGGCAGCACCAGCTCTCCACCGCTCCCTCTCCCCTTCCCTGAAGGGCATCCCAGAGACTCACTCACCCATCACTTCTTGCTCCCCATCCTTTACCTTGAAGTAGATGGGCTCCACTTTGTGCTTGAGGGCATGGGCCTTGCCCACCAGGGCCAGGACAGAGGAGACCTTTTCAGAGTCGTTGAGGTTCTCCACCACGGTGTTGATGGCCCCCATGACCCTCCGCGCGTGCTTCCGCAGCTGCAAGCTCCTCTCCATCTCCAGAGGGTCCTCCATGTGCTTGAACTGGCTGAAGTACTGCTTGGCTGATGGGAAGTTGACAAAAAACCTTTTGAGGAGGAAGAGGCACACAACAGCATCAGGACACCATCAGGAGGCTGGGGGCAGGCTGAGAGGTTAATGGGAAGCGCGGCGTGGTGGAGATGCTGGGCACCATCCTCCCCTCCAGCACAGCCAGGGCTGCTGACCCCACTGGATTCCCTGGCAGATGTGGGAAGTGGCTGCCCAGGTTCATGTCATTGTCCCCAACTGTCCCAAATCTGCTCCAAGGTCGCTGCAGCTGGATGTTCCTCTGCAGAGCAGAGGCAGGGCTGAGATCCCACTGCCCTGAGACCTGCCCAGGCTCTGGACCTGCCCAGGCACATCAACACAGCGGTCCTGCCTCAGAGCTGGAGGTGAGCAGGGACCCTACCCCTCGCCCAGCCTTTAGCCTGCCCCTCACCTCCCCTGCCCCTCTCCCAGCCTCCAGCCTGCCCCTCTCCCTGACCTCCAGCCTGCCCCTCACCTCCCCTGCCCCTCATCCCAGCCTCCAGCCTGCCCCTCACCCCGGCCTCTGGGCTGCCCCTCACCCCTCCTGCCCCTCTCCCCGGCCTCCAGCCTGCCCCTCTCCACCACCTTCCTGGGATTTATTCCTTTGTTGCCCCCCCAAACACCCCCCTGCCCAGGATGCTCCCCCCTCACCCTCAGGGATCAGCCCCACTGCTTCCCAGCCCTGAGACCTCAGCCCTGAGCACACGCTGCTGCCCATCTCTGCCAGGAGCCATTTCCCCAGCACAGGGACACCCCAGGCACCCAGCCTGCCCCCCTCCAGCCCCCCAGCCCCTCCCCAGGGGCCAAGGCCCCTCTGTTCCCCGGGATGAAGCCAGAGCTGGGGATGTAGCTGAGCTCCCTGAGGAGCTGGGAGGGTGCAGGGGGTTTGAAGGGCACCAGGTGATGATGAGGCCCAGCTCTGGGGTCACCCATGCCAGCACCACAGCTGGTCATTCTCAGCCCTGACACCCCAAGTCACCTTAACCAGCTCCCTCCCCTGATTTACACAGGGGAGCACAGCAGCAGCAGCATCTTCTTCCCCAGCAGCAGCATCTGATGGGGCTTCCCCTGCCTCCTCCCAGCCCCCCTTTGCCCAGATGCTCAGGAGATGCCCCCAGGGCTGTCCCCATCATCCCCTTTTGTCCCCAGCTCCAGACAGATACACAGCTGCCTCCTCCTCCTCTCTCCCAGACAGCTGTAAACCCCCACCCCAAGCATCATCCCCCTCACCCAAAGCATCATCCCCAACCATTTGAACCCAGCCCACCCCTTTTCCCAAGCACCCCCACCTCCCTCCAGCATCAGGCCAGATCCTCTTTCCCCACTCCATGAATAACTGCAATATTGAGGAGCAGGCTGGTTTACCAGCTCATCTTCCCCCTTCCCCCTCCCCAGCCCTTCCTCCCCCCTCCCCAGCCCTTCCTCCCCCCTCTCCTTGGCTCAGGGCTGCTCAGGGGCATTGCCAAGGAAGTGGCAGCTCCTGGAGTGCACCCTCTGCTTCTGCTGCTTCCCCCAGGCATCTGGGATTCATCAGGAGGCCCAAAATAGGTTTGGGAGGTGTGAAGAGTGAAGAGGGAAAGGGTTGGGGGAGGAAGGAAGGTGGAGAGGGACGGGATAAAGGTGTTGCTTTGAAAACCCAGAGGGGACCAGTGACAAAACTCCCCTTGTTATTGCACAGCCTCCCCCCAGCCCAGCAAAGCTCCTCCTGACACATCTGGTCCCTGCCTGGAGAAATCCCTCTTCCAGGCCCAGCTGCCTCCAGCCCTGTTGCCACAGAGATGCTCAGTCCACACGCTCCAGCCAGGAGGATGGATGGATGGATGGATGGATGGATGGATGGATGGATGGATGGATGGATGGAGAAGGACACTGGTCCCCTGGCCAGGGCCACACAGATAGTGCCATCCCAGTGTCCAGGACTCTGCCCCAGGCATTTCCCATTCTCCCTGTTTTAATGGGACCATTTTTCCCACCTGGTCACAGCATCATTCCACCCCCCAAATCCTCCCCCACCTGGGCAAGCTGCTGCAGCCCCCCCCCCCAGCTCCAGCCAGCCCTTGAGATCCATGCCCTCCAAAGCCCAGGGTTTTGCCATCCCAGGGAGCAGGTGTTGCCTCCCACACCCCCTGGCAGGCATCCCCCCAGGCACTGGGAACTGGGGGGGTGATGCTGGGAGAGGGACCTGCTGCCCACAGACCACCCTGATGGGGGGGGGGGCGGGGAATGGGGGCTGCCAGCTGTGAAACCTCCAAATCCCAAAGCATCAGCAGCTCCCTGAAGAGCAGAAGGGGTACAGTGAGGGGGATGGGGGGACCAGGACCACCTCCAGGAATGGCAGCATCCCCCTGCCTGGGGAGGGGAGGGATGAGCAGAGCCGCTGGTGGGGAGCAGAGGCTGGGGTACCTCTCCCACAGCATCCCCCCCCCCCCCCCTCACCTCTCTGCTGCTTCAGCCCAGCTACCACAGGGGCAAAGACTGATTAAACCCCCCAAATCCCCCAACCTGAGCAAGACCAGGCCAGTAAAAGAGCCCAAAATACTCAGTTCTCAGCTTCCCCCCCACACCCAGCAGCCCCCCAAGGGGACACCCCAGCACCTTCCCTAAGAGACCTGCATGAGGGGTGGCAGTGGTGCTGGTTGGGGGATGTAAAACCACCCCCCAGCTCACACACTCATCCCCACAGCCTTTCATGGGTGGGGAACTGAAACAGGGGAGCCTGGCCCCACCTTTGCTTCAAGCTGAAGAGCTGCAGCCCCCCCCCTCCTTGGCCAGGACCTCTCCTCAGGGCTGGAGGAAGGCAGAGCCTTGCAGCCAGAGCTGAGCTCCTGGCCCACAGCAAACCAAGGGAGGAGGGAAGGAGACTCACTCAGTGGGAGTTATAATAAACAGAGAAGATTAATTTCACACAAAGGTTAAATATAACCAGAGGAAAGGCCAGGAGGGGGGAAAAAAAGAAAGAAGGAAGAAATAAAAGAGCTCAAACAACAGTGTTAGGAGAGGTGTCACTTGGGGATTTTCCATCTACAGAATATTTTGAGAGTTCAAACATCTCCAGCTCTGGAATTTTGTTGGCTCATGGGATGTGTGTATGGTTTCTGGGCTCTTTTTCTCTGTCAGAGTCATTAAAAAGATGATATTTACCACTGTGTATCCCCCAGAAGGGTGACTGATGGAAGCCAGATGCCTGCATCCCCATCTCATTCGATTTCTCCTTAAGCGGTTCCATTCTGCACCCACTAATTTGTCCTCTGGAAGCTGCATCTGGACAGGATGCCAGGGCTGCTCCTCCCCTCCCTTTTGCCCTTTTAACAACTTTAAGGACACAACTGCTCCCAGTAGCAGAGCCAAAGGAAGTAATTAAGGTGCAAACCCACTGCAGTCACTGGGAACCTGTTTTCTCCTCAGGAGCAGAGATACCACTTCTCTCCCCACCTCCACCCCTCTCCCCACCTCCACCCCTCTCCCCAGACCCCACAGAGCAAACCCCACATGGAGCAAGCCTTCACACCCAGCCTTGCCAAGAGGGAAGGATGCTGCTCACCTGGTCCCCCTGAGCTCCCAAATCCTCAATACTCCAGGTACTGAGAACAGAAGATGCTGGTGAACCCTGGAAGCTGCTGGGAGGCTCCAGCCAAGCCCCCAGCCAGCCCTGCTAGATTTTCTCACCCATGCCTCCATGCTTTCTCTCACCTCATCCTTCTATGTGGGAGATCCTCTCTCTAACACAGGCTGGAGCCTCCCTGGGTCCCTTTCCAAACCTCTCCTTCCCACTGGGTGCCCACAAAGCAGCTGATAGCAGGTGGGCAGGTGGTGTGTGGTGCTGTTATTTATTGTGCTGGGGGCTGCCTTGCTCCTCCTCCTCCTCCTCCTCTTCCTCCTCCCAACCCACCTGTAGACTATCAGCCCCCTTCCAGGCTGGGGTAGGGGTGCTGGGTGCTCCCTCCCTGCAGAGGTGAGGGAGGGCTCAGCTATGTGGATGCCAGTGCTTGGCAAGACAGAAAAAGGCAAATCTAATAGGAGGAAGAAGAGGATGGTGCCTGCTTGCACCCACAGCACAGCTCTGGCTGTGACCTCTCCCCAGGGGCCCAGGGGCTGGTGGGGGTGGGCAGCATCTCTAGCTCTGGCCCAGCAGGGAAAAGGGCTGAGATCCTGGGCCACACTCTGCTGCCAAGTTCAATTTTGGCAGCTGAGGGAGAAGAGGTGTAGCTGGCCTTCCTCCCACTGGAGCCCACATCCCACTGTGAAGCCTCAGGAGCAGCATCCAGCACAAGCCTGAGCCATGCTGGGAGGCTGCCAGCCCCTGGGCACTGCAGAGCCTGGAGGGACCCGGACCCCCAGTGAGGCTGGGGAGGGACCCAGCAGCAAAGATGCAGCCAGGTACCTTTGGGCACAAGGCAGCAGCCCCTGGGGTCGCATCCTGCCCACTCAGGGGTGCACAGCTCACACCTCACTGCTGCTCTGGGCCCCAGCACGGAGGTGGGTTCAGCCCAAATCCTCCTGGCTGAGCAGCTGAACCTTTAGGCTGGAGGGAAGGACAGCTGTCAGCAGATGCATCAATTGATGCCACCAAAGGGGCTTTCCTGGGTGCCACCAGTTCCCTGCAAGTGCAAGCAAAGCCCTTCACTCAGTGCCTTCCTCCACAGCATCATCCTCATCCTCCATACACATGTCCCTGCTCCTCTACTCTGCCAAACTGCTGTCCCTGCCTGCATCCCTGCCTGCATCCCTGCCTCCATCCCTGCCTGCATCCCTGCCTGCATCCCTGCCTCCATCCCTGCCTGCATCCCTGCCTGCATCCCTGCCTCCATCCCTGCCTGCATCCCTGCCTCCATCCCTGCCTGCATCCCTGCCTGCATCCCTGCCTGCATCCCTGCCTCCATCCCTGCCTGCATCCCTGCCTGCATCCCTGCCTGCATCCCTGCCTGCATCCCTGCCCATGTCCCTGCCTCCTGGGTGCCAGCAGCATGCCAGGACAGCTACATCAGCCCCTTACACACCCCCCGCCCCCCCATCTCCCCACACCCCTGCAGCTCTGGCAAGGCTTGTGAGGTGCAGCGGGCAGGGATGCTCCTGCCTCCCAGGCAGACCCCTGGTGAGGATGGAGCCTGCTGGGGGCTGCTTGGGTGTCCTGGATTCACAGAGGGGTTTGGGGGTAGAAGATAAACCCATCCAGGTGCAGAGCAGGGATGCAGGCAGGGATGGAGGCAGGGATGGAGGCAGGGATGGAGGCAGGGATGGAGGCAGGGATGCAGGCAGGGATGCAGGCAGGGATGCAGGCAGGGATGGAGGCAGGGATGCAGGCAGGGATGCAGGCAGGGATGGAGGCAGGGATGCAGGCAGGGATGCAGGCAGGGATGGAGGCAGGGATGCAGGCAGGGATGGAGGCAGGGATGGAGGCAGGGATGCAGGCAGGGATGCAGGCAGGGATGGAGGCAGGGATGCAGGCAGGGATGCAGGCAGGGATGGAGGCAGGGATGCAGGCAGGGATGCAGGCAGGGATGCAGGCAGGGATGGAGGCAGGGATGCAGGCAGGGATGGAGGCAGGGATGCAGGCAGGGATGCAGGCAGGGATGCAGGCAGGGACAGCAGTTTGGCAGAGTAGAGGAGCAGGGACATGTGTATGGAGGATGAGGATGATGCTGTGGAGGAAGGCACTGAGTGAAGGGCTTTGCTTGCACTTGCAGGGAACTGGTGGCACCCAGGAAAGCCCCTTTGGTGGCATCAATTGATGCATCTGCTGACAGCTGTCCTTCCCTCCAGCCTAAAGGTTCAGCTGCTCAGCCAGGAGGAACCACTGGTGTGGGTTTGCCTGGGAGCTCCTAGGAAACACCCCTGGGGTTCAGCCTCCAGTGGGATCTGTGAAGCTCTGTGGTCCCACATCTGGGAGTGTGTGGGTGTGGGAGCATCAGAGAATCCTGGAATCCCAGCCTGGAATGGGCTGGGAGGGACCCCAAGGGTCACAGAGCTCCAACCCCCTGCCACAGGCAGGGACACCAACCTCCAGGCCTGGAGCTACACAAGGTTGCCCAGGGCCCCAGCCAACTGGGGCAGGATGGGCCACAGCTTCAGCCCCAGCCCCCAGCCTGGGGGGGGGGTCACATCCCCAGCACAGGCTCAGAGCCTGGGGTATGGGCAATAAACTCCTGTGAGGGAGCTGGGGAAGGGATGGGGTTTGGGGAGGGATGGAGCGGGCTCTGAGGGCTAAAGCCAATGCCAGAGCTGCCAGGGTCCCCTTGCACACCCAGCTCCCCTTGCACACCCAGCTCCCCTTGCACACCCAGCTCCCCTTGCACACCCAGCTCTCCTTGCACACCCAGCTCCCCTTGCACACCCAGAGTCCCCTTGCACACCCAGCTCCCCTTGCACACCCAGAGTCCCCTTGCACACCCAGCTCCCCTTGCACACCCAGAGTCCCCTTGCACACCCAGCTCCCCTCACACCCAGCTCCCCTTGCACACCCAGAGTCCCCTTGCACACCCAGCTCCCCCCACACCCAGCTCCCCTTGCACACCCAGAGTCCCCTTGCACACCCAGAGTCCCCTTGCACACCCAGAGTCCCCTTGCACACCCAGCTCCCCTCACACCCCCAGGCTCAGAAAGGACTGACAGCCAGAGGGGGAAACTGAGGCACAGCAAGGAGCCCGGGGGCACGGAGAGGCTCCAGGTGAGCTGCAGCCACGCCAGCCAGCGTGCCCACCTGGGAGAGCCTCAGCCAGCACCCCTGGCCTCACATGTGCAGGTTGGGGGGGGGAGATTCAGGCTCCAGCCCAGCCCCAGCCCCAGCCCCAGCCCCAGCCCCAGCAAGGGTTAAGGCAGCTGCTGTGAGAAGCAGCCTGCAGCAGCCCCTGAGCTCCGGAGGAGGAAGATGAGCGTGGAGAGGAGCCTGTGCTCCCTCCGGAGCCGGCAGAGAGAGGCTCCCCCACCGAGGAAATTGCCAATTAGCAGCGTGGTTTGAAGCACACAGCCCAGATTCCCATGATCCGGCGGCTGCTCAGCCAGAAGTCTCCATTAGCCCTGTTCCTGCCCCCTGGGAGCACAGGGGCCCCTCGAGGTCAGGCCCCCAGGCAGGTCCCAAGGGGTTTGTTAGAGCTCCAAGCACCAGCAGCTGCCCTGAAGGGCTGGGAACGTGCTGCCCAGGTTTGTGCTGCCTCAGTTTCCCCATCTGCGAAGCCTGGGAAAGGCTGGAGGAGGGGGGGTGGGGTGGGGGTGGGGGAAGCTGCTGGGCAGAGGCTGAAGAAGGGGCAGAAGGGTCCCTGTGGGACCCCTCCCCATGGCTGCCTTTTGACTGGGCATCACTCCCTCCCTCCCTGCCTCCACCCCAGGGGTGCAGGATCGGGCCCCCGGGGCTGGTTTTGAACCCTTGTAATCCAGAGGTGCTGCCCCTCCCCCAGCTGCCGGGGTGGGGGTGGGGGGTGTGGGGGTTCCCCCACGTGGGAAAAAGGAGCCACCCTCTGAAAGGGGGTTAGATATGAAAGACAAACCTGGCCTGAAACCTCCCCAGGGAGCCCACAAGCAGCCCCTGCGACCCTGGGGCCCAGGGAACCCTCCTAACACTGCCCCAGGGAGGCTCCCCCTGCCTCTGAGGGGGCAGGGGAGCAGGAAAGCATGGAGAGACCCCCACCCCCCCCACCACCACCACACAGGCAGCACCCCAGCTGCTGCCCCTCCAGCAGAAACACAGCTGGTCACAGTTACCAGGGGCTTCTCCCGCCCTGTGGAGGGGGGATGCACCAAAGGGGAGCTCTCCTCCTCCCCCCATCCTCTCCCTGGACACCCTTGTGCCCTCCCTGCCTCAGTTTCCCCAGCAAGTTGATGAGTAAAGCACAGAGGGGGCAGCTCCTCCCCCCCCGCCCCATCCTCTCCCTGGACACCCTTGTGCCCTCCCTGCCTCAGTTTCCCCAGCAAGGTAAAGCACAGAGGGGGCAGCTCTGAGCCCCCCCATCCTCTCCCTGGCCACCCTTGTGCCCTCCCTGCCTCAGTTTCCCCAGCAAGGTAAAGCACAGAGGGGGCCCCCCCCATCCTCTCCCTGGCCACCCTTGTGCACATCCCTCCCTGCCTCAGTTTCCCCAGCAAGGTAAAGCACAGAAGGGGCAGCTCTGGGCCCCCCCATCCTCTCCATGACCATCCTTGTGCCCTCCCTGCCTCAGTTTCCCCAGCAAGGTAAAGCACAGAGGGGGCAGCTCTGGTCCCCCCAGCAGGTTCCATATGCCCCAACAAGCAGCGTGCCCATCAGCTCCCACCTCCCCACCGGCCACCCAGCGTCCCCCCCCCCCCATACCCCTTCCCCCCCCCAGCCCTGACCTCCGGAGCTGCTGAATCACGCCTGGGGACGCCCCCGCCCGCGCTCCCGGCGGCCTCCACGCATGACCCACTTCCCCCTCCTCCCTCCCCAGCTGCTGCCAGCCGGGAGCTGCTGCCGGCAAGGGAGGGGTGCTCCCAGCCCCGGGCACCCCCTCCCCAACGACTCCCACCATCACCCCCCCTAAGCTGCTCCCCCCACCCCCGCCCCCCTCCCAGTTTCTCAGAGCTGGGAGCTGGGGAGGCACTGGTCCTTACTGGGATCATCAGCATCCCAGGGATGCTCCGGAGGGGGCACTGGTCCTTACTGGGATCATCAGCATCCCAGGGATGCTCCGGAGGAGGCACTGGTCCTCGCTGGGATTCCATCAGCATCCCAGGGAGAGCGCAGCCCTCGCTGTGAGCATCCCAGGGATGCTCCAGAGGGGGCACTGGTCCTTACTGGGATTCCATCAGCATCCCAGGGATGCTCCGGAGGGGGCACTGGTCCTCACTGGGATTCCATCAGCATCCCAGGGATGCTCCGGAGGGGGCACTGGTCCTTACTGGGATGGGCACATGCCACGCTGAGCATGGGAAAGGCTGCTGAGGAGTTGGGGGGGGGTCACCTGAGGGAGCAGCTCGACCCTGCCCCGGGGGAGGGGGGGGGGGGAGGGGAAGCAAGGTGCCACCCCAAGAAATGCCAAACCAAGGAAGCAGCCCAGAAAGTTCTCCTGGGAAAGTTTGAGCTGGGACCAGGGCTCAGCCATGCAGCCCCTGCTGCCCCCCCTCCCTGCCCACAGGGACACCAAAACAATGACACCCCCCCCCGGGTCACCCTCCCAGGGCACTGCTGAGGGTCCCCAGGCGCCCTCCCCGTGCTGGGGGGCACCCGGTGCCGGGCAAGGAGCCGGCTCTTGGCTGAGCCCCTGGGCTGGGGAACAGGGCAATTTTGCAGCCCCCCCTCCCCTTCCTCTCCCCCCCCACCCCCAGCCCCCAGCCATGTGTGGGCTTCAAACCCAGCTCAGGTGGCTTCGGTGGTCCCCAGCTGGGGGGATGACACCCCTCCAGCCCAACCCAGCTGGCTACATGGAGCAGGGGGGGCCGTGGGGGAGCAGGGAGGGGGGATGTAGGGGAGCAGGGGGGATGTAAGGGAGCAGAGGGGCCGTGGGGGAGCAGGGGGGGCCATGGGGGACCAGAGGGGCCGTGGGGGAGCAGAGGGGCTGTAGGGGAGCAGGGGGGTCATGGGGGAGCAGGGAGAGGGGCCATGGGGGAGCAGGGGGGCTGTGGGGGAGCAGGAGGGTCATGGGGGAGCAGGGGGGCCATGGAGGAGCAGGGAAGCTATGTGGGAGTGGGGAGGGGGGCTGTAGGGGAGCAGGGGGGCTGTGGGGGAGCAGAGGGGCTGTGGGTGAGCAGGGGGGCTGTAGGGGAGCAGGGGGGCCGTGGGGGAGCAGAGGGGTCATGGGGGAGCAGGGGGGCTGTAGGGGAGCAGGGGGGCTGTGGGGGAGCAGAGGGGCTGTGGGTGAGCAGGGGGGTCATGGGGGAGCAGAGGGGCCGTGGGGGAGCGGGGAGGGGGGCTGTAGGGGAGCAGGGGGGCTGTGGGGGAGCAGAGGGGCTGTGGGGGAGCGGGGAGGGGGCTGTAGGGGAGCAGGCTCAGCCATCAGCTGGCTCTGGGAGCAGGAGGTGGAGAGGGGACTCAGATGTCATTCTGGGGTCTCTGCTGGGGGGGTCTCAAGGAACATCCCATTGCAGTGCTGGCCCCAAGCCTGGCAGGGAACAGGCACTGCATGTCCAGGGAGCCCCTGCGCTCTCTGCAGCCCCCCTGGGCTCGGGGGGTTGGGTCTCAGCCTCTTGGAGAACTTTTGGGGAATCCTTAATGAATTATTCCCAGCCCCTCCTCCTCCCTGTCCCCCCCCCCCCCCCCGAGGGGTTCTCTGAGCACCCCCAGTCCCTGCTGCAGGAGCGAACTGGGAAGGACACAACCTCATCTCCTCTGTCCTACCCTGGGGTGCCTGGGCTTGGGGCTGGGTGGGAACGTGGCCAGGGAGCCCCCTGTGCTGAGGGTGCCCCAACGGGTGGGGGGGAGCTTTGTGCCTCCCAAGAGCATGGCTGCTGCGTGGCAACAGGTCACCCCCCCCTCCCCTCCCCCCCTACACAAGGGGCACAGCCTGCACCCCACTGACACCCCAAAACTCCTAGTGCCTGTGGCACCCCGTGGGATTCCCTTCCTGGGGCACCCAGCACAAGGGTGGCACCCCAACCAACACAAGGACACCCACCTGCCCCCCCCCACACACACACCCCCCCCCCTCCCCATGGCGCACGCTGGGGGCTGGGGGGGTCCCTGCTGTGTGTGTGCCACACGATGCTCTGCACCCCTGCTCCCAGGGCTGGCTCAGCACCCTGCATCCCCCACACTGCCCTCCCCTCAATCTCCCATACCCCTGGGCCCCCCACGGCCCCCCCCCCACGGCCCCCCCACACCCCCCCTTCCCCTTCCAGCACCAACTCCAGCGCTCTCCTTGCCGCCGACGCTGCCGCCGGAGGGACAGATGGTGCCCTGGGAGACACACCTGCTTGGGTTCTATCTTGGCTCCCAACTTGCATTATTTCACCCTCCAGCCTGCTCCATACCCATGCCATCCTCACACAGCTAACTGGGGGGGGCGTAAAGCAAAGCAAACACCCCCCCACAACCCCCTCCCTCCCCACCACAACCACCACCACAACCCCCACCACCACAACCCCCACCACCACAACCACCACCACCACCTCCCCAAGCCCAGCTCTCCTCTCCCCCACACAACCCCCCTCTCCAAACACAACCCCCCTCTCCAAACCACCACCTCCCCACCCCTATTCCAAGCTCCGCTGCCCCCCCCCTCCCCTCTCTCCAGGGTTAAGGTGACCTTTGCGATGGAAACACCTTCCCCCAAAGTCCCCAGCGAGGCTCCCCTCACACCAACCCCCCCCCCTCTCCCCAAGCCCAGCTCCAAGGTGTGGAAATCAGAGGAGTGCTGTGAAACCCTCCCTGCTCCCCGCCAGCGAATGCGCCCAGCCAGCTCCCCACTCGCTGTCATTCATCTCTCTCCAGTTATAGATATTGTTCTGCCTCTTCCCCAGCTATAAAGAGATTTAGTTGCATTCACCACCCCCCCCCACACCCCCCACCTTATTTGGGGGTGGCTTATCTTGTCGTTTGGGGAGGAGGTGGGGGTGTCTGTTAAATACCTGATGAGTATGGAGACCCCGACGTCCTCGCAGTTTGCGTACACTCTGCTCCATGTCTCCTGGATAACCTTTTTCTCCGCCTCTGAGATCTCTTCACTTCTTTCCCATCTCTCAATCTCCATTTCTCCCTGGACTTTCTCCATATAAACCAGCCGGCGTGATCCTCTGGGAAGCCAGGAGGAGAGAAAAGGGAGGTGTGTGAGCTGAGGGGAAGAGAGGAGGGAGGGATGGGATATCTCCTGCCAGGGAGAGACACAAGGTGTTTTGCTCGGCGGGCGCTGGGGAGGCTGGGGATGCGTGCGGCGTGTGAGCGTGGCTGCCTCGCAGCCTGCTTTGGGAAGAGGCAGAGATATCCTAGCTGATCTCAAGAAAAAGCAAAGGGAAATATCCCAGGGGGGGATGGAATGGTGTGCATGCAGTTAGATCTCAGCTCCCGGGGCTGTGGGGAGCTTTAGCTGGGCTGGGCTGTGCGCCGCTCAGTGATGGGGAACTGCCTAAAAGTGAAATTATTCAAAGGCAGCTCAAGACCAGCCTCTTTGCCAATGTGAGAACTGTGAGCTCACTTTCTCCCTTCTCTCCTCCTCTCTCCCACTCCTCCCTCCTTCCCTGGTTTGGTGGTTGGGGTGGGGTTTGGGGTTTGGGGTTTGGTTTTGGTGTTTGTTTTTTTTTGTCCTTCCTTTCTCCCCTCTCTTCCCCAAAAAGGGAGGGATGAGGGAGATGTTCTGGGCAACATCAGGACGGTGCTGGAGGAGGAGGAGGAGGAGGAAGGGGGGGGATAGGGAAGGGGGGGGGAGTGGGGGTGTTTTAGGGCTGGAAGTTGGGGTTGGTTTGGGTTTGTTGGTTGGTTGGGGGTTTTTTTTCCCCCTTTCCAGCCTTTGTAAACAGCTCAGAGGGAATTCGGGATCCAACGTGTGGAGCTGAAGTTATCCCAACTGCTGAGCCCTGCCTCAGCTCCCCCTTGGTTTGGGACAGACTCTCACTCACCCCCAGTTCTTGGGCTGCACGGGGGGGTTGGGGGGAGCACACACCCCCCTAAGCATCTCTCTGCCACCCCAAGGACACCCCTCCTGGTCAGTCCCACTGGGACTTTTTTAATGAGGAGACTTTGCTCTCCCTTCCCAGGCAGGACCCAGGGGTGAAGGGGCTCCAGAGTTCTTCTCCAACAGCATCACTCCTTCTGGCATCCCAGCAGGGATGAGGGGTGCAGGAACACCCCCACATCAGGCTCCCTGCTGCTCTTGAGCTCTGGTTTTTGGGGGGATTTTTACCCTAAACCCCCATTTCCAGCTCCTGGAAAATGCAGCTTATTAAACCCACTGGCACAGAGAGCAGGAGAACATCACAGAGACGTGTCACAACCAGCAACCCCCGGGGGGGGGGATCAGAGGCAAGACGAGCAGCCTGGTGTGCACAGCCGCCTCCTGCTGCACACAGGGCAGACAGACGGACAGACAGGCAGCTCCGACACCCAGGCAGGTGGGGGCTGTGGGGAAGGGGGTGCTGAGCCCCTGTGGGGGCTGGAGCTGGGTTTTTGGGCTGTATTTCTCCCCTCCAGCAGCACCAGACCCAGAGCGCCGGCGAAATTCGCTCTCACAGATTTGAGAAGACGCTGCCCACAGGTTCCCCACCATGGGTCCCCTACTGGGACAGACTGGGAGCCCCACACATCCATGAACCCCTAGGCTTGGGGAGGCAAAGCTCAGCTCACCTGGGAGCTGCCAACCCCACCGATGTGCAAACACAGCAGCACAGCCAGCCCTCCCCATCCTTCCAGCCCCTGGAGAGCACCCAGCCCCGGCTTCTAACCCACCAGGTTTTTCAGCAGCCAGCTTAAAGTTGGGATTTGCCTCCCATCCGTGGGATTAGCACCGTGAGCTCAAGCTCAAATATTAACCCCAACGTCCCAGGTGACCCACCACGCAGCAGGGGAACCCCCTCCAGACCCAGGATGGCACAGCCAAGCTTATGATCCTCCCTTAAAAATACCAGGGAAGAGGCACCTGCACTTAGACCCGGCTTAAAAACCAGAGCAAAACTGCAACGCAGCCCCTAGTGCCTCCAAAAAGGGGGGAAAAAAAAAACCCAAATTCCTGACAAATAGGAAGTGTTGGTTATTGCTTCACTGTGTGTTTAAAGAAAGGATCTCTTGGAAGCTTCCAGATCTTGTGCCTTGGGCTGGGCTCACAGCCTGATCCCAGCCTGGCTGCAGCGGGCACTTTGCTCCCCGGTGCTGGGGGTTGAAGGGTCTTGGCTCTGAGTCTTCCTTTAGAACAAGGGGCAATATTAGAAACTATTGGCAAAGTAAAGGAGAAACCATCCAGCCTTTCCAAGGGCTCTGCCCCCTTCTTTGGGCACGGCCTGGGAAGCCCCCACGGGACCCTGACCCCGCTCCCACGTGCCACCCCCGCTCCACAAGCAGGGTGCTAACACAGCGGGGATGCTCCTCTGCCTCAGAACCCCAAATGGACCCCAAGGGCCCTGAACTCCCCCAGGCCTGGTGCCCAAGGTGGGACATAAATCAGGGGCAGGAGCGCAGGCACACGCTGTCACGCGCCAGCGGCCCGTTTCCATGGTTTCCCAGGACTATCTCTCTCTCCAGGGCTCAGGGTTCGGGGGAGACTTGTTCCAGAAGGAGAAAGAGGCTGTGTTGACACCGTTGCTGCGAGGTCCCAGCTGGAGAATGCTCTGGAAGGCAGGCAGGCAGCATCCCCCTGTGAGGCCCTGCCAGCCTGTACGGCCTCGTAGCGATGCGGGTGACCCCCCCACCCCCACCCCAGTCCCTTTGGTGACTCAAGAGCCCCAAGGTTGGGGTGGTGTTTGCTCACCCTGCCCAGCCCAAGCTGCCCCAGGGCTGGTGCTTGCTCGGAGGGGAGCTCAGCAAGGCCACAGCACGGTGGGCTCAGGGCTGGGAGCAGAGGACGTGGTCCAGCGGGAGGGATGAGATGGGATCAGCCTGTGCAGTCCCTAGGGAAGAAATCACTCCACCTCTCTTGGTTCCCAATTCTCAGCACCCTGATCCTTTGCCCTCTTCCAGCTGATCACCTCCTGTTTCCCACCTCCTTCCCATGGGCTCCTCTCCCCCCAGGGTGCCAGCCCTGCCGAGCCCCAGGCTGCTCCTCCCGCAGCTTCCACAGGGTCAGGAGAGACCAAGAGCCTGTTGGAGCCCCCTCCTGCGTGTGTGGCTGCAGGGGGTGAAGATGGGGCTTCCTCTGGGGGTCTGTACCTGCCTGCTGATGGCTTCTCCCAGTCCTTCCCCCCCCAGTGCCCTCCCACAGTGCCTCTCCTCCTCCTCCTCCTCCTCCCCGCGCACCGGGTGCAATGAGAAATGTACTTGGCTCCCGATCCTCCCGAGTGGGAGGTGAAGGCAAAAAAACTGAGGCTTCATCTCCAGGGCGTGTGGGATGTGGATGATGGCAGAGCCCCACCCTTGACTCCTCCAGCGTCTCTGGGGCGAAGGCAGAAGCCCCAAATCCAGACCCGTGGGGCTGATCCCACCTTCCCTCCTGCATGGGGACGGCCTCCTTATTCGGTTCCTGGAGGAAGGTGGGTGACTTCTTGTGTCCCCCTGCAAAGCTCCCAGTGTCCTGCTGACAGACAGCGCTGGTTGGGGTGAAGAGACCCCGGGAGCAGCCTCAGGGAGTGCTCTGAGAAGGAGCTGCAGGACCCTTTGGCATCGGCATGGTGCTGGGATGCCAGTGGGGACCAGCTCTCCAGACACTAACCTGGCCAGAGCAGCAGCAGTCCTGGGGTTTAAGTGAAATAAGGCTGAAGGCTTCAGTGTGGCAAAGCCCAAGACACCCAGAAGAGCAGCCCTGACCCCTCCTTTTCCCTCCAAGCTGGACAAGGTGGAAGATGCTGATAGAACTCTTCATCCCTTTTGCTGCCCCTGACGTGTCCAAGGGCCATTGCAGGACTCATGTGTGTGCCAGCCTGGGTGTTCCTCCTTCATCCTCCTCCTGGAGCCACTCTGGGCTGCTGCCTTATCTCACCTGGAGATGTTGGACCCCTCACCCTGGATATTGCTGAAACAAAACCCCTGGTCACCAGCCTGGCTCATCCCCCGTTGCCTCCCTCTTGCCCTTCAGAGCCCAGCCCTGGCCTCAACCTGGGCTAGAAAGGGGTGGTCCTGGCCTGAAAAAGGGGTAACAGGGTTTAGGAAAAGGCTCTGCATTCCCTGCTCCAGCTGGACACCCCGGGAGGGCAGGCTTTAGCCTAAAGCCTCTATAAATGCTGTGTACTTACTGCAGGTTTACCTTCCCCCAGCTTCTCCCATCCCAGGAGACCTGTGTGCAATCCTGATGCTCCAGCTCTCTGCTGGCAGCAGAACAGGGGATTAAAAGGGGCTACAGCCAATAGGACCCCCCCCTCCCCTCTTCCTCCCCAGATCCAGCTGAGGTTGCATCTTCCCACATCTCCATCCCGTGGGGGTGGTGAGCCCACACAGGATGCTGTGGGCTCCTGGTTGTAATCCCACAGCCATTGTCTGTGCCCCTGGCACGCTCCAGTCACTAATTGACTCGTTAGTATCAAGAGATTGGGGTTCCCCCAGTTCCAGGTCCAACAGGGAAGAGCTGGGCGAGGGAGGTGGCAGGGTGAGGAGCTGCTGTTCCCCCCTGTCCTCCCCCCACCAGCCCTGGGCAGCCCCAGGGAAGTGAAACCCAGGCTGCTTGTGCAGCGCAGAGCCAGGAGCAGACATTCCTCTGCTGATTGAAACCAGACCGGCCGTGCTGCTGGAGCTGGTGGGGAATGTGTTTAAACCCAACCAAAGCGCTGCTGGTTCTCCTTCCACCATGGAAATGGGGTTCTACCCCATGTCAAAGTCTGGCAGAGGCAGCTCTGTGCCTCTCAGGTCTGTGGTACCACCAAAGCAATCCCCTCACGGGACCCCAACTCCCAGAGGGGACCCCAAACCCTGGGGTCACCCCAGCTTCCAGCTCAGCACCCCCATGTGTAGGAGCAGGATGGTGTGGGATGCTGGAGATGCCAGCTTGGGGACTGGCACAGCAGCAGTGCTGGGGTGATGCCTGGGAAGAGAGCAGGCAGGACCCCCAGCAACACCCAGGGGTGAGTTTAGAGGGCTTTGGCTTCACTGACATTTCACGTGCTGGTGGGGACTCGTTTTTAGGGCTTGGAGCACTCTGGGAGGACATGTTAATCCCCAGCAAGGGGGGATTAACCAGGTGCCAGGCCCCTGCTGTGGCTGCCCTTGGGGATGTGCCTGGCTGGATGGGATGGAAAGCCAGGCCTCCCAGGAAAAGCTTTGCCTTCTCTTTCAGCCCCAGCCAGGCATGGAACCTGGACCCATCTGTGCTGCTTGGATCCCATCCTACCTTCCTCCTGAGGCACCCAGGCAGAGGACCCTTGGCAAGCAGAGGGGACAGGGACAACACAGCCTGCCCGTGGCTGTCTTAAACCTTGTCTCATCTTTCTGCCTCCACCCCCAAAAACTCCCTCCCAACCCACACAAGCTAAAAACCCCCCAAGGATTGGGAAACCCAGGGGGACAAAAGGGAGCAGGGTGGGGATGCCCTGTGAGCAGGGCTGGGTGCTGCCTGGGGACAGGGCTGGGCAGGGCAGTGCCAGAAGAAGCTGCTGAGGCAACCCTGGAAAGCATTTCCCACCCCAGACCAACCTGGTCCTGGCCTGGGAACTGTTGCAAAACCCCCCAGCCAGTCCCAGCCTGGGATTTGAGGAAGTTGAAACCTTGTGATGCAACCGGGAGGGATGAAGCAAGAGGCACTCCCTCGGGAAGCAGGTGACAGAGCCAGCAAGGACCCTGAACAGCCGGTGCTGGCCACCACCTTCCCCTTTGCCCCCTGTGCTGAGCTCCCCCAGGCAGGAACCAGCCCCCCAAGCCCCCTTCCCCAGAGCCCAGCCCCTGTCACAGCCTGCCCCTTCAGCAGTAAGCCAGGATGCCAGGAGTATTGGGAAACGAGTCGGCTCTTCCAAACGGATCCTGTTTGCTGCTCTTTTCCTTCCTGAAGCTGGTCTGAGCGTGGCAGGAGTTGCTCAGGAAAGGCAGCAAGCTAATATATTCATGTCATCTTGCATTTAGTGCCAGGACATGAAGTAAACACCGTCAGGGACCTCGCTCTGGTTCAAAGACAAGCCCTGTTTCTTATTCCGATCACATTATCCATGCTCCCCGTCCAGCTTCATTGATTCATATCTTAAAGAGAAAAGCCTTCCAAACCCATTAAGCCTGCCTCTCCGTTCCAGCCCTGCTCTCAAGGGCTAGGGCAAGAGGCATTAACTAATCTGCTCACATTACCTTGCCTTTGAACCGAGCATCTCCTGGCGTCAATCAAGGGTGTTTGGAAACGATCCCGCTCCCGGTCCCAGCCGCTGAGGTCACCCAATGTCAAGGGAGCCCAGGGACGGGCACCTTGCCCCCGGCGCCCTTCAGAACCCAGGGAGCTGATGGAGGCAGGGTGGAGGGGCCCGAGTTACGCTCCTCTGGCTATGGAGGCCCACGCAGTCATAAACAAGCCCGTGAAGCTCCTGTGGCTGCTCTTTCTCAGGGCCTCAGCCGGCAGCTGGGGCAGGAGAGCAGGGATCAGCATGGCGTCAGCCGGGCTGGGCCTCGGCGAGGGGAGAAGCGTCCTCCCAGGGGCTACGAAGGCCACGCTGCCTATTGCCAGGGAAAAGAAGGTCCTTCCAGCCTCTTGGGCTCTGGCTCTGGCAGCAGCCGCTGTTTTTTTGGCTCCATCAGCTCCACAACGTACCAAAACCTGCTCCTGGGAGCTCAGCGTGCTCCAGCGTGGCTGGCCGGGGCGTTGGACTCGGCCACCCCACGTGCTCCCCCGGCTCCTTGTGTAAGGCAGCCCCACACCCTCCGTCCTGACTTCCACTCGGGAAGGAATCGTTGGCTCTCTTTTCCATCTGGCTGGAGAAGACACTTGGGATGTCTCTTCCACCGCCTTCCCAAAGGCCTCCCACCCCACCGGCGCCAGCAGCGAGGTCGGATCTGTCCCCTCTGCCCCCGCCTGACCCCCGTGTTCAGGGCCAGGGACTGTTTACTTGGATGGGCTTAGAGGGCTTTGGCTTTACTGACACTTCACGTGCTGGTGGAGGCTTGTTTTTAGGGTTTGGAGCACTTTGGGAGGTCATGTTCACTGAGAGGGGATTAACCAGGCCCCAGGCCCCTGCCATGGCTGCGCTCGGGGACACGCCTGGCCCAGGCTGGCTGGGGATGGAAAGCCAGGCCTCCTGGAAAGCCAGGCTTTGCTTTCTCTCTCAGCCCCAGCCAGGCGTTGAACCTGAGCGGATGTAGGTTGACTGGATCCGGTTCTGCTTTCAAAATCCTTCTGCAGGGGGGAGAAGCTGTTTTACAGCTGGGTTACTGGAATGTGCAGCTTGGGGTTTTCTCAGCTGTCCTGCTCCAGCCAGAGTCCATCCCACATCAATTCCCAGCTCATTCCCCAGGGCAGGAACAGAGCTGGGGCACGGCGTGTGAGGGAAAACCCCCAGCATCATGTGCAGCCCTGGGGCACGTCCCCAAAGGGAGACACGTCCCCAGTTTGGTGATGCCCATGGGTCCCCACAGCTCAGACCTGGCGGTGTTGGTGGGGTGCTGGGCAGGGCTGGAGGTGTGGGCAGTGTGAGAGGGTTCACCCAGTGCCAAAACCCAACCCCCAGCTGCCCTGGGAGCCCGTGCCCACAGCTCCCTGCCTGCTCCAGGGCTCTGCTCTGGGTCAGGACCTTCCCACACCATGAAGCCCGATGAGTGTGTGTCCCCAGGTGTACAGGTGCACACTCACAGAGGTCTCTTCCCCCGTTGTTGTCTTCAACCCACAAAGTCCCCAGGCTCCTGAAGATGTCTTTGGTATTGCAAAGGGCTGGGCTGGGCAGAGGCATTTCACTGCTTCTGTGTGGAGATATCTAAGGAGCTTACAGGGGAGGGAAAGGCTTCCCTGGTGAGACCCTAGAAAGGGCAGTCAAGGTCTGGGGGAGACTGTGGGGCCAGAGCTGTCACTGGGGGAGAGGTGTGTGTGCTGCAGGGTGATGGGAGAGCACAGAGGAGGAGGGAAACCACAAGCCCAGCACGGGCAAGGGGGGTGGAATGCAGACAAGGTCTGGGGATCAGCTGGATGAGACGTGTCCGTGGGGAATTACAGGCAGGTCTGAGCCTGTCAGATTACTGGAGCTGGGAAGGGGGGAGTGGGTTGAGGCAGGTCTGGCAGGAGGAGGGATGCAGGAGCTGGAGGAGCTGGGGGGAAGGCTTGTGGGGAAAGGGGGAGCAGAGGGGAGCTCCCAGGCCTGGTGGTTATGGGGCTGGTGGGGCAGGAAGATGGGCTGGGGGAGCTATGGGGTGGGAACTGGCGTGGTCCATCACAGGTCCGTGGTCCATAACAGGTCCGTGGTCCATCACACATCAGCCCAGTGCCTGCCTGGATGAGGTGCAGGGCAGGGGGCCAGCCGGGGTGGGAGCGCTGCACGCCAAAACCAATTAAGTGCTCAAGGAGTCACAGCCCAGCCGCTCCCCCCCTCCCTCCCTCCATCCGAAGGTCAGAGGAGAGCGTCCTTATTTGCTGCCTCTTAATTACATCTGATCCCGCCCTAATTCCTCCTAAAACCAGCCCTGGGAGCCTTCAGGTGGCTGCAGGGGAGAGGTGAGGGGCCAGCCAGGCACAGGTGAGAGCCCCGGGCCCGGCGGTGCCTCTGGGAGGGACGCTGCGGGGTGATGGAGGAAGCGCCATGTGCACCACGGTCCTGCTCCTCGGCACCTTGGTCATGATGCTGCGGCGCCGCTTCTTCAACAAAGTGGAACCGTACGTCCTCTCCAGTCCCTTGGGGCCCTGGGGATGGGGATGGGGATGGGAGGGTGAGGGGTGGCCCTGGGGTGGGGGAAAATGCTGCTCAGTCTAAGCCCTGTCCTTGGAGATACTTGGTTTCCTCTGGGTGACACCAGGAGAGGCAGCCAGTGGGAGCAAGGAGGGAATGCAGGATTGGTCCCTGTCCTTCTGGAGCAAAGGGACAGGACTGAACTCCTGGGGTGCTTTTACATGCACTGGTCAAAGTGTTTCCCAACTGGGACAGTCAAGCACCCCACCATCTACCCAGACAAAGCAGCCTGGCTGCCTGTCTTCACCCCTCAGCTGGGGAGGAGACTGAGCAGTGCTCTTGGCTGTAGGGACACCACTAGGCTGCCTGTGTCACCCAGCAGTGCCCAGCTGGAAAATCTTCACTGAGCACAAAATAACCCTGGGGAGGTTTCACCCCATCCCTGGGCGCTGGGAAGTTGGATGAGGGTGCTGAGGATGCTTGAGAACGTGAGGTAGATGTCAGCCCTCAGAAGAGCTGGCGGCCACCACCCTGCAAGCCAGGGCCCTGCCGTGCCGTGCTCCATGCCCATGCTCCCACACGTGCTTGCACCCCAGCCCGGCTCTGAGGCAATGGCAGGGGACAGATGGGAAGGGACTTGCTGCACTCCCACATCAAGGTGATGACAAAGCTGACACCAGAGTGCTGGGTCACCTCCTGCTCAGTGCATCCCCCCCACGCCACGGGCACAGTGTCAGAGGCTGCAGCCTCCTCTACCTGCAGCTCTTTTGGGGGGCTGGAGGGGGGGGTTTGTTTCTGCTCAGCACTCCCTTGGCTTCTGCTGGGTGGCAGCAGGGCCACGCTTGGGCAGGGTCACCATCACATCAGCCTCGCTCGCCCTGCAGCCGCTGGCTCCAACGCCAGGCTCAGCTCAAGGAGCTTCCTGCTGGAGACACACAAATCTATTTACCAGCGGAGACTGGAGACATCTGAACGTGGGGAGGCCAAATTGGCACTTAATGAGCCAATTAAGTCAGGGGAAGGAGAAACAAGACTTGAAGCGGGGAAGGCATCTCCCAGCCTGCGTGTGCCTGGCTCTCCCCTTCCTACCTGCGGCACCGGCTGAATTAAAGACTCATTAAGTGCTTGAGCTAACGAACACTTGATGCAGAGGTGGAGGCTGCCTCTGGGCAGGGGTATGGGGGTGGCTGGGGCAGCCAGCAGAGCTGGTGGTACCCCTTGGGAAGCTGCAGGGTGAGCGGGCAGCGCTGCCTGCGCACAGGACAGACCTGTGGCAGGAGGACAGGTCTCCTGGAGGGATGTGGCAGGAGGACAGGTCTCCTGGAGGGATGGCACCAGCCCTGGCAGCATGTGGGCATCCCAAGGGCTCTGGGGAAGCAGATCCAGCCACAGCACCAGCCCTGCCCGTGGCAGCAGGTCTGAGCTGCCTTCAGGGTGGCTGGGGCAGGGGTGTGTGGGCAGCTCAGCACCCCGTTCGGAGCAAGCAGGTGCAGGAGAAGGCAGCAGGACTGGTTTGTGCCTCAGTCACCGTGTTCTTCCTGTGAGGGGCAAACAGTAGGGAAGCACAAAACCTTGCAGGAGGATGTAGGATGGAGCCTGAAGTCAAAAAAGCTGGGGCTGGGAGGGACACGGGGGCTGCCCTGGCTCTCTCCAGTCATGGCAGGCTCAGCACCTTCCATCACTGCTAAACCAGGGTGCTGCAGCTTGGCCAGACCTTGCACTCAACTGTCATCATCACCACCATCACCATCAATGCAGCATGGGTTAGGAGGCAGCAGCAGCTCTGCCCTCATCCCAGGGCAACCCAGCGTGGTGTGGGAGTCTCACAGCTGGGTGCACAGGAGAAGCTTCCTCCAAGCCCCACCACAGCTCTCAGACAGGTCCTGATGCACAGGCAGCAGCCCAGGGAGAAGCTGGATGCTGCTAGATTAGTTCTTCTGGTGATGAATTGCTCTCCCCATTAAAGACCAGTGGCTATTAACAGGTTTTCTACTTGCTCTATTTTGGACATTCATCTGCTCACCCTGCCCAGCGCTGGCATAAATCAGAGCAGTTCCACTGACAGTTTTATGTCAGGAGAGAATTTATCTCCTGCTTTTTGTGTTTGGGAAAAGAGAAGGAGCAGAAGCAAGAGGAAAATAGTGCTGCCAGCCAGGAGCTGGGGAGAAGTGGTACAGGTGACCAAGGGAGAAGGAACTGAGGCTTCTGATGGAGGGCAGGCAGCATCCTCCAGGCTGTGAACAGACCCAAGGCACTACAGTCCCAATCCAGTTTTGATCCAACCAAATTTTGGTGAGTTAAGAGGACCAGGCTCAGGCTGGGAAGGTGCTGGGACCCCAGGATTTTCCACATGTTCACTAGTCTAGATGACCCTTGGATGAAAGGCACCCCTGAAAAACAGCTCACAGTGAAGAAGAAGATGGGAGCCCACATGTTGGATGGGATGAAGCTGCCTCAGCACAGGAACATCCATCCCTCTGGCTCTGACGTCCCCGTGCGCGAGGCAGAACGTGTGTCCTGGGCGAAGGACACGAATGAGCAGCACAGGGAAGATCAGATTATGTGAAATCCTCTGCTCACTTGACCTCCTTCACGTCCTGTCTTCTATTTATAAGCCTTGGGGCTGCCAGGGACAGCACGGGTTGTCCTTGGCCCACGCTCCCAGGGCTGGGGGGCTCAGCTGCAGGCACGTGGGGTTAGGGTTGACTCCTAGAGCTGGCTCCCACTCACTCAAAAGGAGAGGTTTTGGAGGTTTTCCTCCTAACAACCCAACTGTGGGGTCTGCTACTCCCCCCCCCCCCCCCTCACCTTGCTGGGGGTGAAAGCAGAGTGAAACACTACCCTGGCCTAACATCCCTGCCAAGGGACAGGAAGGTCAAGGGGGACTCCTGGGGCTTCAGTGCTCGTGTTTCCTCAACAAGCAGGGATTTGTTCTTTCTTTGAGGTGATATTTAGTGAGAAGGTCCTGGCTGGGGGCCAGGGCTGGTTACGGATGCCTGCTCTGTTTGCCTTGCTCACGTGCTTCCCCTCTGGTCCCTTCCTGGCAGGAGCTGCTCGGCGCCTGCTCCTGAGCGATGCCTGGGTTTGGGATGGGAGAGGTGAAGCTGATCCTAAGTGTGGGGTTTGGTCTGGGTGCTGGTCTAGTGCAAGGGAGTGAGCACCCAAAGGGAGCACAGGAGCACACAAAGGAACCTGCTGGGAAGAGTGGGTCTGCAAGGGGAGACATCCTCCATGGAGAGCTCTTGGAGAGGGATCGGGTCAGGGAGACATCCTCCACAGAGAGCTCTTGGAGAGGGATCAGGTCAGGATCTTGGTGGAGCAGGGCTGGACCATGGCAAACAAGAGAGGCTTTGGGGAAGTGATATGTGGATTTGTCCTTCCTGCTGCTTTTCCAGCCCCCCCACAACATGCTGGACATGAATCCCCCAGGCACTGAAGGGGTTATTGTCCTGGGACTGGGAGTGTTTGGGCCAGTCTCTCCTCCCAGGAGGACACCTTGGTGGCACCCCACACACCACGCTGCAGGGCGAGAACAGACCGTCTGCACCTCAGGCTGGAGCAAACAGAGCCGGCAGCTCGGCATCATCTGGATTTAACCTTCCAGCTTAGTCCCCTCTGAGAAGCAGGACGTGAGCTCCTCATTTCCACCACCCAGGCACGGCTGGGAACTGGCAGCAGAGGCACAGGGCTCTGCATCTCCGGGCTGGAGCAATCAGCGCGCAGCAGGCATGCACAGACAAGTGTCAGCTGAATTTCTGCACGACTTTAAATACACCAGCAAGGCCACAAACACAGCTCCAAAGTGCTGCAGGCAGAGCTGAGACGATAAATAACCCCCAAACCCACCAGCAAGAAAATACACACACCCCACCCCCCTCCTCTTTTTCCAAGGGGGACAGGGCTTAGCATCGCTCTCCCCTTTCCATCTGTATAGCTGATCCCCTCTCCACCTTGCTCTGCTCGGTTCCAGTCACACAAGGGTCAATCCTGTGCCACTTCTGCGGAGTCATTATCCTGCTGGTTATATAAATGTCTGGGCATGCACAAAAGGCAGTGCTGATACAGTGGCTCCAACACCAACTCTCTCCCAACACCTGCTTTTCAGCTGGAGGGAGAGCCGAGCACAAGAACATCTCGAGAGCTGTCACACAGAAGGCTGCTGTCTTTCAAGCTGAATGGAGGTCTAAATAGCTCTCACTTCTCCTTTAGAATCTCATTTCTAAATGCAATTAATACTGGCACATGCATAATGAGAGCCTGACGAGCGAATACAGACTCTGGCAATAAAGAAGGCAGCCCAAGTGCTATGTAAATATTACCAATCCTCACTAGGAGCTGACCCAGGGAAGCCAGCTTGCTGATGATTAAACTCCAGCGACAATACGGCTGGATTCCTACATCTGTCACAATACTACCTGCTGACACATAATGGGCTACGCTAAAAGGACTAGCTCTTACCTCTCTTCAATGCAGATGAAATGTCTATTTGTAGGATGTAATTAATCTCTTCTTCAAAATCAGGAACCTTAGTGTCCTTGGTAACAACATGCCAGTGACTCAGAGAGCGGCTCCGGCTTCTTCTCCTGATTTTGGAGCCAGTTATTCAAAGTGACCCCAAACTCTAGCGCTGAACAGGAGCTGTGCTGCAGGAGTGGAAAAGCCAGCTGGGTTATCTGGAGGGGAGGATGGGTTTTACTCACCTCTCTAGTCTCCTTCAGCAGCTTGAGGAGGTTCCTGGACCTGTTTCAGCCCTGTTGAATGAGGCGAGCTCTGTCCCAAGACCTGGTCCCCAGTGCATCGAACACAAATTCCTGTTCACCATCAGGTGCAGCCAGGCAGGGAGTAATACTCAAATAATACTCAAGCAATATTCAAATAATACTCAAACAATACTCAAAGCAGAGCAAGACTCTCACAGGATGCAGCTGCTCCCTCCCTTACCTGGTGTCCCCCAGCAATAAGTGATGTGTGATGGTGCTCTGTGCGTGCGCACGTGCACACACGCCTGTGGCTGCTCCCCCAGATGGCTTCTTCCAGCCATATTCAGCAGGGGGGAGAGGTTCTAAAGCATTCAGTCCCTGCCAGGGAGTGAAGATGCCAAGCCATGAGGACTGACAGGGCAGAGGGATGCAGGGAAGTGTTGCTGGTAGAGCCCCTGCTCCTTTGGAGGGTTGTGCTTGGGCATCACCTTCTCCTCCAGCCACCCCGTGCTGGGCTGGCTGGGATTCGTGTCAAAAGGGCAAAGCTGGGCCACTCCAGAGCACCCAGGGGCTGCATCTGCTTTCTATGAATTTCAGGGGGAAGCAGCCATGGCTTCCCCAGTTCCAAAGCCCAGGGGAAGGATGGCCATGACGAAGGGCCAGCTGGTTAGAGAGCGTGGGTGATAGAGGGCGTGCAGGACTTCTTTCCTTCCTAGCAAAGAAGAAATCAAGAATTGTGGGATAAAATCAGCATATTCCAGGCTAAACTGTGCTGTGGCAGTTCCTCAGGGGACTTGAGCTGAGGTGCTTGGCCCCCTGTAAAGGGATGTTCCCCTCTGCCTGCTGCACACCACTTTGGGGGGGGGGGATGGAGGGGTTTGTTGTTACCAAGGGCTCAGCACCCTCGATGCAGAGCCACCCTTTCTTGCAGCAATTAACCACTTACATTTAGAAGGGGCTCCAGTTGGCACTGCTGCCCATGGCTCACCCCATCTCCTCTGTCCACAGGCATTCTGAGGGAGAGGAAGAGACCAGGAGAGAGGCAGACTCTGACCCTCCCACCACGTAACACCGCTGCGGAGTAAAAGCCAGGTGGGATGTACCAGTTATGCAGCTTTGGGGAAATCTTGGAAAGAAAGTTCTAGCAGGGGGTAAAAAGCCTGGGCTCTGCCTTTCCAGCCTGCTCACAGACCACTCAGGCATTTGAATGACGATTCTTCCTGATTCTCCCAGGGTTTATGGGTCCCTGCCTGCTGGTGAGGCTGTGAAGGCTCTAGAAAAGTGGCTCGCTCTGAGGGGGGGAAAATCAGAGGCTGAAACAGCCACATTGGAAGGGGAAAGCCCATTCTTCTGTTGCTTTCAACAGCAGCTCAGTTCCCAGGTGAGAGCACATCCAGCCCTTCCTCTGCAGCCTCCCGCCCACTGCAGAGCATCTCATGGGGCTGGAAAAGGCCGTGGAGCTGGTAGTGGTCCAGCTGGGGTGGGTGTGGGGTGCCCATGATTTGGGATCTATGGGGCTTTGTCCCCTGCACAATGACTTCAGGAAGGGAGAGTTGGCTCCAGGGTGTCCATCTGCAAAGGTGGGACACCCCACACCTCTGTCCCCAGGAGGAGACCTCAGGTGTTGAGGGGAGGGATGACACTGGCCTGAGCTAGGGCACGTGATGGGGTTCTGGTGGGAACTGAGGCTGGGGCTGTCTTTCTTAATCTTCCCCCCCCCCCCAGCCTACAAGGCACTGCTGAATGTCCATGGGCAGCTCAGGCACTCAGCCTGCTCTCCCTTCAGCAGACCCCCCAAAACTCATCACCTCCTCCGTCCCAGCAACCAATTAACCATGTCTCCCTCTCCTCCTGCAGCTCCTCTGTGCCCTGCACCCAGCACCCAGCACATCCCGGCCTCGGCACATGCTGGAACCTCTGGCAAACACCCCACGATGCCAAGCCCCACACTAAGGGACCCACAGCACCCCAACTCTCCTCCCACAGCTCGGGGATGGGGGGAACCAGGTACTCAATTAAATGCTGGTGCAGCAAAGAAACTCACCTGTCTTTAAGGCTGAGCTCAAGGATGTCCAGCCCCACGGCGATGCCCTCTGCAAGGGGGTGCTCAGACATCCTGCTCCCAGCAGTGGGGTCCCCACACCCCTCTGCACCTTCCCCCTGTCTCTAAATATGTTAATAAAGGATGAGTTTGCAGGCACAGCTCGCTGTAGATGACAGCATTAGAGGTGCATCTGTTTCTACTAAGCACCAGTCTCATGCTGGGTTTATTGGGTCCATTTGTGGTGGGGAAGAGTTGCTTTCAGCATTCAGCGGCGTCTCGTGTCTGGGAGAAGTTTTGGGGGGGGGGGCAGATATATTTTTGGCTCTATTTAGCCACAAAAATTTGGTTCTAGCATAAAGGAAAATATCCCAGTTTGCTGCCAAACAGAGGCAGAGGGTTTCTTGAGCAAGGTTTTGTTTGGTTGAGAACTCGGGGTCCTGTTGGGAAAATAAATGTTCCGATGGGAAAAGTCTGTGGGTGTTTATTGATCGGTCACTGGGGGGCTGGCAAACAGCAGCTCCACCCTAACTGAAAGAGCAGCTCCCAAAGCTTTTCACTGACACATTGAAGGCAGGAGGAGGCAGGTCTGTCATAGAATGCCAGCCTGGGCTGGGTTGGGAGGGACCCCAAGGGTCACACAGCTCCAACCCCCTGCCACAGGCAGGGACACCAACCTCCAGGCCTGGAGCTACACAAGGTTGCCCAGGGCCCCAGCCAACCTGGCCTTGAACACCCCCAGGGACGGGGCACCCATTATAATTATAATGGATTAAGAGCATGATAGAGTGTCAGTAATGCCTGGAAGGGACAGGGAGAGGGGGTGAGGGGGTGAATACACCATCACTGAAGGCAGCACAGGAGAGATCAGGGGCTGCAAAGACAAAAGCTTATCAGGATTGAAGCCTCAAAAGCAGGATCAGCACCTCAGATGGTATAAATCACCTGGGCTCCCCTGACACTCCAGGATTGCTGTAGCATGGTTTTCATGTATTGATTTAAGGGAGAATAAAGGCCAGGGGCTTAGCTGAGGCGGTTCAGCTCAGGGTGGGCAGCGATAAGCAATAAAGCAATAGGGAGGATCCGTGCTCAGGCAAGGCTGAATAAGCTGGGACTGTTCAGTCTTGAGAAGAGAAGACTAAGGGAGGACCTAATTAATGTTTATAAATATCTTAAGCATGGGATGCAGGGAGAATTGGCCAGCCCCTTTTCAGTGTCTATGGGGACAGGACAAGGGGCAATGGCTGCAAGTTGGAGCATAGGAAGTTCCACCCCAAGCTGGGGAAGAACTTTTCCCCAGTGAGGGTGAGGGAGCCCTGGGCCAGGCTGCCCAGGGGGTGTGGAGTCTCCTTCTCTGGAGAGATTCCAGCCCAGTCTGAACACCAACCTGTGTGCCCTGTCCTAAGGACCCTGCTTTGGACCCCATGGGCTCTGAGGTTCCTTCCAACTCCTATGATTGTAAGGTCAGAAAGGGGGTGGAGAGGGCCCTGAGTTAGATGTCTATATGCTGGAGCTATGATAGCCCCAAAGAGTAAGAGCAGAGCCCCGTGCAGGCCACTGAGGCCAGCCAACTGGAGCCCCGATTGCAGGGTCAGCCCAGGCACAGTCATCCCAGACTACAATCCAAGCCTTACCATCAGTAAGCCTGACCTTTCTCCCCATCTGGACTAGCACACAAACAAACATCCCAGAAATGACACCATGGGGGCCTGCGGGAAGTGGCGCCCGAAATGTCACGGCCCTGCCGGGAACAGGCCCGCTGCACCGCAAACCTGGGGGGGGGGATGGAGATTTGGGGGATAAAGGTTTCCTGAGCTGTGGAAAGGCCAGCTCTACGCTCGGGACCTCTGAGAGGGTGGATTTCATGAGAAATGTTCTTTATTTACTCAACCAGCATCAGCCAGCAGCTGAGCTCAGAGCGGGCAGGCCTGCCTGCAGCCGGCGGCCGCGGTGGGGTTGCTGGCCGCGCTGAGGTGTCTGCTGTCTGCGCTGAGATTTGGGGTGGTCCCTGAAGGCCCATGGTGGGTGGGAGGGGGAATTCGCTTTAACCTCGTTAACTGTGTCTCCTCAGCTGGCCAAACCCACCCTCTGCTTTATGAGAAACACAGAGGTAGCAGTGACAGGCCTCACGGGCCGGGCACAGCGTCGCTGGCAGCTCTCTGAGGGATGGGATGTCGATGGTCTCCTTGGGGCCAGGAGGCCGATGACATCGTGGTCTCGCTGTCAAAGCCCCACTGAAGGAGATGCCATTTGTTGGAGGAGGAAGGAAGGAAGGATTGTGACATCTCTTGCTCTTCTTCTTTCCATCTCTGTCCCTGCTAAAACACACTTTGGGAAGAATCGAAAAGGAAATGAAACACTAAAGTGAGCTACACCCAGCTGGGGAGGGGTGGTGGAGGTGGTGTGGGACCAGCAGTCCCACCAGCCTGGAGGAGGGGGTGAAGCTTGCAGGGCCTTGCTGGGCCCAGGTCCCCCGGGGTTTCTCTGCCTGTCTGTTTTCATCATTTCTCTGTGAGAAGGGAAAGGGACCACACAGCAGCTGAAAGTCCTGGAAATCTGTGAGGGAGAGCGTTCCCAGCTCTCTCCCCTCTGGTGTCGCCCCTGTATGCAGTTGGCTATGGAGAACATACAGCTCTGCATAGGCTCCCACTCAACAAGATAACGCCTCACAATTAAATTCCTAATTACAGCCAGCCAGTGTGCTTTCCCAGCTTGGACCCTCCTGTCTAGGTTGGACATGTGGTTGCTCTGACAGACCAAGTGGGCCAGGCCTGGGGTCATCCCATCTCAACTGGTCTGTCTGCTCCATCCCCTTTGTATCAGACACTGCTGGCTGCCCTCTGCTCTCACTCCTGAGGCATCCAGAAGGTTGTGTGTGTCCTACAGCTTTTCTTGTTCTCAAAATAAAACCCCAAACAACAAACCACCAAAAAATAAAGCCAACCAAAAACTCCAGGAGAAGCAGGGGGAGGAAATCGCTTCAAGTTTCTTAACTATCTCATGGAACAAAAATGTTTCTTAAGGCTGCTCAGGGAAAGAGAGGGTCAAATGTCCCTCATTAATGCTGATTTACTGAACGAGCTGGGAAGTGGAAGAGGGAGACAGCCCAGCTGCCTGTCTCAGTGCACAGGGAGCCTGGTCTGTGATCCAGGCTGGGAGGCAAGGGCCAGCCTCCCTGGCACGCCATCAGGGTGGCAGATTTACCAGCAGAAGGTAGGGCAGGGTGCAGGCTGCTGTGCACCCACACCAGGCTGCCTGCACCGTGGTGTAGAGTCACCTTGCACCAATGCAGTGGGGCAGAGCTCTCAGCCCTCTGTTAGGATCCACAGAACCTTTCTGAAAATCACAAGTTGAGTCCTTCACAGGGATGCTGGTGCTGGGTAAGGGCCGTTGCCTGATGTCAACCTCAGCCCATCCCACCCTGCTCTAGGCACCCTTCAGCCCCCAGGCAGCTGGAGCCTGTTGGAGGGAGGGAAGGGAGAAGGCTGGCCCAGATTTGAGGGTGTAAATCAGCAGGGTTCCTTCTCTGGAGAGAGCTCAATTACATTGATTTACACTTGCTGCGGATTTGGTCCATTCAACCCAATTAAAACTCCAGAGGAAGTGCAGAGAGGCAGGATGTAATTACCCACACTGGAATCCCAGTTCAGAACAGGAGGCAGAGCTCTCTGGATCAAATTAATCCCTGGTGTAACTCTGCCGAAGTTACACCAGGGCTATAATTGGCCTGAAACATTTTAACTATCTCATTTAATGTTATTCATGCTCTGCTGGAGATGAGAATGTTTATCCTAAATGAGAGACTCTAATGCTCCGTAGCAATAATAGAGTGTGAGGCTTATGTGGTTTCTCATTTATGAGGATGCTGGGGAGGCCAGATTGTCACGGAAGATGTGGCAGATCTGGACTCCCCAAATCTTTAACCGTTTCCCTGGCTCCTGTGGTGGCTGGTTTTCCCATTGTCCTTCCTCCAGCGTGCTCACCATCCTCATTCCCAGGCTGCTTTTTCATCTTGGAGGTGCTGGGGGCTTGCAGCCCAGCCAAGGGCAGAAGTAGGAGGTGGTGTAAGTGGTAGAAGAGGGAATGGGAAGCACTGAGAGAGGCCCTTCAAGATTAAAGCCCCCATAACCCAAGAGAAGTGAGACTTCCCAGCAGCAGGCTTGCCTCTCCAGTGATGCTAGAAGAGGGGATTTCCACTGGCAAGAGCTGGCTCTGGAGCCTTTCTCTGTATCACCCCAGGGAGGCAGTTCCCCCCAGGCTCCCACAAAAGGAGGGAGTCAGCGCTGCAAGCAGCTCAGCAAGCACACAGAGCACCACATGAAGCCCTCTTGCCAGCCAGACACCCCCACAGAGCATTCCCTGCTGCCAGCCCTGGGTTATCCACTAGCCTTGGAGACCATCCCATGGTCATTGGAGCTGCCATGGAAGAGAAGGCATGAGCAGCAGGGCACTGTCATCTGCTGTGAGGAATGCACCTCAGGAGCCACGATCCATCCTGCTCTCCCCCCATCCATCCTGCTCTCCTTCCTGTGGTGCTGCATCCTGCCAGTGGGAAAGCCAAGCCTGGGGGATACATCCTCCCTGCCACAGCTGTGCTCTGGCAGGTCCCTGCCTGCCAGGGATGCAATTTGGCCCTGACCCCCCCCCAGTGCACAGGCTGCATCCTCCCAGACCAGCCCTGGCAGGTAAGGCTGGCTGCAGGCTCGGCATTACCAGCCTGGTGGGGATTATCTGCCATCACATCCGACTTCCACTCCCTGGGCTGTTCTCAGACAGAGCCCTGGGCTGTCCCTCTGCTCCCTGGCCAGGGGAACCACGGGAAAGGCAGATCTGTTTGTTCCAAAGTCATTTCTAATGCCTGTAGCTCAGCAGAGGCTCAAGCGCTGCAATTCTTCGGGCTCCTCAGAGGATACCAAATCCTTCTCTTGATACTTCCTCACTCTTTGTAGATGTTACCCTAGTTTTCATTTCCAGAGCTTCCAGGCTGTTTTTAAACAATGCTGAGCTTTCAAGTTGCTTCCTTCAAGCTTTCTCCAGCCATGTTTTCCCAGAGCCTAAATAGTTTTGATTATTCCCAGATGTTTTCAGTTTATTAACCCCAGAGTAGTATTGTGTAACTGCTTGGAAAGGAGACTGGTAGCAGGAAGACTGGGTTCTCTTTCCTGGCACACCAGATTACTTCCCAAGGAGAACAGGATTTATCCTAAGGAATCCATCTAACCTTTTATCTATGGAATTGTTACTTTGCTGTAGAGAGGAGGACTAGAGGTGACTGAAATCCTCTTGTTATTAAAGATAACCATAGAATCCCAGCCTGGTCTGGGTTGGGAGGGACCCCAAGGGTCCCAGAGCTCCAACCCCCTGCCACAGGCAGGGACACCAACCTCCAGGCCTGGAGCTACACAAGGTTGCCCAGGGCCCCAGCCAACCTGGCCTTGAACACCCCCAGGGACGGGGCACCCACCCCCTCTCTGGGCAGCCCCTTCCAGCCCCTCCCCACTCTCTCTGCACAGAACTTCCCCCTCAGATCTCCTCTCCCCCTTCCCTCCTCCAGCTTCACTCCAGCCCCCTTGTCCTGCCAGTCTCTACCCTTTTAAACAGTGGATTCCCCTGACCATCTGGAAGCAGGGATCATTTTCTCCACCCAGTTGCTCCTTATCCTCTCTGCTGAGATCCCAAAGCAGGATGACACGGTGGGACAACAAGCAAACCCTCAGGAAAGCCTTTGGGCAGGTGACACCAAGGTGTCACCTAAGGGAACAGACCTTGCTGGCCAAAGACCAGGCTGGACTCACACTGTGGCCATCGCTACCCATCAGCCCAGCCAACAGCACAACAGCAGCTCTGCTCAGGCCAAGTTTTCCTTGGCCTGGGAGGATGTGAGCGTGGATCCTGATGGGCCAAAGCCTGAGGAGTGAGTATTGCATAGCTGGCTGGGCTCCTAGCAAACCTCTGTGGTCCTCCTGACTCCAGCAATCCTGCCTCTGTCATGCTTAAGCCATCCCATTGCTAAACACATGTAAAAAACATCCCCATTCCTACTAGTGGAGAGCCAGGGTGTAGCTGAGCTGGCAGGAGACATGGTTCCTCTCAACCATCCATAAATCTGCCAGAGATCACCCCAAATACCCCACATTTCTTGGTGCCTCCACCCTTCCGGATCTTTCCTCTTGGTTGCTCAGCACCACGAAGCCCAAGGTTAGAGGGATGGCTGGGAATACATCCCATCCCATCCCATCCCCCTCCCATACAGGGAGGACCACGCCTGGGCAGGGCAAGGAACAAACACAAAGGAGGAAAACAAGATGGGAAAAGGGGAAAGGGGAAAAAAAAAGAGCATTAAGAGTGAGTATTCTTTTAGCAGAGGGCTCAGCTAAAGGACAAACCAAGCTGCCCCACCATGCCCCCAGGACATGCAATCCAGCAGCATGAAGCCCTTCTACAGGCAAAGTGACCTGTGGTATGAAGACCCCACCTGGACCAACCCCAACCCCAGCCCCAGTGCAGCAGGGTGCAGCATGGATGTGCCTCAGGCCAGCTCTGCCCGAGCTGGCAGGTCCTGAGCTGCACCCAGAGGTGCTTAGAAGAGGAAGGAGAAGGTTGAGGGAGGAGGACTGGAAAGCCAAGCTGTGAGTGAAGAGTGTCAGTGCTCAGAAAGCGCAACCAATTTGCTTTTAGTACAGTTCATGCCTCTCCAACAGTGCCCAGAATAACAAATCCCTTCCACCCTCCAAGCCTGAATTGCTGGAGGAAGCTGCTGAGAAACTTAATTGATTAGCTGGATGCGTGCACAGAAAAAAATTGCCCAGTATCAAGGAAGTCACTGTCTTGACAGTTAATGCAGACACTGGTGGGAGATCAGAGAGTCCAGCTGCAGTTGCTGTTATCTCACAGCCCCTGCTTTTAGTCTGAGAACAAGGCCAGGGCTGTTCTGATGGGGTGACCCACTTTGCAGTGGGGCTGAAGGGCTGGAGCATTAGGGCTGTGTCCGTGCTGCGCTCCTGACCCACCCTGGGCTTGCTGGGCTGCCTCAGTCCCAGCACCTCCAGCCAGGATGGGCTTCAGGGGTGCAGGCTTCAGGGGTGCCTCTACCTCTCTCCCTCCACTCTCCCATCCCAGAGATCAGCCCTGGCAGCCCCTGAACAAGAAATGCCCAGAGAGCAACCTCAGGGTGCAGTGGACAGAGCTGAGCACACTGGAAGAGATGAGTTTCCAGATGCTTCACAGCATCTTCCTCCTCACCACTAAAAAAAAAAAAAGGTGCCCAGCTTTCCTAGCCCCTGCAGCACTCCCACCTCCTGCCCAGGCTTCCTGCTTCGCTCTCAGCATCACTAGTGCTGCCCTGCCTGCCACAGGGTCACCTCCTGTGACCCTGTCACCGCTCAGGATTGCTTTCCCTGCCTGACAGATGAAAACAAGGAGTCAGAGGCCTGCGGGGGCTGTGAACTTGCCTGTCACGTTCTCTGACAGCACCAAAACCTTTTGCTGCTCCTGTTTTTCCCAAACTGTCACCACTTGTCACACCCCTCCCTCATTTAAACCACCCGTCCTGAAAGCTTCCTGAGCCTGCCACAAAACAAAGGGAGGGAGCGTGGCCTCTTCTACCAAGGAGATGGATGGGATGCCACCATGACAGCCATGAGGCTGGTGATGCCAGGGTTCCCTGGAGCAGGTACAGGCAGAACCCTGTGCTGGGAGGCAGGCAGCCTGCTAACCCTCAGCTTCCTCCCCTACCCTCAGCTTCCTCCCTTCCGTCACGCTGCTCAGCTTTTGGCTCAGGGAAGGGTGGAAGCGAAAGGAAAAAGGCTCTGTCCTCCTGTTTGCTCTCTGCTGAGCAGCGCTGGTCTCCTGCCCACCAAATTTCCCCACTCCCCCCCCCCCCTCCCTCCCCATTGCTGCTATTTGACCTGAGCAGCCCAGAGGAATTTGAGTCACGGTGCATTCCTCGCGCGGCATCTGTTTTCTAGAGCAAAACGGGGAACAGCTGCCAAGAAACAAATCTTCCCCTGACGCCTGGCACTTCTCAGGGGTGGAACAAAACTTCTTGAAACCCCAGGGGAGAAACCACCAGAGCTCAGCTGCTGCAAACCCTGGCCCACTCCAGCCCATCCCCTCCCCGACAGAGACTAATGAACATCGTGATAGCATCCATACGGTACCACTCAGAAAGCTTTTAGTGAGAGAGGAGCTAGAGGGGGATCTCTTCTTCAGCTGAGGGCAGAATGCTGTGGGAAAGAGTGTGCTCTGCCTGAACCCCCACCCCTCCAGCATCTAAATCCAACTGTGCCCAGTGTCCTCCTACCTGTCCGGGCCTGTTGTGCCTCCTCCTCCAGAGTCAGGTAGCCGGTGCTGACACAGACACGCTGAGTTCATGCATGGCTTGCTGTGAAAGAGCTTCTGGAGCTCCTCAGGGATGAGCTTTGCTCCCCAGAGCTGTGAGAAAGCCTGGTGCCACCAGTCAGACTGGTGAGGAGGGATGCCCGCAGGGCTGAGCTGTTTCAGGTGGAGGTGTCCATGCCCATGGGATCGCTGTGTGCTTGAGTGGCAGAGCTGACACGTATATAACCCCTGAATATCTCCCCCAAGCATTAGCCAAGAGCAGGACAGAACCTGCAGCAGTCTCTCTGCAGTGCCCATGGGTCCCCCTTCTCAGATTGCTGTGGCTCAGCAGGACTTGAGCTTGACACATCTCTGGTTACTGGGTGAAGTAAGGAGCCAAGCAGCTCAGGTAGCTGATGCACTCAGGCAGAGATCCAGCAGTGCTTCCGAGTGGCAGCGTTACTGGGAACAGGGAGGCAGTCAGATAGCCAGAGGGAAATTGAGGAAAGACTCCCTGGAGAGCTGGGACCAGCTTGCTTCCAGCTGAAGGAACCACTTGCTCTGTGGTTGCTCACATCTTGACCGTGACAGCAGGAATACGGTCAGAAATATTGGTTAACAGCTTCTTGGAGGGCTGATCCCAGACAAGAGCTGATTTTTGCTGGTGACCAGGTTACACCCTCAGTCAGGATGCAGAAGGTGGCTTTCCAGACACTTCAAGACACTTTTCAACCTGAGGTAGAGGTTTATCATGAGCATACCCATTCCAGTTAGTGTTCAGCAGTCTCAGCCTGCCAGCAAGGGGCTAGATGGAGGCTCAGCTTCACCTTCTCAGTGCATCTTTTTTAACAGGACATGCTGGAACCGGCTCCATCAGTAGCTCTGGTTCACTCAGACAAGGACGCTGTTTCTCCAGCCATAAGGATTTTTAGGCAAGAAACTTGCTGAGTTCACAGCCAGGACAGACGTGGCTCTGATCTGCTAAAGCCTAAGGCAGTGACACCAGGTTAACCCCAGTTAAAATGTGTTTAGGTTTTCTGTGAAGGTCACATCAAGTTCACATCACAACACACATCACGTCCTCCTCGAGAGTCCCAGGAGGCTGCGGTGAAAGCTGCAGGGTGACCAGAGCTACTGACCCCAGGGACATCATGGCACCGCTTCAACTTACAAGTTGAAGATGGCAGGAAAGTCTGATCCTTGAAAAAGCAAGAGTTTACTTGTGCCCCAGGGTTCCAGGCCAGGGTTCCAGAGCCAGCCTGCCTCAGGGACACTAGGCTGCAGCTTCCCCTTCCTTGGCTAGACCGGGCTGTTCTGTTATAACAACACAAGCAAGGTCTACTGTTGCAAACACCATCTGCTGCAGAGGAGGGAAGTTTCACACTGGCACTCTCTTTTCTCTCAGTGTTGGTTCTTCACAGGAGCTAGCTGAAGTTGGAAGCACAAAGGGGACCCCAGCACCCCTGGTGCTGTCTGTGGGCAGTCAGTGATTTGACTACAGCAGGCCTTCAGAGGCAGGACAGGACATCAGCAGGCCAGTCCCCCACATCGCCCTTCAGGCTTTTTGTTGGGAGCAAGAGCAGGGTTTTCCCTCACCAAACCCCAGGAAGCCCCAGGCAACAGAAGGGCCCCCTCCCCCTCAAGAACCAAGCCAGCCCAGCTGAGCTCAGCCTTTCTGCTTTGGATCAGGACACAACAGCAGTACCAACAGCAAGGCTGGGGCTGGCTGTGTGAGGGACCACTGCATACACCTTCCCCACTACATCCCCACAAGTCAGCAGCAGCAAGGTCAGTCTCTTAACCCACCCAACAGGTACTCAAGCTTCTCTGGAAACAGCATCTTCAGATGATGGACCAGCACTGCTGCCAGACTGAGCAGCTGAAGCAGGAACACAATTCTAGAGGAAGCACAGCAGATCAGAGCACATTTCTATAGCAATGCAGCCTGCACACACCAGCCAGAGCAACTCAGAGCAGCAACAGCTCACAGCAGAGAGCAGCTTCCCAGCTGGGCGTGCTGGGGTGATGTGTACCCCACAACCTGGCATGGTGCTGAGCAGGATTGGGCCGGAGGGAGACCAGGCTAAACACCAGGTTGGACAGGACCACAAGCCCTTTCCCTGGTTGGGCAGGAGCAGAGCAGGTGGGACTGGGCAGAAATGAGCCCTAATTGGGCTGGTGACCAGCAGAGACCTCAGGAAGGTTGGTGGGGAGTACAGTCCTCCCCTGCTCCCCAGGGACCTTGTTCTCATATGTCCTCTTCATGGATGCACCCTTATTTTCCCAGCCCAAAGCCTCCCCTGAGCTGAGGAGGATGGCCCCCTGCCCCTCAGACCCCTCACTGCTCCAGGGCAGATGCTTCAGGGCTTGGGATCTTCGACCCAGACTATCAAATCAATCCATGAGGAGGCTGGAGAGCATCCACTGATCTCCAACAGCCTGCACTACCCAGGGCTTCTGATTAAATCCCTCTCAGCCTGGAGCCAAACCAGGATACAGCTCCAGATCTCCAACAGCAAAAAGCTGAATTGTGGAAGTCACATTGCCAGCTGTGGATCTGAGGAGGAATTACACAGGGTCTCTGCTGCCTTAACACACCAGGTGCCACCAGTGCTACGGAGGCAGATGGGAAAGGAGGGGCAGTGGGCTAGGAATTGGGAGCCCTCATCTCTGAGGTGCTCAGGGGGAAGAGGGGCTCCTGATTCCTGCCTGGCTCACATGCAGGCAAGGTACCCCAGCAGCCAGCCAGCCCACACCACCTCACTCCTTTGAGCTCCCCGGCTCCTGCTGAGCTTTGACCACAGTGAACCTTAGGTCTGGGAAAGGAAAACACTGTCAGGAGCACTCCTAACCACTGACTCCCAGTACAGATGCCCTGGCCATGAACTGGGATCCTACGGCACAAGGTGCTGGCCAAACACAGACATCAAAGGTGGTGCCTGTGCCAAACTGCAGCCTCTTGGAGGAAGATGTTAGGGAAGCAATTATGAATTTGGAGCCTCCCAAAGCGTGTTGGCAGCTGGATCCTCTGGATGAATAGAGCCCTGCCAAAAATTAAGATCTGTTTCTGCAAAGCTGAAACAGCAAACTTGTTTGTCTTTCCTCCTTCCCCTCCCTCCCATGTTGTTGTTTTAAACATTTACAGAGACCTTTATACTGTTTAAAGAATGATTTTTGGGGGGGGAGGAGGTTGTTTTCAACTTTTTGCCAGCTGCTCCAAGTCAGCAGCGCTTCCCATGCAACTTCTGGTAGATCAGGTGCTGTGGTTAGCCCTGCCCCACAGCTCCCCTGGCAGAAGGAACCCCCATGATGCTCCCCCCCCCCCCAAGCTTCAGGTATCCCCCACCAGGAAGGGGGGTGACCCAGCTCCCTCTCTGCAGGCTCCATGCAGGACAGCCAGCAAGGGGAGCCCCTAGTTTGCTAGATAAAGGGGTGCACATCCAGCTCCCATCACACAGTCCCCTCCAGCCCCACAGCAGCGCTCCCCCAAACCTTGGAGCTCACACACCTATGTGCTGGGGGGGGGGCTTTATCCCCCTGACATAGTGAGGAGAGGTGGAAAAGGAGGAGGGTGCCACTGCAGCTGAGTTCTCCCATCCCTTCCCAAGTGCTAGGGAAGAACAGCCATCTCCTGCGGTGCGTGTTCTCCCGCCCACCTCCTCCAGCAGCGAGGCTGCTCCAGATGACAGCCAAGGGGAGAAGGGAAAGCACTCAAAATGTGAAGGGGGAGAGAGGGCTGAAGGCAGAGAGACCTTCATGCGACAGCAGAAGGTCAAAAAGCAAAGCACCGGCCTGTGAGTCAGTAGTTAACTTGGACAGAGTCAGTAGTTAACCTGGACAGGCAGGTCCCCAAGAATTTGGGGGTTGTGTTGGGCTGACTGAGTGTTATTTGCAGCCTGGGAAAGAGTGGAGGGGGCAAAGGAGTGAGGAAGGCTGCTGAGGAGAGCTTGGAGGCTTTGTGCAGGATGTTTGGATTGAGGGAAGAGACAGAGAAGCAAGTACAAGCCACGCTGTGGAAGCAGGATGTGGGCTGGAGAAAATGTTTATACAGTCGACGGTGGGCTAATCCATGAGCTGCTTTAGAGACCACAAAAGCCATCTGCAAGTGGATGGATCGCATTCTGTAGGAAACTAGTGGCTTAAAACAATGCTGCCCTCCTCCTTTGATCTATGCTGGGGCTTGGGAGCCTGGAGAGAAGCGAAGGATAGTAGATCCATAAGTTCTGCCAGCACAGGCAGGGTGGGTAGGAAGGACCATTCATGATCCCTTCCTGGACAAGAACTTGGGGCCATCAAACAGAGCTCACAGGAGCCAGATACAGGACAAAGGGAAGGAAGCTGGTCCCTCTCTCAGCACAGGCTGACCTGTGTGAGTCCTCCCCACAGGAGGGAATGGCTGTTAGGGGTTCACAGTGGAACCAGGCAAGTCAATGGAAGAGAAGGCTACAAAATCTCCATTCCAGGGAAAACCCGGTAACAGAGGCACTGAACTGACACCTGGCTCTTGAAGTTCAGACCCCTTCAAGTGGTGGGTGGCTGGTGGGGTGCTGGGAGATGTATCACCTGTAGTCACCCTGCTTTTGCACTTTCTTAGGCACCCATTTTGGGCACAGGACACTCATTGGGATGGCCCTTGGTCTGATGCCCTGCAGCTGGCCTCCTTCAGGGAGCTGTTACCTGCCTCAGCAGATCTCTCTGGAAGGCAGCAGGAGGAATGACTAGAGGCCCTTACCCAGCTGCCCTCTGTGATTTCAGGAGGCCTCAGTTTACTCCTTTGAACTTGGTGAAACCAGCTAGGCACTTGGCCAGCTTTTCCTGCCTAAGGGCAAGAAAGATGACCTAACAGGTCCTGAAATAATGGGACCTTTCATCATTTAAACATCTTTTTTCCCCACCAAGCAATGCAAGCAGCAGAGATGCTATTCCTAAAAGTACCTGAAAACAAGTACCTGCTTCCTCTGGCATAAACAAGGGGAAGCAAGAGGCGACTCAGAGACACAGCACTTGCAATTCCCCCTTTTCAACCCCGAGCAGGAAGGCAGCAGGGGTGATGTCTCTTGTGCTCTGACACTACCACTTGACCTCAGTGCAGCTTATGCTAATTACTTGCAAGAACACACTTGCTGGCCCTGTGCATGCCTAGCATACTTCTTCTATCTGTACTCAACAGATTAAGTATTATATCACTGCAGATGGGGCTGGCTGAATCAACTGCTGGCTGGCTGGGCAATCCAGGCAAAGAGAAGTAGCATTTGTGATGAAAGGAGACCTGAGCAGTTCCTCATTAATGCCACTGAGATGTTTTTATACCAGTTCACTCCCTTCCTGCTCACAGCGCCTCTAATCTCTTGGGCTGACACAGAAAATAGAGAGGGTCCATCTCTTTGCCCAAAGCAAGGTCAGCTCTCAGTTCCTGGTTGTTTTTCTTAATCTAGCTTGGCCTTCAGACCTTCTGTGATAGAAATCTCACTTCTGTTTTTCCCCTGCTGCCTTCAAGAGTGTTTGTGTATCTCTGTACCCACATTCCATCTCTGGGTATGCTCTGAGGATATATATTTTAATTAAACATATTCATCCACGAAGAAGCTGGATTCCTACTGCTATTGTTCAACAAGTGCATATGCCTGGCCCCAGGATTTATCCATGCATGCACTGCCATCGGAACAGTTTGTGTGAGCTCTCTGTTCTGAGCGGCTCCTCCGAGGAGCGAAGCTGTGAATGCAATCTGGTGAGCTCTGACAAGACGGTCACTTCACCCAGCTGGGACATCAGACCTGAAGCGATCAAGCCAGCCCATCACTTTGTCTCCATTGCCCTGATGTGATCTCCACAAGCTCTGTTCCCTGTCACGCTTGAAGACACAGCACTTTCAGGCTGGGCTTGTTGCCCTGTGCCCAAAACTCTGCTGAGGAAAGGGGGAAGAAGTGGGAGGAATGGCTGAGGGAAGCTGGGAGGGAAGCAGCGCTGGGCCAGGGCTGCAGGGTTGGAGGTGCCATTTCTTCATCAATCAGGTAAAGAAAGACAAATAAACCTTTTCTGTTCCCCACCTGCAGGAATCCATTCCTTAGCCCTGCCCACAGATACCACCATGCTCCCAGAAAAGCCATCTCTCCTCTGCATAGGTGTCCTGTACAGATTAAAGTCTTGTTATTCAGCAAACGGTGCTCAGCCTTTAGACAGGCTCCAGTTACAGCACAGCAATCCTGAGCCTGCTGAAATTCTCTATAAGCACACAGGACACAGAGGAGGAACGGGTTTAAGCATGTCTTTAACATTAAATGGAGGCTTAAGAGCTTTGCTGCTGAGAAGGGAAGGACGTTTTGTTTGCAGCATGCCTTGTCCTATGTGGAACGATGCTGCTTGCCTGCTACTGAGCTCCAAAGGCCTTTCTCATATTGCTCAGGACTGATTTGGAGCAGTAGACACCAGGATTTGGGACTTTATGAAAGGTTGGGGGTTTTTTTTAAACCTTTTAACCTACAGACCTTTTCTCTCAGAAGTCTGGAACCTGAAATACCAGCAAGCAACCCCCAGCCATACCCCAAGGGACCGGTCCTTGTGCACTGCGGTGCATGTAATAGAGCCAAACATGAATCCAGCCACCCCCCTGCACCTCAGCATCTCCTCGTGCTTCGCATGCTCAAGCCATGCAGGGGGCTGGTGCCTGCCAGACGCAGCTAGCAATGGGGGACTCGCTTTTTAATGTGTTCCAACCCCCTGGTTGCTTCCCCCAGCCATATGTCGGAGATGATAACCGCAGCAGGGCGGCTCGGAGTGAACGGATGCTTTGTCTCTTCAGGCTTTGCGGAACCCTGTCTGCAGGGTGGGACCAGGGCAGGCAGAGGGGGAAATCAAGAGGAAATCAAATTGCTGTCAGTAAGCACAGAGAGTTTCTCCCTGGAGAGACTTACAGGCAGCCAAGAGGGGAAGTGGGTGGGAAATTGAGAGGAGACCTTGTCCTTCAATTTGAGCGTGGGATCAAAGCCCAGCTGAAGCTGGAGAGGTTCTGTCATTGATTTCTGTTTATCTTTCTGCCTTTTCCTTCTCTGTCACATATTCCATCCAGTTTCCTGTTATCTGCTCTACAGATAATCAAATACCTCACAGCAGAGCTCAGGCTTCTTTGCAGAGCTGTGGCTTTGCAGGACAGATACTGAAGAGCCTTGAGAAAGCAGAAAGATGGGGGCCTAATGTAGCATGGGATTTGCCAGAGGAAGCAATCTCCCTCCAGATCCTCTGCTGGGAAGCCCCAAAACCTTCACAAGTAAAAAGCACGCGGACATTTTCAACAGCTTTCCTTATCTGCTCAACCTTTCAAGGATTAGAGCATGAAAAGACTGTACCTGATGGAGATTTGCCATAAGAAATCAATCAAGATGCCCAGATTGCCTTTGGGAGCATCATTGCAACTGCCCGAGGACGGAGAACGCATTCAACCAGAACTGCTCAGACCAAGCTCTAACTTCCCTCCTTAGCACCCCTCGGGAAGTCCCCAGACTCCTCAGAAGAGCCACCCTGTTCTGCTGACCTCTGGGAGGCTTTGGCAGCTCCCGGGAGAAGGCTGCCCGCCGAAGATGTGTGGGACACGGCCGCCCTCTAAAGGGAAGAGCCGGGAGAGCTGAAGTCCCGCACGGGTGAAGTTGCAGGGATTGAGGGGACTGTGGGAATGGGGTGAGATCAGCTCTCCTCATCCAGGGCCTTTGTACTGCCCCTAAATTCTGCATGGAAACTTTATCGATGCCCGGCAATGATGAGTAATCACAACCAATAATCTACTGCACAATTATGTCCTGAGCTTTTAATTGTGGAGGCAGTTCAAACTTGGTTACCTGCAGAGCTAACCCTTCATGTTTTTTATAACAAGCAAGGCAGTTACTCTTCCACCCAAAAATCAGGATGGCGGCAAATGCCTCAGCACATCAGAGCCTACATCTTCTCTCCTTCCAGGGTCTGAACTCTGCCCAAGAGGGGATTTTAGCTGTTTTATTTGATTTTTAAAAACCCCAACAAACAACCCAACAAAGTTATGTTCCTTGGGGATTTAGAGGCCTAATTCTACTTGTGGGGTTTTACGGATTTGTTTAGTTGGGAAGTTAAAGAGCAGTCGAGCGGATTGCCAGCCACACCGTCACAAAGCAAAGGCTGCGGCAAGGAAAGCTGTGTTAATCACTGCTGCTTCGTATCACTGTCTGCCTCCTCACCATGCTGAACACCCCAGCAACAGGCTCCTGCGGGGCAGGAGGATGCTGAAGCTCTCCCATGTTCTCAGGCCCAAGCATGGGACTACTCGCAGGGCTTCCCCTGGGCCCAACCTGTCAGGGCTGCCTGCTAGGCCTTCAGCAGCTAGCACAGGGCACGGGGAGAGGCTGGGGAAGACCTTGTACCCAGACACTCATGTTGGAAGCAGGCTGTAGTTTTAACAAGGACATTTACAGCTTTCTCACACCACTACAGAGGAAAAAAGAAACAAAATCCCAACCCATAAAAGGCCTCTTGCACCCTGTTGACTTTTTAAGAGAGGACAACACAGAGAGCAAAGGGCTCAGGAGTCAGGTTAAATCAAGGCTCTGGAAAAAAATAAATCTGGTTCTAAATAGGAATAAGGCCAGGAGAACCCAGGCACTATAAATAAACACGAGTCATGCTGCCTTTCCCTGGGAACTTGACTGCCTTGCCTGGAGAAGAGCCTCCCAGAGCACAGGGACAGCCGGTGTGGGCAGTGGCGCAGAGCCATCAGAGGGGACCCAGGAGCAGAGAGACACCGAGCTCCTTGGCAGCACTTCTCTCCAGCTCTTTCAGATAATGCACGGTGGTGTTTTCACAGACTCAGCAGCCCAGGCAGCCAGGTCAGACAACAGATGAAACGGTCACATTGTACAGCGCCAGGGTAGGAAGGTCACTCTTGGTCACGTCATACAATGCCAGGGTAGGAAGGTCACTCTTGGGATCGCTGTGCAGAACCAGGAAACCTTCCACAAGTACATCTTCAAGTCAGATCCCCCCCTTCAGGGGGGACACTGGTTAAATCCAGGGCTTTCACCTGTACTCAAGTCTTCTCTGCTTTCAGACTCAGGTTTGTCAGCTTTCCATTTCCAGCCACTGGAGCTTTATCCACAAGGGATGTGGATAACCCACAGCTTTTGGGCAAGGAAGCAGCTATCAGCTATTCTTACTTTCCCTCCCTTTGGTTCTGTTTACACATTCCTATTGTTCCAAAGCTAAACGGGATCCTACAGATGTCATGGCAGTTTTTAACAGCAAAGGATGATCGTCACACACTCTGGAAGCATCACACACTCAAAGCATGGCACACACGCTGACTAGCCGGTCCCTGACTGATCCCCAATCTCCAGCTAATGAGTCTTTTCAAAGTGTGCCCCTTCCTATACCAGCTAAGACTTGTTCCAGCCCTCTGGAAGCACTCAGCACACCAAGTACCATCACACGTGTCTCCCCAGTAATCAGAGCACACAGAAGAACCAGGAGATGCAACTAATAGAGGTGCAAAAGCTCTGAGCTCCCGTGCTGGCACCCCAGAGGCTGACCCAGGCTGCCACCACGCTTCCCGGGAGCGGCTGCTGAACCCTCGGCCAAGGCCACAGCCCCAGCCCCTAGAAGGGCCACTCACTGCCCTCGCTCCCCCACCCTCCCCCCACGCTGTGGCCTTGCCCTTGCCGCCCCACGCTGGCGCACACAGGAGGGGAGCCAAAGCACCGCCTCGAGCTGCTGGCGCCAGCACCCCGTCACCCACCGCACCAGCCCACCCCTACACCCGGTGCCTGCGGAGGGCGAGCCCCGCGGGACTACACTTCCCATCGGCCCCCGCGCCTCTCGCGAGCGCAGGCCGGGGAAGCGGGGCCGCGCAGCCCGCGCTCCCTCCCTCCCTCCCTCTCAGCGACCGCGCCGGGGCGACATGGCGGCCGGGCTGAAGGCGGTGAGTGGGACGGGCAGCCATCCGCAGCCATCCGCGGGCGCGGCGGCCCCCAGGGACACGGGGGCAGCGGGGCGCGGTGGCGCCCTGCCTTGGCTGGCTGTAGGGGCGCGGCGATGCCTCGATGTCTGCCTGCGGGGGCCTAATGGGGGGGGTGTGTGTCGGGCCCCCCCCCCCCTTCAGTGGATGGGGGGAGGCGAGGCCGGGCTGCGCTGGGCCCCGCGGCTCCCGCTCGCTGTCTGGACGGGGCTCCGGCCGTCTCTCTGCGGGCCAGGCCCGGGCGGTGCTCGGCTCTCAGGTTTGTACCGATTCCTCCTCATCGGCGCCCGCGGGGGTGCTCGGCAGCCGGCGCGGCCACCAGCGCCGGGCCTGGGCTCCAACCCCCAGCCAGGCGCGGGGGCCACCGGGCCGAGCCCGCCTTACCCAGCGCCCTGGGCCGAGCGCGGAAAGAGGCCGGCGGCGGCAGCCGGACCCAGCAGGGTCTGTCGGTGCCCGGGTGAGGAACACGCCGGCCGTGGAGGCGGCCCCGGGATGGGAGGGAGCCGCTCGGGAAGCTGAGCTGGTGATGAGAGTGTTATCCCTGGCTGAAGCGAATCCCCTGTGGAAGCACGACTCTGAGGCTCGGCGCTAAAGGTAGAAAGGTAAAAGAACGTTCTGCTCACCGACTGACTGCCCCTTTGCCCCCTTGCAGAGCACGGCGTGGTGCCAAGCAAGGGGCAAAACGCTCACCGACCCAGGAGGCTGATTCCTTCGCTGGACTGACAGGAGACCTGCACAATGGTGAGAAACAGCGTCTGCCTTTAGCCAGGCTTTCACCTGATGCTGAGCTGTGGAAGCAAGATCCATTCTGCTGTGTCAGATGATAGCCTTCTAGGCCTCCTGGGAAGAGATATAAAAGCCCGCTGGCTTGATTAACATAATTAAGCTAATCAGGGTTGTAGCTTTGTTGCTGCTGCCACCTGAGTGTGTAGCCCTTCACTGCTGCAGAGAGTAAGTTGAAAGGCAACAACAATGAATGGGAGTTTGACTGTTGTTGGTGCCCAGTGGAGCACCTGCTTGTCAGCATGGGCAAAGATGAGCAAGAGCAGAAGGGATTCAGAAGTAGGAGGGATTGGATGACAGCCCATTATGGAGACACTTGACACAGCTCATCTCAGAACTGCATTTGTAACAGAAATAGACCTAGTGACAGAGTAATTGTTGTGTTTGCCTGCCTGGAGGTATGCTGGGACAGTTTCAAACCTGCCTCAGGTTGCTGAGGTTGGGGAGCTCAGTTCACATAGACCAAAGGGTCGCCCTGGAAAGGACACACCCTGAAGAATCCTTCCCAAGATAAACCTGTAGGCAGTATTCTTGTGCACAGGCAGGGAGGTGGATTGAGATGTTCCTGTATAATGAGAAGCTGGGGAAGTTTTTTTCCTAAGCAAAGATTTAAGTAGCATCCCCATCCTAAAAATTTCTTGTCTCCAAGTGAGGCAGCTCACTGGCAAACATGCTCCTTTTTTCCCTGAGGGACAGGTTTCTGTTGTGCTAAGTTTGCAAGACACAAATCACCTCTGATTAGAAGACTTCCTCTCCAGTTCTTGCTCTGCTGCCCAGTGCTGTTTGTTGTTGGAGGGAGTGGAGAAGAAATGAGTGAAGGAAAAAAAACCTTCCTTTGAAATGCTGTTGCTAACAGTGCTCAGTGCAACTTAGTTTCAGGAGGAAATCTTTCCTGTGTGATTTAGTCTGGGTGTTCCTGCTCTGCCCAGGGGGGTTGGATTAGATAAGCTTTCAAGGTCCCTTCCAGCTCCTAAGGCTCTGTGACTCTCTGATTCCTGCAGACCCCTGGGGTTGTAGCTTCCCAAAGATAACTTTGGCTGCTAAGCTGGGCTTCCAGCTGGGAAGAGAATGGTTCAGCATTGCATGCTGCTCATCCTGAGTTTATTAATCAAGTGTCCTGTCTGTAGGCAGCGTGGCTGAGCAGAATTCCATAGTCTTGGATATACCAGTTATACCCCAGTCATCAGCACTGCAGCATCGGGGTGTCTTGGCTGTGTGTGATTTTGTAGAACTGCACACAGAACCACAGACCATTAGGAGTTGGAAGGGACCTCCAGACATCATCCAGTCCAACCCCCCTGCCAGAGCAGGAGCACCCAGACTAAATCCCACAGGAACACATCCAGGAGGGTTTGAATGTCTCCAGAGAAGGAGACTCCCCAGCCTCTCTGGGAGCCTGTCCCAGGGCTCTGCCACCCTCACAGGGAAGAAGTTTATCCTTAAATTCCCGTGGAACTTCCTCTGCTCCAGCTTGTACCCCTTGTCCTGTCACTGCCCATCACTGAGGAGAGCCTGGCTCTGTCCTGACTCTCACCCTTTACATATTGATAGACATTGATAAGGTCACCCCTCAGTCTCCTCCAAGTTAAAGAGCCCCAGCTCCCTCAGCCTCTCCTCATAAGGAAGGGGTTCCACTCTCTCCATCACCTTGGTGTCCCTGTGCTGGGCTCTTCCAAGGAGTTCTGTGTCCTTCTGGAGCTGAGGGGCCCAGAACTGGACACAACATTCCAGGTGAGGTCTCACCAGGGCAGAGCAGAGGGGGAGAAGGACCTCTCCTGACCTACTAACCACCCCCTTCTAACACACCCCAGGATGGCATCGGCCTTCTTAGCCACGAGGGCACATTGCTGGCCATGGTCACCCTGCTGTCCCCCAGGTCCCTCTCACTATAAAACAAATCAGTGCCCTAACACCTCATCAATCTTAAAATTCTCAGGAAAAAGCTCCCAGCTAGAACCTGAGGGGTTATTTAACCCTGGGCAGGGGAGAACCTGAGCCTGTGATGTGCTGTTATCCCTGTCTGACAACTCAGCCGTGAGGGAGAGACAATTGTCCACTGAGGCTCATGATATCCCTGGCAGGTCTCCCACCCCTTGCAGTGGGTGTCCCACCCCTCTGTCGTGGGTCTCCCACCCCTCTGTCATGGTTCTCCCACCCCTCTGTCATGGTTCTCCCACCCCTCTGTCATGGTTCTCCCACCCCTCTGTCATGGTTCTCCCACCCCTCTGTCATGGGTCCCCCACCACTCGCAGCGCCAGCCCTGGCACCCTCCTGCCCCCTCTCCTCCTGCCCTTGCGCCGTGCCCCTGCAGCACAGCTCCTGTCCTGTACACACAGGCTGTTCCACAGCCCACAGCAGGGCTCTGTCCAGGCAATATCAGCGCTGGTGCTGTTGTCATAGCACAGTTTAGGTCTGGGAAGAGCTTTTAAGCTCCTTACCCAAACAGTGAGGCAGAGCGGCGGCTTGAAAGGCAGATAAGGCAGGTGGTTTTATCTCGTACAGTCACTGAATACACACCCTGGAACAGCACTTTGTCTCCAGGTAGCTGACAGCTGCCTTCTGCTAAATCGTTTCACGCTTTATTTAACAGAATTTGTGTTTGTTTGCAGAAGATCAATAACGTTCCCTGACAGGCTGAGCCCAGCGTGCCTGCTGAGGGACAGCTTCCGTCAGGACCCAAGGTTGGTGTGCAAAAGAGGAGGGGATGGACAGGCTGGGTGCTCCTGTCAATACACCTGTGTTCCAAGTGGGAGCAGGCACTGGGAGGAGCACGTGGGGCTCTTGGCTTCCAAGGAATAAGGGAGGAAAAGTGAAGAGGCAGCTCAGTGATAAGCAGGGAAAGTAAAAGCTGCTCAGTGCTTAGAGCGCAGAGAGGGGTAGGAATTGCTTCAGCACAGACTCTTAGGAAAGCTGTTTCAACCTTACTTTGTGGTGTCATCCCTCCAGAGCTGGAGACAATTGGAGTGGATCTCACAGCCGTTGATGGGTGTACACTGGATACCTGTGTGTAGCCACAGGCTCCTCGCTGCTCCGTGGTTGCTACAGCTGCTGCTTCGGTACGTGCCCAGTAACACCAGAGGAGATGAAATGGTGCAAATCAGGGAGTTCTCAGCTGAGATTTGCTTTGCTCTGACAGAGTCTTCTCTCACTAGGACCTGATCTGCTGCTGGCTGGAGGAAAAAGTGGTCCCCTGCTTTCCCTGCTGACTTCTGTTCCAGAATAAAATGAAGTTGTGGAAAATCTTGGGAGCTGCAGTTGGGTTTTGTTTGGGTGGGGGTTTTTTTTTTTTAAAGGTTCTCTACACAAACAGAAATGGTTTTGGGGAGGTGGAAAGGTGTTAGGGTTAAAATGCTTCGTGAAATGGAAGCAGTTGTGAGCTCACCCATCATAGCAAAACCTGTACCTCCCCAGTCCTGAAAGGCTTCAGGGTCTGCAGGTGCTGTGAGGTGAAGAGCAGCGATCCGTGGTGACAACTTCCTAGGGCTAAGCTAAGGCTGGGGATGGGAATGCTGCTGGAAGCAGAGGTGAGGGAGAAGAGAGAGGCAGCAGCTGAGCCCCAGGTTCTTTGGTAAGCCCTGAGCATGTTTAACTCCAGTCTTTTGCTACACCCTTGGGAAAACCCTTTCCCAAATGGAAAAGGAAGGTGTGCAGTGCAGCTCCTGACGTGCACAAACAGCTCTGCCCAGGAGCTGGATGCTGTTCCTGGCAGGATGCTGGGCTCCTCTTTAAATCCTCGTTAGGCCCCGTGCGTCAGGGCGCTGCTGGTGCCAGCAGCCCTGTGTGGGCTGTGCCCAGGCACGGCCAGAGCCGGTTCCAGGAGGTTTTGGTGCCGTTCTGGTAGGGAGATGTGGGGATCAGGTTTGTTCTTGTCTTGAAGGAGGTTTTGCTGAGCACTTGGGAATAGAAAACAGGCCTAACAGGCTGCCTCATGCCCTGGTGGGGTTACTGTGGTGTGAACAAAGGTTAATTGGAGACCTGGGCACAGGAGATGGGCTCCAAGCTGGAGATTACATCTCCAATGGGCCTGTAGCCCAATCTGCTGGCTGAGAGCAGCCTGCCTGGGGGAGGTTGGAGGTTCCCTGGCTCACAGCCCAGCTCCCTCCTCATCTTTCCCGTGGATCACTCCTCCCCAGCTGACGTACAGCACATTCCATCCTGGGGGGGCTCTGAGCTGCTCCCACAGATCCAGCACAGCCCCGGGCACCTCCCCAGCGGCCCTGCTCCCATCCCAGCCTCCATGGACATTCCCTGGCTGAAGGTAGGGGTCTCACTCCCCACCATTTCCCCCAAAAAAAAACAGGCATAAAAGAACAGGATTGTGGGTGTCTCTCTATTTAGATGAAGGGGGAAGGGTTACACTGAGTGCCCCATCACCCCTCAGGCCCCCACCGGCGGCACCCCAGAAGAGCCACCTCAGCAGCAGGACAGCTGGAGGGCCCAGACCTTTCTCTCCCTGTTTGGGGAGGCAGCTGGCAGGTTCCCTAACCCACCTGGCACTGGGACCTCCCTGTCCCCACATGGAGAGCACCACATGGTCCCTGTGCAGGGAAACCCCCACAGCCCCCTGGCACACACGTGGGCTGTAGGCCAGCTCTCATCTCCAGGGTGCTCCAAGGCTGGCTGCATTTCTGCTGATGGCTTCTCATATCCTTCCTTGCTTGAAAACACCCCGAGAAGGGGAAAAGCACCAGGCAACGCTGTGCATCTGTCACAGGACAGGGCAGCCAAGCTGCTGGCTGTCCAGCTCCTCATGGAGGCAAAGCAGATCTCCCTGGGAAGCAGTGTTCCAGCCTGAGCTGGCTTTCTGCAGTCTGGGAGGGAGGTGTTCTCCAAAAACACCACCTCCCCCTCTGTTGGATGATCTCACCTCCATCTCTCCAGCCCCAGTGTTCATCACTCCTGTCATGGTCCCACTGTGGTGACAAGCATTTCAGCTGGCGTGTGACACAGGTGAAGGGTGTCTCTCAGCCAGAGGCTGCCACAATCTATGTGGCTCCAGTATCTTCCAGCATCACCCTGCTCCTCCTGTGCTTCCCAGTTGTGGTCATGGGACTGGGAGCTCACAGCTCCTGGGTGCTCCAAAGGCCACACTCGATCGTGTTGAGCCATGAAACAAGTTGCCAGAGATGCCAGAGGAAACGCAGCATTTCTGTGCTGGCTTCAGCTTGCCCCTTCTTACCATCACCACCAGCTGTGGTGCAGAGGGGTTGCTCCTTGCGCTGGCCAGCCAGCTGTGGAGAGCCCTCAGGGAGGAGAAGGTGGCCTTCAGGAAAGGAGAAGCTATAGGAGTCCCTGGACTTGCCCCCATGGGCCACCCCTCCTCCTCACCGCTGGTACAGAGTCATGATCCCTGCTCGGTGCAGGCTCCTCCACAGCGCCGCCTCCAGCATCATGTCGTGGTTGGCGTAGAACACCAGCGGCTTCTTCTCCAGCTCGTAGTAGTGATCTGAGAACTGCTCGTAGTTGGAGGTGATGAACCCGTAGGCACTGACCTGTGGGGAGGAGGGTGGCACAGACAGATGGAGAACGGGCTTGGGGCTCAGTGTAAGGGGCTCGGTGGAGAATGGGGTTGGGGGCTCAGTGTAAGGGGCTCGGTGGAGAATGGGGTTGGGGCTCAGTGTAAGGGGCTCAGTGGAGAATGGGGTTGGGGGCTCAGTGGAGAACGGGCTTGGGGCTCAGTGTAAGGGGCTCGGTGGAGAATGGGGTTGGGGGCTCAGTGTAAGGGGCTCGGTGGAGAATGGGGTTGGGGCTCAGTGGAGAACGGGGTCAGGACTCAGTGTAAGGTGCTCCACACATCACCACCCACCCGCCAGGACAAGGGGCTGGTGGTGTAGGACAGCCACCAGCACAGTTGGATCCCGCCACCTTAGAGCAGCAGCCGAGGGAGGTGGGGGTCCCTCGTGCCCATGGGGGGGTGGCCCCTTACCTGGTCGCAGGTGTGGAGCGCAGTGAGGAGCATGAGGGCGCCGGTGCTGGGCATGTAGAGCGAGCTGTACTGCGTGTTCAGCAGCTCCGACCGCAGGAACCTGCCAGGGGACGGGGTGGGTCACAGGGGGGGCTCGCTGCTGCCACAGCCCCCAGCACCAGACCCAGCAGCACCCAGAGCCTGTCCAACCCCCACCAGGCGCTTGGCGATGCCGGTGCCCGGGAAGGCAGCGGCACGGAGGGAAGCACAGCTCATGTGGGCTCTCTGATGGCTGCTCCTAAGGCTCAGCACCATCGCTGCAGGTGGTGGAAAGGCACCTCCCATCTCTCTGAAGTCACCCCAACCCCAGCTCCTGCTTCCAGGAAGGACACTCCCTTGGGGCCTCCCTCTCTGCCCCCCAGACTAGGCAGAACTGCATTTAGTTTGGGAAATAGGAGACAAGGTGAGTGGCAAGGCTGTGGGAGTCACCCTGCCAGCCAGGACCTGAGCTGTGCTGCTGGGAGTGGGAGGCACAGACCTCTCTGCAGGGAGCCAGAGAGGTGGTTCCAGTGCCTGGGGAGGACTGGGACTGGGCTTTCATGCTGGGCGGCCACCGGTTTGTACTAGAGAGCAGTGGTGAGCTGAGCCCAGCCCAGAGCAGAGTGGGGCAGGAGCTGTGCTCATCCTCACCTGGCTGTGAGGTACTGCAAGAAATCAGGGTGCAGCAGCTTGAACTTCTCTGCAGACGCCTCTGGTCCAAAATACTTCTGTGGCCTGTGGTGGGGTGAGGAGAAGGGCAGGGGACAGGTCACCAGAGCCCTGGGGCTCCCTGGGTTTTTTTTCCCAGCAGGGATGGGCATGAGGTGCTGTCCCCAGAGGTGCTGGGGGGGGGGGGAGGGAGGGATCCTGGGGGCTACTTACTTGTCCCCCTTGTCTGAGCCTTCAGGAACCGGGCTGCCCTGGATGGCCGACTTCAGCATCACGTAGTCACGGACATCCGAGGGGATGAAGATGTACCTCAGGTCCTGCAGCAGGGACACAGATGGGGGGGGGGGGGGGGGGGGCGGAGGGCTCCTCAGGTAGGGGGAAGGTTTTGGGGGCAAGCCCAACCTCAGGGTGAACCAGTTTGGGGTCACCTCCCCAACAAGGTGCTCACCTTAGCCTGGGGTATCTGGGTGAAGCCGTACTCCTCGTAGGCGATGAGGGAGTTCTTCATGGTGTTCACCGTGAAGCCGTAGAAGGAGATCTTGGTCCCCACATCCTCCTCAAAGCCTTTGATCACAGCACCATTGAGCCTGAGGGAGAAGGGCAGGACGTGTGGCCAGGGCCACCCACTTCCCAGCACCCGTGGTCATAGAATCACAGATTCACAGGGGTTGGAAGGAACCCCCAGAGCCCATGGGGTCCAACCCCCTGCCAAAGCAGGGTCCCTAGGACAGGGCACACAGGGCGGTGTCCAGACAGGGCTGGAATCTCTCCAGAGAAGGAGACTCCACACCCCCTGGGCAGCCTGGCCCAGGGCTCCCTCACCCTCACTGGGGAAAAGTTCTTCCCCAGGTTGGGGTGGAACTCCCTGTGCTCCAGCTTGCAGCCATTGCCCCTTGTCCTGTCCCCACAGACACTGACAAGGGGCTGCCCATTTCCCCTGCATCCCATGCTTAAGATATTGATCAACATTAATCAGGTCCCCCCTTAGTCTTCTCTTCTCCAGGCTGAACAGCCCCAGCTCCCTCAGCCTTTCCTCACAGGGGAGATGCTCCAGGCCCTTCAGCATCTCCAGAGCCTCCTCTGGCCTCTCTCCAGGAGATCCCTGTCTGTTTGATCCCAGGGAGCCCAGCACTGGACACAACACTCCAGGTGGGGCCTGAGCAGGGCAGAGCAGAGGGGGAGGATCCCCTCCTGTCACCTGCTGCCCACACTCCTCCTGCTGCCCCCCAGGATCCCATTGTCTCAGCCCCCAGGACACACTGCTGGCTCATGGCCACCCTGTCATCAACCAGGGCCCCCAGGTCCTTCTCCACAGAGCTCCTCTCCAGCAGCTCACCCCCAGCCTGTCCTGATAGGAACAGTTATTCCTTCCCAGGTGCAAGGTCCCATCCTGCCCCGAGCCCCGTCCCCACCTGAAGACCAAGTCGTGGCTGTCGATGGCCTTGCCCTGCCGCGAGCCGTTGAGGATGCCGCCGTTGCCCACCACGGCGCAGCGCACGCAGCCCCGGGGGAAGCTGTCCCTGTTGAACAGGTGCCTGTTGGCCGAGGCGTTGAGGAGCTGGAGGGTGCTGCCCACCACTGGAACGGAGCAGGATGCGGCCCATCAGCCGGGGGGAAGGTGTGTGTCAGCTCTGGAGCACACCCAGGAGCCGCGCACAAGAAAGCTCCCACTGTCCTCATGCAGGAGAGGGGTTTGGGGTGGGATGGGGGACACTGTCCTCTCCCAGGCACCCCCAGGTACTGCAGTGTGCTCCAAACAGCGGCCAATGGGGCTGTGCGAGGCACGGAGATGCATCTGGACATCTCCAGCCCTGAGCATGCTCCTGCCCACACCACCCACATAGAATCCTGGAATCCCAGCCTGGGCTGGGTTGGGAGGGACCCCAAGGGTCACAGAGCTCCAACCCCCTGCCACAGGCAGGGACACCAACCTCCAGGCCTGGAGCTACACAAGGTTGCCCAGGGCCCCAGCCAACCTGGCCTTGAACACCCCCAGGGACGGGGCACCCACCCCCTTTCTGGGCAGCCCCTTCCAGCCCCTCCCCACTCTCTCTGCACAGAACTTCCCCCTAAGATCTCCTCTCCCCCTTCCCTCCTCCAGCTTCGCTCCAGCCCCTTGTCCTGCCAGGCTCTGCCCTTGAACAAGCTGATTCCCCTCCTGTTTGTATGCTCACAGCCCCTTTGGGACAATATCTCTTTGGAGCTGCCAACCCCACACTGTCCCCAGCACTTCCCAGCCTGGGGATGGAAGCTGGTGGCTGCTGGGAGAACAGAGAGTGGGTTTGGGGTAGGAAGGGGAACAATCTCCAGTCACACAATGGAGCGGGTTGTCCAGGCTCCTCTGGCCCCAGTTAATAATCCTGCTCACACTGGGGCTTTTATCTGGGGAAATGTCACAAGATGCAACGAGTGGTGTTGGCAGAGCTGTTCCCTCCGCCCCGTGCCCGGGGTGGGGGGGGCTGGATCAAGGTCCCTGGCTCCTCTGCAGGGTGTCTCTGCCTGCCCCACATCTTCAGTCCCTTCTGCTGAGCTCCCTGGACCCCTCGAGCCACCCCCAAACCCCCCATTACCCCCTTGCCCCAGCCCAGTTGGGTCCTGTACCTGCAGGGGACAAGCCTTGCCAGCCGTAGGGGACGTGTCTCGTCTTCAGCCTGTCCCAGGTCTCTGGGGTGAAGTGCTGGTCCCACATCAGCACGGGGGTGTCGAAGCGGAAGATCTCCCCAAACTTGGGGTCTGCCTTTGCTCTGCCCATCACTGAGCGGAGGCAGGTGCTGGGCTGGGAGGGAGGAGGACCTCAGTTAAGCCTCCAGCCTGGGTCCACCTTCCCTCCAACATCCCTCCTCAGCAGGCACGGAGGAGAGGACAAGCCCAGGGACAGAAATGCTCCTCATCCTTCCCGCATTCTGCTGGGTCACCCAGGCAGGGCGCTGCCTCGTGCCTCAGTTTCCCCAACTGCAAAACTTTGATGCCCAACTCTTACACCCACAACAAAAAAAAAAAAAAACCAAACCCAGACCCAACAAAACTCTTCCAGGAGATGCTTCTCCTCCCCAATTTCCCCACACAGACCTCAAACCAACAAAATCCCTCAGGGAGGGACAGCAGGGTGCTGTGCTGACCATTACCTGCTTCCTGCTGGGCTTGGGCTCCTCCTGCTCCACAGGCCTGATAGGCTTCCCACTGGAAAGGCACCAGCACAGGGCAGGGTTAAAGATCCATCACTTGGGCACCAGGCAGCCAGCTCCCAGCTTGTGCCAGGCCCACCATGCACACCTCCCCCTTACCTCTCAGAGCCACCATCACTGGTGTCTGTGCGGCTCCTGGCTTGGCGTGATGTCCCTGGCAGAGCCAGGTCCAGTGGCTCTGGCTGCAGCAGGCTGGGAGAAGAAGCCAGTGGAGGCTCAGCCAAGGAAGTTAACACTGAGTCATCACACCCCAACACCCCTGAGAGCCCTCCACACCCCCCTGAGAGCCACAGGGCAGGACCACGTCACCTCCACCCAGCTGCCCTCAACTGCTGCTCATGCCCATCCCAGCTCCATCTGCAAACCCCTGGGGTTGTGCTGAAAGCAGCCACCATCTCCTGGTGGGTTCTACTTCCAGAACCCTCATGTACCAAAAACTGCACCCAGCCCAGCCTGCAGCCTTGGGGGGGAACCCTGCTGAGACATCCCCTCTCCCCCAGGTTCTTCCCACCATCCCACCCTTCCCAAGGCCAAGCAGGAGGGGGCTGGGACTGGGATGCACCATGCAGGGTTGCTGCACTGGAGAAGCAGTCAGCAACTGGGACCTGGAGGGTCTTGGGGTGTACAGGACCCCCTTTCCCATGGGTCCATTTGGGCCATGCCCTGACCCATGGGGATGGAGGTGGAGGGGCTCCCTACCCTGAGCATCTCGGGGTGCCCTGTCGAGGCCAGGCAGAGCAGACCCAGCTTCCCAGGGTAGGGAAGAGGGGGTAGGGGGGGGGCACGGGGCTGGGGGTGAGGAGGGTCTCAGCCTGGTGAGCGGGAGGTGGGAGCCCACCGGAGGGGAACAGGCTCCTATTCATCCCCGCACAGAAGGGCCCTTCAGAGCCCCCCGGCGCCGCCTCCAGCCCAGGCGGCAGGTGCCCAGGCCAGAAGGGGGGTATTGTGGAGCAGACAAGGGCCCCTTGTTCCAGGATCTGGGCTTGGGAGCCTGGGGACAGGTAGAGGCAGGTGGGGAGCGGAGCTCTGCCTCCCCCCCCTCCCTACCCCCCCCATCGTTGGGTTTCCATCCCCAACGTCCCCTGACGACACCAGCTGCACTGGCAGCGGCTCCAGACCTGTTTGCCACCCAAACCCCACTCAGTGCCACCCTGGGGGTACACCGTGACAAGGGGAGGGGGTGGGGGGACAGCCCAGTGCCTTCCTTGCCCGCCTGGGTGCTGGCACTGGGTCTGGAGCATCCTCCCCCCAAAAGCAGGGACGAGGAGCCAGGGCTGGGCTTGGCTTGGGCCCAGCACCGCCAGCTCCCGAGGGGTCTGTCCTGCCATGCGGGGCCTCAGCGCTGCCCAAAGAGTGGGGTGCTTCTTAAAATCAAGTCAGGACGTCTTGTCTGGGGGTCCCCTGGAACCTGCCAGGTCCCCAGCAAGAGCTGGCACCCCGCAGAGCCCCCACCGCTGAGAACACAGGGAGCCCAGCTCCCTGGCTAGGCCTGAGCCTGTGCCCGCGCCCCTGGGCTGCCCGGGCAGGGTCTGCCCCCAGCCAGGCAGAGGCTGTCCAAGACCCTGTGGTTATGCCTCAAGCTGCATGTTCAGCCACTCTCCAGCAGGCACAGGCCTGCTCAGGGTGAAGTCCCTCCGGGCAAGTGGCTGTGGGGAGGGGGCTGGGGAAGGCCAGCTGCCCCCAGCCCTGCTCGCTTCCTTCCCACGCATGAGGCAGGAGATCCACAGCCCACGTGCCTCACGAGTGGGAGCTCTTTGACATTACCAGGGGGCTTCAAGAACCACCCCCCCCTGCTCCAGAGCCAGCTCCTGCAAAGCACCAAAGTCCCCACGCTGCAACCCCCTGCCCACAAAGCCCCTGGGGTGGCCACCCACCCTTCTTCTGCCTGCAGCCAACCTCCAACCCCCGCCAAGGCTGCTGCTCTCACACCGTGCCCAGGCCCTGCTGCTCCCACCCAGCCTTCCATGTGCTTCCAAGCCTGTTTCTTGGCACAAATCCTTCCCTTGGCTCATCCCAGTGCCTGTGGGACAAGGGAAAGACCTGGGTGTTGGCAGTGGAAGGGTGCTGGGGTACTTTCTGAGCTGCTGGGGATGCAATGTGGAGGGGCTCAGACCCAGCCATGCTCGGGGGGATGGTGGGGGAGGGCTGGGCACAGGCAGCCTTGGCTCCTGGGACCCACTTTCACCACCCACACATGGCTCTTGCTCATCGCTTCCTCCAGGACTTGTGCTGACCTCATAACTCCAATCCCTGCAGCAGCACCTCCCTGTGCTCCCATCCCAGGTGCCGGTGCTGGAGCCATCTCCCCAGCATCCCAAACCCTGCCTGGGTGGGTAACAGGGACAGCTGAGCCCCCCTCCCTTACCAGGCAGCAGCTCAGCAGCACATTGGGGAGCCAAAGGCTTTGACGTCACCCACCCAGGATGTGGTGAAGCACCTCGTGATGCTTGGTTGACTCAGAAGATGACAACCCTCCCCTGGACCGGCTGATGCACAATGGGGCTCTGGGGAAGGAGCGGCCCAGGGCTGCCCGGGCAGCGGCGGGCGCAGCGGGGCTGGCTGAGCCTGGCCGGCTGAGCCTGGCTCTGCTCTCTCACCATCGTGGCAGTCACAGATATGACGTCTCTGGTCCATGGCCACCCCCCATTTCCTGAAGATAACACCACCTATGAGTGTTGTGAGCACACAGGCTGGGTCTTATCTTCAGCAAACATTCCCAGGGCCCCGCAGAGCCCTTTGAGGAGCTGGGGCAGCAATGTGACCAGGCGTTTGCTCCATCCTACCACCAAGGACCCGGCTCCAGGCAGCATCCTCCCCCGGCACGGGGCCAGCACAGCACGGTGAGGCTGCCCAGAGCTCTGTGTTCAGCCCTTCTGCCTCAATAATTAAGCCACAAACGGTCCCAGCAGCTCACTGAGGGGGGGTTCAAGAGAGGTGGCCGGGCAGGGAGCAGGATGGGGCTGTGCCCAGCCAAACCTGGGGGGCTCTGGGGATTCAGGTCCCCACAGCCCCGCTCAGGGTGGCCAGTTCTCTGTGGGGATGGGGACGTTTCACTGTCACCAGCTTCGTGCCAAACCCGAGGGGGGGCTCAGCATTGCCCCCCTGGGGCAGTAGATGACCCTCAGGTGATTCAGTGCTGGCAGCAGCCAGCCTCCATCAGAGGGGTCATCTTCCTCCCACCCAGCTTCATCCCTCCACAAGTCTGCATGGAGACACCACTCCCACCAACCTCCCTGCTGAAATGTGGCTGTGGCCACCTGCACCCACACATGAGCCACCCCAGACTCCCCCTTCTGCCCCAGCAGCAGGCAGAGCAGACAGACACAACAGCCCCCCCCAGACCCCCCCTTCTGCCCCAGCAGCAGGCAGAGCAGGCAGACACAACAGCCCATCAGCTGTGCCAAACACCAGCTGTCCCAGCATCACCCCAGGCTCAGCCCCGCATCCCTGGGAACTGGGGTGAACTGGGCTCACTGGTTGGGCTCTGGCTTTGGCAGCTGGGTTAAAGCCAAGAGGAGAACCACAGGAGGGGTTTGGAGCTCAGGTCAGCTCCCCTCTACCTCATCCAGGGGCTCCAGGCAGCCAGGAGCTGGCCACGGGTGGCACAGCAGGAGCGGGGGTGGCTCTGTGGTGGGGCTGGTCCAGGCAGGGCTCACCCAGTTACATCTGCCATGGTGGGGGCACCCACTCCCATCTCACTGGGAGGCTCCCCATCACTCCCAGGATGGCCCAAGGACCCTGCTCTCCATTCCCAGCTCCTGCCCTTGCGTGCCTCAGTTTCCCCTCTCCTGGGCATCAAGCTCTTTGTGGGAGCTGCTCCCACGACCTGTCCCAGCAGCACGGCTGGAAACCACCTCAGCTACTGGGGACACTTGTGCTCCCCAACCCAGGAGGAGAGGGGAGAGGGGGTCCTGCCCTGGGTGGGACAGGAGGAGGAAGAGCATCCAGACCCCAGGGCAGCCAAACCAGCTTCATCCCAGCATCTCCCAGCACAAACCCGGGCTCACCCAGTGCAGGACCAGCTCCAGTCAGCAGCACTGGGCTGCACTGGGCTCTGGCACCCCAGAACACCCAGTGTGGGGGGGTGGGGAGGGGGGTGAGGGACACCCACAGCGCTGGGCTGCTTACTGGAGGGTGGCTGGTGCTGCAGGCTGAGCGCTGGGCTGGCTCCATCAGCCCCTGCTCACCCCACCGCGCTCCCCAGCACCCCCCGGGGGACCCAGCACCCGCACCCCCCACCCTGGCTGGGGGGTGAGGGGCTCAGGAAGGCAGAGGAGGGGTGGGGGGGAGGGGGGAGGGGGGGGGGGCAGGGGGAACCGCACAGAGGGAGATGCAAATTGTTGCTGGGTTTGGGAGATGCAGCTGCAGCCCCGGGAAGTTGAGGGGCAGGAGGGGGGGGGGGGGGCGGAGGGGGGGGGGGTCCCGAGGATGCGAGGGGGGGGTGAGGGTATGGTTGGGGGATCAGCGCAGCTCCAGGGGGGCCAAACTCCCCTCTCACCCCCCCTCCCCGGGGCAACAGGCTGGCACACGGGGGCTCACGGAGGGTCGGGGGGATTGGGGGGGTGCTGAAGGGGGGGGGGGGGGTTGATCCTGCCGGGGCTGAGCCCCCTCAGCTGTCCCCAGCCCCAGCAGTGCTTCATTGGCAAGTTGAGGGGCTGAACCCACGAGGGGATCCCTGAAACTCCCCCCATCCCCCATCCCCCCCCTCCCCCCCGGCCCTGGGTCCCGCTCTGGGCACCCCTGGACTCGGCACCACGCGCCCAGGACACCCCGGGAGGAGGAGGAGGAGGAGGAGGAGGAGGAGGAGGAAGGGAGGAGGGGGCGGTGGGCAGAGCCTGCTGCAGGCACCCAGGGGGGCACGGCTGGGGCACCCTGCGCTGGGTGCCAGCTCCCCCCTCCCCTTCCCAGCGCCTGGAACCCCACGTTGGACTTGCACATCCCTTCCCCTGACCCCCCCTCCTCACCCCGACCCCCCCCCACTCCTGACCCCCACCCCCTCCTCCTCACCCCAACCCCTCCCCTCCTTACCCTGAACCCCCCCTTCCTGACCTCCCCCTCTTCACCCCGACCCCCCTTTCCTCCTTCCCCCGACCGCCCCCTCCTCATCCCGACCCCTCCTCACCCCGACCCCCCCTCCTGACCCCCCTTCATCCCGACCCCCCCCTCACCCCGACCCCCCCTTCTTGACCCGACCCCTCCTTACCCTGACCCTCCCCCTCCTCTCCCCGACCCCCTCCTCCTCACCCCGACCCCCCCCATCCTGTCCCTCCCCCTCCTCACCCCGACCCTCTCCCTCCTCCTCACCCCGACCCCCCCTCCTGACCCTCCCCCTCCTCACCCCGACCCTTCCTCACCCCGACCCCCTCCCTCCTCCTCACCCCGACCCCCCCCATCCTGACCCTCCCCCTCCTCACCCCCGACCCCCTCCCTCCTCCTCACCCCGACCCCCCCCATCCTGACTCTCCCCCTCCTCACCTGGCTGTGATCCTGTGCTGGGTGGGCTCCTCCACCGTGGCGTAGTACTGCCCGTAGAGGAGGAGGGAGGATGTTAAACCCGCCAGGACCAAGAGGCAGAGCCGGGACCCCATCCCGGGCACCCCAAGCGCCGGAGCGGCTGGGGAGAGCGGGGAGAGAGGGGAGCCAGAGCTGCCCGCACCGGCCCCGCACCGTCCCGCCGCTACCGACGGGAGCCCCAGCCCAACTTCCCGGCCCCTCCCGGCCCGGTGGGTGCGGACACGGCTCCGTCCCGACCCCCTCCTGCCCCGGGAGCCCAGCGGCACCTTGGAGCGGGCTGGGATGTCCGTGCGGGGGGGAGGGACGGGGAGGGAGGGGAGGGGAGGGGAGGGGAGGGGAGGGGAGGGGAGGGGGGGAGCCGGGGGTGGGGGGGGGGAAGGAGGAGGCACCGGGCTGACTGGTTCAGACTCGCGGAGGGAAGAAAAAACCCTTGGGAGCCGCTTCTCCCTCCCGGGAGCGGATTAAACATTCACTCAGCCCAGGAGGGAAAGGAGCCGCTGGGCTGGGCGGGGGGAGGTGGGTTTGGAGCTTGGTTTGGTTTTCTTCTTCTTCCTCTCTGTGCCACCCACCCACAGCCCTGAGAACCCCCTTCCCTGCACCCCAAGAACCCCCTTCCCTGTACCCCGAGAACCCCCTTCCCTGCGCCCCAAGAGCCCCCTTCCCTGTACCCCAAGAACCCCCTTCCCTGCACCCCGAGAACCCCCTTCCCTGCGCCCCGAGAACCCCCTTCTCTGCGCCCCAAGAACCCCCTTCCCTGCGCCCCAAGAACCCCCTTCCCTGTGCCCTGAGAACCCCCTTCCCTGCGCCCCAAGAACCCCCTTCCCTGCACCCCAAGAACCCCTTTGTCTGTAAGTTTCTTGTTGAGCTGAGACACGTGCTCTCACCCAGCTTCTTGAGCACTCTGAGCTCATGCCAGCACCCAGAGACCCCAGCACCCAGTGACCCCAACACCCAGCACCCAGTGACCCCAACATCCAGTGACCCCAGTACCCAGCAACCCCAACACCCAGCACCCAGTGACGCCAACACCCAGCACCCAGAGACCCCAGCACCCAGCACCCAGTGACCCCAGCACCCAGAGACCCCAACATCCAGTGACCCCAACACCCAGCACCCAGTGACCCCGACACCCAGCACCCAGCAACCCCAACACCCAGCAAGCACCCAGTGACCCCGATACCCAGCACCCAGTGACCCCGATACCCAGCACCCAGTGACCCCCTAGCACCCAGTGACCCCAACACCCAGCACCCAGTGACCCCAACACCCAGCACCCAGTGACCCCCCAGCACCCAATGACCCCCAACACCCAGCACCCAATGACCCCAACACCCAGTGACCCCAACACCCAGCACCCAGAGACTCCCCCAGCACCCAGTGACCCCAACATCCAGCACCCAGTGACCCCCTAGCACCCAGTGACCCCAATACCCAGCACCCAGTGACCCCAACACCCAGCACCCAGTGACCCCAATACCCAGCACCCAGTGACCCCCTAGCACCCAGTGACCCCAATACCCAGCACCCAGTGACCCCAACACCCAGCACCCAGTGACCCCCCAGCACCCAGTGACCCCAACACCCAGCACCCAGTGACCCCAATACCCAGCACCCAGTGACCCCCCCAGCACCCAATGACCCCAACACCCAGCACCCAGTGACCCCAATACCCAGCACCCAGTGACCCCCCCAGCACCCAATGACCCCAACACCCAGCACCCAATGACCCCAACACCCAGCACCCAGTGACCCCAACACCCAGCACCCAGAGACTCCCCCAGCACCCAGTGACCCCAACATCCAGCACCCAGTGACCCCCTAGCACCCAGTGACCCCCCCAGCACCCAGTGATCCCAACATCCAGCACCCAGCGACCCCAGCACCCAGTGACCCCAATACCCAGCACCCAGTGACCCCCCCAGCACCCAGTGACCCCGATACCCAGCACCCAGCGACCCCCCAGCACCCAGTGACCCCAATACCCAGCACCCAGTGACCCCCCAGCACCCAGTGACCCCAACACCCAGCACCCAGTGACCCCAACACCCAGTGACCCCAATATCCAGTGACCTCACCAGCACCCAGTGACCCCAACATCCAGCACCCAGCGACCCCAGCACCCAGTGACCCCAACACCCAGCACCCAGCGACCCCCCAGCACCCAGTGACCCCAATACCCAGCACCCAGTGACCCCCCCAGCACCCAGTGACCCCGATACCCAGCACCCAGTGACCCCCCAGCACCCAGTGACCCCAACACCCAGCACCCAGTGACCCCAATACCCAGCACCCAGTGACCCCCCCAGCACCCAATGACCCCAACACCCAGCACCCAGTGACCCCAATACCCAGCACCCAGTGACCCCCCCAGCACCCAATGACCCCAACACCCAGCACCCAATGACCCCAACACCCAGCACCCAGTGACCCCAACACCCAGCACCCAGAGACTCCCCCAGCACCCAGTGACCCCAACATCCAGCACCCAGTGACCCCCTAGCACCCAGTGACCCCCCCAGCACCCAGTGATCCCAACATCCAGCACCCAGCGACCCCAGCACCCAGTGACCCTAATACCCAGCACCCAGTGACCCCCCCAGCACCCAGTGACCCCGATACCCAGCACCCAGCGACCCCCCAGCACCCAGTGACCCCAATACCCAGCACCCAGTGACCCCCCAGCACCCAGTGACCCCAACACCCAGCACCCAGTGACCCCAACACCCAGTGACCCCAATATCCAGTGACCTCACCAGCACCCAGTGACCCCAACATCCAGCACCCAGCGACCCCAGCACCCAGTGACCCCAACACCCAGCACCCAGCGACCCCCCAGCACCCAGTGACCCCAATACCCAGCACCCAGTGACCCCCCCAGCACCCAGTGACCCCGATACCCAGCACCCAGTGACCCCCCCCAGCACCCAGTGACCCCAACACCCAGCACCCAGTGACCCCAACACCCAGCACCCAGAGACTCCCCCAGCACCCAGTGACCCCAACATCCAGCACCCAGTGACCCCCTAGCACCCAGTGACCCCCCCAGCACCCAGTGATCCCAACATCCAGCACCCAGCGACCCCAGCACCCAGTGACCCCAATACCCAGCACCCAGTGACCCCCCCCAGCACCCAGTGACCCCAACACCCAGCGCCCAGTGACCCCGATACCCAGCACCCAGTGACCCCCCCCAGCACCCAGTGACCCCAACACCCAGCGCCCAGTGACCCCAGGGGGGCTGGAGCCAGCTGCTCTTCATGTCAAACTGACCAGAAGATCCAGGCTCCAAAGCACAACTGGGCTCCAGCCCCCAGCAGCCCCCAGCAGCACCCAGCAGCCCCCAGCACGTACCCACACCCAGCAGACCTGCTGCTGGGGGGGCAAACGTGGTGTGAGAGGGGAGAAGGGGGGGGGAGGGTGTGTGTGTGTGTGGGGATACTGGGTGTGGGGGATCCCCACCAGTGTCCTGGCCCTGCACAGCCCAGTTTCACAGCAGACAGAACCTCAGGGCTTGGTGCTGAGTTCAGTTTGGGCTGAGGGGGAGCAGAAAACAGGGGGAGGGATGTTGGGGGGTGAGGGGGGGGGATGTGTGTGGGGGAGATGATACTTTCAGAAGGGAAGTGGTTTGGCTGCTTGGAGGTTCCTGTAGTTAAACAACATCATCTAACAAAGGGCCCAGCCCCATGAACAAAGGTACCCAACTGCTCCTCAGGGCAGGGGATTGGGTCCTGCAAGGGAAACAGCCTCTTCCCTTGATCCCCACTGATTTTTGGGGGGAGGGAGGGAAGGGGGGGTGTGTAGGATTTTTAGGAGCCCACCCATCTTGGGGAGCAGCAGCAGCACAGTGAGCCCTGCTGCATTCAAAGCCTCAGCCTTGCACCCACAGCTCGCCCAGCACCCACCAGGTGTTGGCCCAAGTGTCACCCCCCTCCTGCCCCTCCCCAAACACTGGCTGGTGTTACTCAGACCCAGAAACCAGGGGCCATCCCTTCCCCTCCCCTCCCCCCAGTCTGTGCACCCCCAGGCTGGTGTATTCACAGCTGCTTCTCCCCATCACTTCTTGTCCCCCCCCCAGACCCACCCACCCACCTCCCTTCCTCTCCAGGAGGGGAACATGACCAGCCCCTCACAGGAGTTCGCTACAGCCCCCGTTTGCTTGTGGGCACAGCACCCCCCAGCCTGGTTCTGCTGGGAATTTTGGCTGGGCAGGGGTGGCACCGTGCTGGCACCCACCAAATGCCCAGCTGGCATCAATGGCAACGTCCTGGTGTGTTCACAGGAGCAGGTCTGTGACATGGGGCTGGCACTGGTGTGGCCACTGGACCTGGGTCACTGTGAGGGGCTGGGGGGCAGGCTGAGCCCAAGGAAAATGTACAGGGAGTAAGTGCTGCTGTGGGGCAGGAGCTGGGACAGGCAGGCTTAGCTGGCACGGAGTGTCTGGGGGAAGGAGGGACATGGGGTGGATATGGGGGGCTGGGGAAGGAGGGACATGGGATGGACATGGGGGGCTGAGGGAAGGAGGGACATGGGGTGGACATGGAGGGCTGGGGAAGGAGGGACATGGGGTGGATATGGGGGGGCTGGGGAAGGAAGGACGTGGGGTGGACATGGGGGGCTGGGGGAAGGAGGGACATGGGGTGGACATGGGGGGCTGGGGGAAGGAGGGACATGGGGTGGTCATTGGGGGCTGGGGAAGGAGGGACATGGGGTGGATATGGGGGGCTGGGGGAAGGAGGGACATGGGGTGGATATGGGGGGGCTGGGGAAGGAAGGATGTGGGGTGGATATGGGGGGCTGGGGGAAGGAGGGACATGGGGTGGATATGGGGGGGCTGGGGAAGGAGGGACATGGGGGGGCTGAGGGACAGGACAGACCACCTGGGTGACACTGGGGTCTAAGCCAAGCTGGAGCTGAACAGGAAGGAGGAGTTAATCCCCACCCCAGGAGCAAAGGGCAGCTCAGGGAAGCACAGATCAGACTTTGATCCTGGCTGCCTCTCTCAGTGAAGCCTGTACCCAGCCCCCAGCGTTGGGGGGGGACCACAAGAGTCTGGGGTCCTGCTCAAAGACCCCCTGGCCTGGAGCCTGTGCACCCCCTCTGTGACTGAGGGGTCGCCCCTGTTTGCTCTGAGCCCAGGGATTCTCTTCCCTTCCACCCACTCACGCGCCCTGACTCGGCCCTTGGCTGGTCACAGCAGGTTATTCCCCAGTGTCACAGCAGAGCTGGGCCCTGGAGGTGGCACTGACCATCCAGAGGAACCCTGGGCAAGGTCAGGAATTTGCCATGGGACACGTTTTTTGGCCCCTTTACATAACCCCTGGTGCATTTGCACAGAGGAGGGAGGAGCTGGTCCCTTCCCAGTGCTCTCAGCTCTCTGTTTCCATAAGCAGGGTGCTTTGCTGCTGGTGGTGGGGTGGGGGGGGGGTTTGGTGGGGCTTTTTCAGAGGGTGAAAATGAGATGCACAGCTCTTCATCTGTTCCACTTGCTTTGTGCTGCAAAGCAGCTTGGCCCATGCCCTGAAATTAAGTGATGCTGCTTAATTTAGACGTTAAACAAGTGTGAAAACCTTTTAGGATGAGAGCTGCCAGCCCAGAGATTAGGCAAAGAACACAAAAGAAATTACAACCAAACCCAGCAAGGATCATTTTTAGCCTGGGCTTCTTATTCCAGTGATTAATCCTTGGAAACCAACCCCAAACCCTGCACAGGGTGAGAGGGAGTGAAGGGAGAACAAGCAAGTTTTGCACCAGCTGGCTGCTGGCCACAGGTGGAGGGAGGGAAGTGTCGTCCTCTTTGCCGTGATGAACTGTCCAGCTGGGAGAAAGAGACCCCCAAAGATCTCCTGGAGGGTTTAGATGTCCCCATTTCTTCAAGCCCAGGTCAGAGGTGTATGAAAGCTCCAAAAATCTGCTCATTGAAAAGGGGCCTGAAACTGCAAGCCTGGAGCGTGTGGGGAAGGCAGGGCCATCCCATAATGATCCCTCAGCAGATGTTTGGGGTGACTGATGCACGGCCCCTTCCCCATGGGTGGGGTAGGGAGGGCAGCTTGGCCAAACCTCCTCACACCAGAAGAGGAAGAGGGGTGAGGGAAGGCTCCTGCCTGCACCGGTGCTGCCTGGGCGGTGCTGGGGATGCTCTCTGATGGTGATGATGATGCTCTCTGATGGTGATGCTGCTCTCTGATGATGAAGCTGCTGCTCTCTGCTGCTGCTGCTGCCCTCTGATGCTGCTCTCTGATGGTGATGCCCTCTGATGCTGCTCTCTGACCATCCTTGAGCGCTACAGCAACCAAAACCAGGCTGTGAGCTGGGAAGTGGCAGCTCAGAGGATGCCTGGCCACAGGGACCCCAGCGCTGTGTGGCAGCAGCGTGGTGGCAGCACTCAGCCCCAGGGCCAGAGGAGCTCAGGGCTGTGCTCAGCACGGTCCTGAGGCACCTCCAGCTCGGAGCACCAGGCTCTGTCTCCAGCTCCAGGCTGCAGGCAGGGGAAGGGCCCTGGGGACACTGAAGCTGAGCTGAGGCTGCCCTGTCCTTGCGCTGCTCTGGCAGGATGTGACCCACGGGGGTAACGGGCCCTTTCGTCCCCTCCTGCTCCTCCCCAAAGCAGGACGAGCCCCGGGCTGAGGTGGCAGCTGTCACCTCTCCTGCAGTGGCAGCACGTGGCTTCCCTTGGCTTCGTCCCCTCGCTCTGCTGGGGCCCAGCCTGGCTCTTATCTGCACATGGCAGAGCCCTTGGTCAGCCCTGGGGCTGAGATAAGCCCAGCACCCAGCCCCAAGGCCCCCAGCCCCTCTCTGCTGGGGCTGAGGCAGCCCCTGAGGCCCTGGGGAATGCCCTGGGGGGGTGCAGAGATGGGCAACACCCTGGAGAAGCTGGGGTGACAACGCAAACTGCTGCTTTCCTCTTCTTTTTGTTTTTTTTGGCAGGCTCTGGACCTGGCAGAGCACATGGACTGATCCTGCCCTGTCCTCAGCAGCCTGAGCAGTAACAGGGCAGGCTCAGAGCCACCCAAGGGCCAGGCTGTCCCCAGAGCACAAAGCCAGGGAAGAGGGGACACGGTCTGAGCTTGGCTGGGCACCAGCCCCTTGCCAGCCTGTGTGGTCCCACCCAGGGAAAGGGCAGAGGGAGGTTTGGGATCTCCTCAGGACTCCTCAGGTCTTTCTGAGCCCCCTGAGGGCTGGGTCAGGCCCAGGGGAGGGAGCACACACCCCCCCCCCCCCCCAGCATGCTGCTGCTCAGCCTGGCTGTGGAGCAGGGACTAGCACAGCCCCTGGCATGGGAAGCAGAGGCTGCTGCACCCCCCACCCCCCCCCCCCCCCACCCCCCCCCCCCGGGGAGCTGTTTGCCTGCGGGCCCTACCCCAGCCCCTGGAGCCAAGGGCTTGCAGCAGGGGAGGTGCTGGAAGGAGCTCCTCCAGTGCTTTTTGCACCACAAAGCCACGGGCTGCTCCTTGATCTCGTTCTCCCTCCCCCATTACCAAGAGTTTTTCTGGTCCAGCTGGATTTCCCTGCTGCCACATCCCCAGCCAAGGAGAAGGTCCACACGGTGGAGGTGAGGAGGGTGAGCCCCTTGCCCCAAACCTCTCTGCAACTGGGGACCATAAAGAGCATCCCTAAGTCACCAGCACAGGGGTTAATGTGCTGAGCTGGGGGCAGGGACGTGCCTCAGCTGCATCCCCACAGCTGCCCCAGAGTGCTGCATCCACGGGGAGCACCCCGAGCTTCGTGCCGGGAGGCTGACGTGGTGTCCAGCTCTGGCAGCTCTGTGTCTTGCCTGGGATGAGGAGAGATGGGGAGTGACAACCTGGACATGCCACCGTGGCACAAGCCTGTCTGGGAGCTGAGTGTGACACATGCAGCAGCTTCCTCTGGCAGCTGGTTGGGTTCAGTTGTACCTGGCACCCTGCGCCCTGGGGCTGCGGTGCAACACCCACCTCACCCCCCCACTCCTGGGCAGCTCCTGGGCAGCCCAAGTGTCTGGAGAGCTGGTCTGAGCAGGAGCAGGAAGGAGGTGAGCTCAGCACCGCTCTGCACATCATCAAGGCTCATCCCCATTCCCAGCAAGTCCCCATCTGCCTCAGTCCCAGCTGGGGAGCTACGTGCCAGCACACATGCAGCAGGCCCTGCTTCTGCCAAGGAAGAGGTGGTGACCAAACAGAATGTCAAAGCTCTACCAGGAAGGTGACACCACAAGAGCTCCCAGGTGATAAAGGGATTTGTTTCCTGCGGGAGTATCCAGAGGCTGTTCACTTCTGGGGAAGCCAGGGAGGAGCTGGGCACGGCTGTACTAACAACCTCACCTACAGCTTCACAGGGCTGAGGTGCTGGTGGATGAGCTGAAGCAGGGGCTGTGCATCCCCTCCTCAAATCAGAAACCTCTGCAACCTCTGCTCTGCCCTGGGGAGGCCCCAGTTGGGGTCCTGTGTCCAGAGCTGGGCTCCCAACACAAGAGAGATGTGGGGCTGTTGGAGAGGGGTCAGAGGAGCCATGGAGATGCTCAGAGGGCTGGAGCAGCTCCCCTCTGGAGAGAGGCTGAGGGAGCTGGGCTGGGTCAGCCTGGAGAAGAGAAGGCTGTGGGGGGACCTCATTGCAGCCTGCCAGTCCCTGAAGGGAGCAGAGGAACAGGAGGGGAATCAGCTTGTTCAAGGGCAGAGCCTGGCAGGACAAGGGGATGGAGTGAAGCTGGAGGAGGGAAGGGGGAGAGGAGATCTTAGGGGGAAGTTCTGTGCAGAGAGAGTGGGGAGGGGCTGGCAGGGGCTGCCCAGAGAGGGGGTGGGTGCCCCGTCCCTGGGGGTGTTCAAGGCCAGGTTGGCTGGGGCCCTGGGCAGCCTTGTGTAGCTCCAGGCCTGGAGGTTGGTGTCCCTGCCTGTGGCAGGGGGTTGGAGCTCTGTGACCCTTGGGGTCCCTCCCAACCCAGCCCAGGCTGGGATTCTGTGAAAGCCCATCAGACCCCAGAGCTCCTGGCTGGCAGTGGGGAAAGATGCTGCTGGGCACTGGGAACCGTGCCTGAGCATGGAGAGGAGTTGCTGTGTCCCAGACATCCCTCAGGATGCCAGACCTGATCCCACTGAGGGTCCCTCCAGTGCTGTGCCATGCTGCACCTTTACACACACTTTACAACTCCAGGAGTGGCACTCAGAGGCACCAAACCACGTCACACATGTCCCTGCACACCCCAGAGAGCTGCCAGGCTGTAAACCTTCCAGGGTGTTAGAAAGCAGAGGACACCTGAGGGGACACTGGCCTGTCCCAAACCTGGACCTGCTGCCAGGTCCCTGAACTGGAGCTGCCACCTGGTGGCACTGGGACAATCCTGCTGGCCACGAGGACCTGGGGGACATTTGGGGTGGCCCTGCACCCTGGTGCTGACTGCTCAGCTGTGCTGGTGAGGCTGGGGCTGCTCTGGCACTGCCACCTTGTGCCTGGGACACCCCCCAAGCCCTGAACCCTGGCTGTGCCCAGGGCTGCTCCAGCTGTGGCTGCTCCAGCTGTGGCTGCCCCAGCTGCAGGTTTTGCTGCTCTGGTGTGTGCCAGGCCAGGAGCTGGCTGGGAAATGCCATCTCCAGACCCCCTGGGCTTCCCAGGGCCGCTCTGGACCCGGTGCCACACGGTCAAGTGGCTCTGGGGAGACAGGACTTGTGACCCCAGAGATGTGTGGCTGGGTGTGCTGCAGCTCAGCCATCCCAGGCCATCCCAGGCAGCCTCAGGGACAGGAGCAAAGCCAGGAGCTGAAGGAAACCACCAGGTCAGAGGGATTTGCCTGGTTTTGAGCTTGCTGGGAAACTCCAGAGCAGAGCACAGGCCCTTCTCCAGCCAAGGTTATTCCTGATACCATCCAACCAGCTGAGAAGGAAGCCTGGAGGGAACTGGCTCTGCTGGGGGAAAAAGCCCCTTGGGAAGTCTCCTTCCCTTGACTTTAGGAAGCCTCAGCCCCAGCCTCAGCTGGGGGGGGGGAAGTTTGGGAGCTGCCAGCCCATCCCTGAGGCCTCCTTGCCCACTGCAATCCCCTCTCACTCCACAGGGACTCAAGCCCCATCTCACTTCCCAGAGCAGAGGGAAACAAAAGAGGAGGAGGAGGGGGGAAGGGAAGGGTCCAAGAGAAACTTCTTCCAACTCCTCAGGAAGAGAAAAGCCCTATTCAAGCAGGAAGAATACCGTGAGGAGCTGGTCACTAGGCAACCCACAGCAATTGGGTACAGCCCAGCACTGGGGCAGGGAACAAAGCTGCCTCCCAAGAGCCTGGCCAAGTGAGTCTGCAGGGCCTGGGGACAGGGGACACCAGCCATGCACAGCCACAGCCAAGGGCTGGGTCACCCAGCTGGGTCCAGAGCTCCTGGCTGCAGGAGTTTGTACTCAGCTGGCTTGGAGGGTGACTAGTTTTCATCACCCTTGATGAGGAGGCTGTTTGGTGCTCAGGAAGGGTCCAATTCTGGGCTCCTCACCATCAGAAGGACATTGGGGTGCTGGAGCCAGTCCAGAGAAGGGCAACCAGGCTGGGGAAGGGGCTGGAGGGCAAATCCTCTGAGGAGCAGCTGAGGGAGCTGGGGGTGTTGAGGCTGGAGAAGAGGAGGCTGAGGGGAGCCCTTCTCCCCACCTCCCCTGCCCTGCCAGGAGGGTGCAGAGAGGTGGGTGATGGTCTCTTCAGCCAGGGGACAGGAGCTGGGACAAGGACAAAACTCTCCAGGTGTTCCCTTGTTTCTCTGGGGAGGTGCTGGGTTACCAGACAGCAAGGTGAGCAAGTGGGGGATACTCAGGTGCCCCACACAAGCTGCAGAGCACCTGCAGATGGAGGTAGTCTCACTGAGACTCAGTCCTACCCTTCCTTGGCTTCATCATCCACTGGCTCAGCCTTCAGACAGCTGCTCTGGACACACAGTAAATAACCAGTACTCACAAGGCTGCAGCAAAACCCCAGCTGGGTCAAAGTAGGGCCATTTATTGTGCTTGCAAGACCCCTTTCAGAAGGCAAATATGCTACAGGCTTTCTGGCTGCAACCAGGTCCCTCTCAGTGTGATGGGGGACAGGCAATTCGAGCCACCAGTGGTGACACAACAGCATCAGTCCCAGTGGTGACACAACAGCATCAGTCCCAGTGGTGACACAACAGCATCAATCCCAGTGGTGACACAACAGCATCAGTCCCAGTGGTGACACAACAGCATCAGTCCCAGGACTCAGAGGATCTCCTCTGGCAAGAGAGCAAGCACAAGGCTCGTGGCAAAGCTGGGAGCCAAGCATACCAAAGCCCAGCTCCCACACCAGGACTGTGTCATGTCCTGGAGCCCCAGAGCAAGAGGCACCAAGTCCAGCATGCTGGTGTGCCATGTGAAGCATTTCCCAGCCCTTGAGCTGCTGGTGGTGGTCCTTCAGAGGCTGTGCTGGGAAGCAGAAGGGTGACACATTCACTCTCAAAATTAGTCCCTTGGAAGTGTCCAGTCCATCCCTTTTATCTGCAGGGAGCAGAGTGACAGCAGCACCTCCAGGAATTAAGTCAACCTGAGATAGGATCTGCATCCACCTCCATTCCCTGGCTGCAGAGGGGGCTTGTTCAGAGAATACACCCAACTCCAAGATGGGTGCCACTAACAGAGAGGATCTACCCAGAACAGTAGGAGCCCCAGACTGAGGAGCATCTCTTTGCAAAGAAGGAAAACCCACATGAACACTCAGGACACTGGACCACATGCCACTGCCACCCAGATCCATCCTGGGTTCTTCTCTCCCAACACCAGTGCCTACAACCATCAGCAACAGGCCTGCAGCACAGCCCCACTGGACTTCTTTGTTGGCATATTGCAGTTTCTTGCTCTTCTGGTCAGTAGCATTTACATATTTGTAGAAACATTGTGAGTAAACAGAGGAGGAAAATGACTTTGTGAGGATGAAATGTGCCTGGAAGTCCAGAGCTAACCTTGGCTTGGCTATTCACAGTGAGGCTGAAGGGAGATTCCCCAGGCAATGGGAATGTCACACCATCAGGATCTCTGGTAAAGCTTCATAATATTCTCATCATGAAGCCTTTTCCACACCTTCTTCTCCAGGTTGAAGTCATGGTTAGTGTAGAAAATCAGGCGCTTCCAGTCCTTGTCGTAGTAGTGATCTGAGTACTTCTGGTGACCCTCTGTGATGTAGCCATAGGCACTCACCTGGGGAAGAGAGAGGGCTCAGGGGGGAGAGCTAAGTGACATACAGTACCCAGGTCCCAAAAGGGGAGGGAGCACAGGACAGGGATGCCAGTCAGGGCCCCTCTGAGTGACCTGACTATGAACACTTGCTCCAGAGAGCCTGGGAGGCAGAAAGGGTCTCGGGCCACAGCATGATCACAACCTCTACCCAAACTGTTCCAGAGCTGTTTCTCATCTTCAGCCTGCTCTGTGGTGGCTGACAAGGACCCAGAACCCCCTCAAGGCAGATGGTGGGCAGGGTTAGAGCCACCCTTGCTGTGCCCTGTTATCCACCCTCCCCTTCCCTGTGTGCTTACCCGGTCGCAGAGGTGCAGAGCTGTGAGGAGCAGGAAGGCCCCTGTGGTGGGTCTGTAGAGGCGCCAGTAGGGCTTCTGCAGGGTCTCTGATTTTAAAAACCTGCAGTTGGGAGAGAAGAACCCTCAGAGCTGTTGAGCTGTTGTGTTCCAGCTGGGCACACCTCACCCCTATGGCTCCTGAGGCTTCTGCCCACCTTGCAGCAGTTCACGGCCCCTTCAGAGCAGCCAGGAGCGTGGCCACACGTGTGGACACCACTGTGTGCTCAGTAGAGCGCCAGGCCAGGCCAGCATCCTCCTTTCCTAACAAGCTAAACCCAGCTCTAGGAGTTAGGCCCTTTACATTAAAGCCTACCCTTAATCTGTCCTTTGCCTGGCAGTGCAGAAGCGGCTTTGAAGCTCCCTGGTATCTCCTCCTCCCCATCCACACTGAGGATTGAAAGGGGCTGTGGGGAAGGTGTAAGGAGGGGTGTCACAGAACCTGAGGGGAGCTGCAGTGTTTTGTGGCAGCAGTTGTTTGGAAGGTAGGAGTCCCCACCAGGTAAAAATAGCATTGGAGCCCTCTCAGCCTTGGAAAGGCCTCAAGTCAGCAGGGAGGCAGCAGAACAAGCAGGGAGGTACAAGCCATCTGGCACCACGTTTGCCTTGTCTCAGGGAAGGCAGAACTCAAGGAGACTGAAGGGTAAAGGCAGCCAAAGCAGAGCACAACATGAGCTCCTCTCCATGCACCTCCTGGTCATGTGTGTCCAGGGTTGGCAGAGCCTATAGTCAGTGTCCAGCAGGCTTGTGGTTAGAGGGGCACAGGCCTCGAGTGGCACTAGGGACAGTTTAGACTGGATATAGGGAGAATTTTCTTCCCCAAAATGGTTGTCAAGCACTGGAACAGGCTGCCCAGGGTAGTGGTGGAGTCACTGTCCCTGGAGGGGTTTAGAATAGGTGCAGCTGTGGTGCTAAGGGACATGCTTTAGTGCTGGGCTTGATCTTAAAGGTCTTTCCCTGACCTCAGTGAGTCTAGGAAAGGCTGAGCCTGAAACACAGCTCCCCCTTCCCACACCTCAAGTCACCCAGGATGTCTTTTGGCTGCACCAAGTCAGACTGTCCAAGGGCTGTGACTCCTCCAGCTCACAGGTGTTGGGGGGTCTACCCACCACTAACACCCTGCTGCAGCTCCCCAGGGCATTTTACCTGACAGCACACCAGCACAGCTTACCCAGCCTGGTGGTGTGGCTAAACTGGGAGCGAGCCAGGAGGAGGGAGCCCAGAGAGCCCTGGTAAAGGGTTTTACCCAGAGAACTGATGCTGGCCAGAAAAAAATAAGCCCCTTAGAGCACATCAACAAAGCCCAGCTCACCTGTTTTTCATGTATCTGAGGAAATCAGGGTGAATCACCATGTATTTGTCCACTGCAAAATCTTGACCGAATCTGTCCCGGGGCTTGTGCCTGAGGACAGGAATGAGGAGACTCAGGACAGGCTGCTCCATTTCAACAGAGCTGGAAAGCAGCAGCCCTGATGCACTTGGTGATAAGAGAAGAACTTGGTGATAAGAGAAGAACTTGGTGATAAGAGAAGAATCACAAACACTGCTAAGTAATTCTGCAAGGTTTTCCCAGACAAAGCCTCCAAAACCTGTGTGCATTGCAGGGAGGAGAGGTGACAAGAGGGAGGAACATCAAAAGCCCACAGAGAGAAGTGGTGAAAGCAGGCCTTCATCCAAGAGTAGCCCAGGCCAGACACCAGCATGTGTTCATCCCAAAGGACCACAAAGCTTTCTTGGAGCTCTAGCCACCTAGCACTGAAACCAGCTACTTCTGAGAAAGAGGTGTATTGGTTACAGCAGCAAAAAGAGAGGGGGAGGGAATATTTCTCCAGATATATCTGCAAGGGGAGAGAGGCTTTAACCTGGTTTCACCCTGGCCTGCACTTCAGCAGGGCTGTGTGCTGTGGAAAGGAGGAGGGCACAGCAGAGGTGTGCTTTACCCATAGTCGTTCAGGAATCCCTTGCGGATGTCCGTGTTGAGCAGGAGAGCTTTTAGCCACTCATAGTCTCTAGCTCCCTCCAGGAAGTGAATGTATCTGATGTGCTGAGAAAAGGAGTGTTAATGAACAGCACAAGACACAGGCATCTTTCAAAGAACAAACAGCAAGCAGGCCTCCAGGCTCACTGAGCTTCTGGGACACACATCTTTGGCCTGCAGCTTTTAACTCTCCCACAGGAGGAGGTAACATCTGATGTGCAGCTACTTCCACGTGCCAAAGGGCTGGGTAGGACTGGCACAGCTTGCCATGGCACTCTGAGGCAGGTTCCCTCACAAAGGGCAATGCTACAGCGTTAGCTCAGCCCCTTTTTTCCTCAGGCATGGCAAGGTCAGGACTAAGAGCATCTCATCAAAGCTGGGCGTGCATACAGCGTGGGCTTGACTTACTTCTCCCCGTGGGATGCTGCTGAACCCTCTGCGTCCCAGGATCTGGAGAGAGGACACCAGGGAGTAGGCTGTGAATCCATAAAAGGAGGTTTTTGTTCCCACATCTTTTTCATAGCCTTTGATTACAGCACCGCTCACCCTGGCCAAGGAGATCAAGCAGAGGAGCAGAGTTAGCAGATGAACCCTGAAAACACTAGTGTGCCTGTTCACAACAGGGAAAAGACAGTGTTAGTCTGGAGAAGGGAAGATCAGGCCCATTTTGAGCTGCACCTCTTGGTCTGCAGGAAAAGCCACTTCCCCCTGCTCTGGAGATGACTCTTCACATCTCATCTGTGAGCCCAGGCTCTTCCTGGGTGTTTAGGGACTTTCCAACTCCCTTTTGGTTTTTCACCTCCTCCTGCCACCAGCCCTTCTGGCACTTGGGAGTCACTGCAGTGGTAGAAGAGGTGAAGTTACCCAGCCACAATTACCTGCTAGCCAGGTGTTGTGGTTTCACCCCGGCTGTGGCCGAGATCCACACAGCTGCCTGCTCCTTAAAGTAAAAGAGCAGGAGAAAAGGGAAAGGGGGGGGGAAACAAGGGAAGGGAAAAGGAAGGGGCAAATAACTCCAAACCCAAGAAACTAAGAGGCCCGTGGGTTGGGATAAGGAGAGTTTACTAAGAGAACAGAAAGATCAAATATAACAATGCTCACAGGACTTTAGAGCAAAAGAATATGAAACTATTGATCCCCAATGCAGTTTCTCACCCAACCACACAGCTCAGGCTGCACCACCCAGAGCTGCCCCGGAACCCGACCGTCCCCCAAGACCCTCGTGTCCCGGAACCGCCCCTCTTCCTCCTCCCCTCAGCCCCCGTTACCCTGGGCAGGACGTAATTGGCATGGAATTCTCTCTTTGGCCCATCTGGGTCACCTGTCCTGGCTTTGACTGTCTGACTGCAACTAGAAACATCAGGGTGTTCTCAGCACTGCTTTCATTGTAACTCCCAAACACAGCATCCCATCCGCTGCTACACATGGAGTTAACTCTGTCCTGACTGAAACCAGGACACCAGGACAGGCAGAAGAGAGCCCTGCCTTACCTGAAGACGTAGTCGTGGGAGTCGATCTCCTGGCCCATCCCTGAGTTGTTCAGGATTCCTCCATTCCCCACGACAGCACAGCTGATGCAGGCCGGCGCGGTGCCGTTGCGGTCGGCCAGCAGCAGCTGCTGGTGGGGCTTTGGGGGCAGCAGGGACATGACCTCCTTCACCACTGTGAAGTGAACACGGTGGAGAGTTAGCATCAAAAGCCTTTGGGATGGGCACAGGGAAAGCACCAGAGTTTCCACCCTGAGATCCCCCTTTGCCTTTGGTAGGGAGATGCTGCAAACCTCCAGCTATTCAATCTAAGTAGGGAGTTTGTTCCATCCCAACATGAGACTCACAGGAATGATTCAGCTCCATGAAGCCAAAGGGAGGGGCAAAATGTTCCAGGCGGTTCCATTCACTCTCATTGAAGTACCTCTGGTCTGTGAAGATGGTGATGTTGGGTAGGAAAAGATCTCGCAGCCACTCAGACTTGGCAGCTTTGGCCTTCAGTGATTCAGGGCAGGTCTTGAAAAACAAAAAGAAAACAGTAAGGGCTGATTAGCAGGGAGCTGATAAACCTGAGTGCCAGTGCTTGTGTGCCTGCAGGTGGGGGTATCAGAAAGAAGCATAGAATCTCCTGTGGTACCTCATCCATTCCCCTCAGCGTCCCCATCACCATGAGGCACAATTTCAGAACTACATCACTACCTACCTCATGGAACAGCACCCACAAAAGAGGCAGGGTGTGGTGACTGGCAGTACTGATATTGATAGCATTATCTGTGAGGAAACATTGGCTGGAGTGATTATCAAGGGATAGATAGAAGGAACAACTTCAAGGATGCTGATGCTGAGAGAAATTCGGGGATGCTGACGCTGAGAGGTGATCTTCATAGGGGTGTGGGAACAGAAGGAGGAACTTACCAGCTGAAAGCTTAAGGTACATGAACACAAGGCAGTACCCTGTCAGCGAGCTACTGAGAGCATGTCAACAACTTGCAAAAGTCTAAAGCTTGTGTGTGTGTTACTAAAGGCCTCTGGTCTGCACCCTGCAGGAGTCTGGGCAATCAATCTCCACAGGAAAGTGACTCCAGGTCTCCAACTTTCCACCTCAGAACAAGATGCCTGTGATGCTCATGCATTTCCCCAGCTTTGGGCCTCATCAACTCATGCAAATTACTGTGTGTAATAAGCCTGACCTAAGCACATCAGCTAAGGCCAGCAGCCCCCATGAGCAATGCACCTCACAAGAGCCTGGCCTCAGAGCGTGTAGCAATGTCTCTGGAGAGGGGAGGGCTTGTGGCCCATCCAGACTTACTGCCCTGTGTCTTGACCCCCATATAACCAGGCCTGGGAGTTGAGTGAAGACACCTCAAGGCAGGATTGGAATGCAGGAACAGAGAGCAGAAGCCTGTGAGGCCCAGATCAGAAAGTGCTGGAATGTTAACAGCTGCCTCATAAGGAATAACGTGACTGTGAAGCTTTAACCAACTGTGAGCAGCAGTGAGGCACCTGTGAACAGAGCACAGGACCAGTAGCAATGGAATGGAACTCCTCTACTGATACAGAAACCTGTATGAGCTCTGTGTGTGTTTGAATAAAGAAGCTCAGCACTGAGCATGTTGCTGATCCAAGTTGAGTCTGCAACTTGGGCTCCAGCAAGAGCTCACGTGAGCAGACCCACTGAGGGACACACACAGCCAGATCCCCGTTGTCATATGGCCCTTAGAGAGAAGAGAGGGTTTGCCAACAACTTGTTCAGTGTCACAAATGAACCACAGAGAAGCCCATGGCTGAAGGGAATACAAACCAGTTTCCAGTCTCTAACAAGAGAGGTCTCCCTGGGGCTGGCAGGAGTTAGGCTGCACGTGTAGATGGCAACCCCACTGCACTGGGTCAAGTTGGGCTCTACTTTCTTCCCCAAAGACTCTAATCTTCCCCAAATACCTGCTAAAATGCCAACTGTAAGGCAAAACAGGAGACCAAGTGGACCTGCATGGCCAGCCTGCCTTGCCAAGGCCTTGCTGGGTGCTCTGCAGCCGAGCTGGGCAACTCTGCTGTGGGTGAGGGTGACATCTGATCACAGCCTGATGAGACAGCCCTCGTTCTGCCTGTCACAACAGGAACACTGTGGAGGGCTTCCTGTTGGCATCACGTCATTTGTGGTGCATTTCACCTCCAGGCACAGGGACATTCCCTTCCTGCTCAAGCTGTACTTTGTACTGGCCAAGATGTGCTCCTTCTTGCTCCTCCACAGCTAGGCTGGATCAAATCCAGAGGAAGCAGGGAAAAGTCTGACCTTGTAGAATGCTTCTAGTCACTCCCTCTCTCTGCAGAATCAGAGATCAGGTTCTGGAGTGGGACCCAACGTGCAGTGTCTGGATCCACACCTTCACCAAGGACCCTCCTGTGTGCATTTTCCTCCTCTCTTCCCTTCTGAGGATGGGTTTTCCCCACTGTCTCTGCTGTCCCACACACCCAGATGCTCTGCAGCCCCAGTTACAGGGGAGGATGTTCTCAGCTTCAGGCTGGGAACCGTTGTCTCTGCCACCTGAGATGGCTGCAGGTGCCCTGCAGCTCATTAGATGAGAGGAGCACGTGACAGTTGATGAACAGCACCTCGGTGACATAAACCCCTGTGCCTACAGGTGGTAACTCTGGGCAGGACAGTAAAGTCCTGCCCCAGATAACAAGCACGCTTCCAGCCATGCAATTTGCCCACTCCTATTTGTGTTCTGGGTGCCTCAAGACCCTGGGGAGCCTGGGAAGAAGGATGCACATCCTGGAGCACAGACTGGATCACGTGTGGGACCCTTGTGCTGTGACTCAGTTAGGCTGAGCTCAGGCATTTAATGGCTAAGTTCCACATTTAATAGGCAGAGATCTTAGGACACCTTTGGGGCCAGCTGTTCCCCTCAAGCAGCTTGATGCCACACCAAAGATCACACACTGTCAGCAAGGAAGGGCTCGTGCTGCCAAAAGGGCCAGCAGGGACCAGCATCCAAATCTCCCAAGGGAGAAAGAACTCCAAAATAAACCATGACACCAGTAAAATTCATCCCAGGTCCTTTTACTGGCCCAGTTATCTACCTCTGCTCTCTGCTCCTAGGCACCCTGGGGGCTGGGGAATGAGATTACATCTTTCATGAGTAGGCTCTGCTTCATCTGAGAGGTCTGAGCAGAACATGGTGCCTGCAGCCCTGACCACCAGTATCTACCAGTATCTACCTTCCTCTAGTGCCTCCAAAACGACCCATGGCCATGGTGGAAGACTGTGACACTGATTTTAGAGGCAAATGGCTCACTGAGCTAGAACAGGTGCTTCCAACCTCTCCTCACCTGCCTGCAGCCATCCCTCCTCACTGAGCAGTGGTGCTCAGGCCACTTACACCCAGGTGTAAAGACCTGCCTCTCTCTAGAGAGGGTTACCTGCTTGTTCAAGCCTCCCAGCAACAGGGGTGCTGGAGGAAACTCCTCTGGGTAAGCTTTATAAAGAGTTATCACCATAAGATGGGGGCAGAGATGATACTCTGCACCACAGTGGGCCTCATCTGCTTGCTGAGAACCTTGTAACAGCATACAACTTTCCCAGAGCTCCTGTTCCTGGATCCAAGTAATTATGAAGTGCTCAAATTTAATTTTAAATTAGTTGTAGACCCTCACAGCTACAAACAACAGGCCAAACCCATGATCTGAACAAGAGTTTAGTGCAAAACAGCAAGGAAAAAGAGGCTTCATCCCATGGCTGTCACCACAAACCCTACCTGATGGTAGGTGGGAGATGGTGGGCACCAGACTTGCAGTTTTGGAAGGTCACAGCAGCAGTATGACCGACACAGGCAGAGGAGATGATGAGAACCAGCCTGCAGACACCACTCCAAACAAAGAGGATCTCAAAGCAACCTTTGAAGCTGTAGCTCTGCCAGCGCTACTGCCTGGACAAGGCACGACTGTGTCATTTGAGGTTCTCATCTTCACCTCCACCAAAACACCTGTTTAACTGCAGGCAGCAAAGCAAGACCTGTGGAGGGCCAGAGCTGTTCCCCATGGTTTGCTCTGCTGTGGAGGAGGTTCAGTGCACAGCAAGAACATCCTGGACAGTGACCCATCAGGTTGGGATCATCAGAGTCACGCCGCTCGCAGCGGGTGAGGAATCTGCCAGCTCACTGTGGGTGTGGAAAAGGTGAACTGACAACAGCTGCAATGGGCTCTCCTCTTGTTGATAATAAACCACAAGAACAGTAAAAAAAAGTTACTTTTTAACCCTCATTTCTCCACTGGGGCACACAAACACATAGCTGAGTGTTCACTGACAGGAAAGCGTTAGAAGTGGGACTGTCTCCACCCTGCTGTGACCAAAGCAGGCAGGTAAAACACCTCTCAGTCCTCCTCTGAAACTCTTACTTTTGACCTTGAGTTTAGTAAAAACAACCAAGAAACCCTTCCCAGCACTGCCAGCACCACTCTTCTCAGCCCAGCTCAGTGCAAGCATCACTGCTGCCACCAAAGCAGGTGACAAGCACAGGGAGGCATTCCTACTGCTGCCCCCTCACCATCACCCCCCCTTGTTTTCAGAGGTAAAGCTGGGATTGTGAACCTGAGTCTTCACAAGAACATGTCCAGTTTCCCAAGAGAAAAAGAGGAGAAATGGGATGTTGTATGATGACCTTATAGCAGCCTCCCAGTCCCTGAGAGGTGCCTATAAGAAAGCTGGGGAAGAACTGCTCCCAAGGGCATGGGGCAATAGGATGAGGGGTGATGGTTTGAAACTAGAGAAAGGGAGATTTAGGCTGGGTATTAGGAGAAAGTTCTTCAATACCAGGGTGGTGAGTCACTCTCACAGGTTGTCCAGAGATGTAGTGGCAGCTCCACCCCTGGAGACATCCAAAGGTCAGGCTTGCTGGGGCTCTGAGCGACCTGACCTAGTGAAGATGTCACACCAGGGGTGGGACTGGGTGGCCTTTGAAGGTCCCTCCCAACCCAACTATGATTCTATGACTGCAATTAGTGCCAGGCACCCAACACCTGCCCACTGGCAATCACAAGAGTAGGTGTGACCCAGCGTGCCTTAGGGTGTTGTGTCACAGGGAACACTTGCTGCACTGAGCACCAAAGTTCTCTATGCAATACATCAAAGCACCTAAGAGTGGCACCACCTTGTAGCACATCTAGAACAGCACATCTGGGAGCACATCTAGAGATGTTTTCCCCAGCTCCTGATGGCTGCTTAGAATGACTTTGAAAGGAGCCCATGGAAACATGGAATTGCACTAAGTTCCCATGCTGGAATGTGGTGGAGGGCTGCTCAGGGTAACTAAGTCACAGCTATCTCCCTCTCTGGGTCCCACCAGTATCTGTGTACAAGTGGGTTCACCTACCAGCTTGGAGATCACCCTCCCTTGCAAAAGGCACACCTGCTCAGGGGACAGCAGACAAGGAGGTCAGCATTAAGTTTGGTGAACACACATGGCCATCACACCTACCAGTGGTGGAGATGACTTGTCCAGCAGGTACTTGTCCTCAAAATCCCACTGTGGCTCAGACTTGAAGTTAGCAGCCTTCAGCTGCTTCTTTTCTGTCACTGCAGCAGCCTGAGGAACAGGTCTTGCAGTCTTCCCTGAGGCAGGAGGCTCTTTCAGCTTGCTTTGGTCTTTGGATATCTTGTTTTCACGAGCTCCCTTCACCCCAGAGGATGGTTTCACTGTTGCCTTCTCCTTGGCTCCCTCCACTTTGGAAGGTGGTTTCACCATTCCCTTTTCCTTGGCTTCTTCCCCTCCTGTGGCTGGTCTTGGGGCTTTCTCCTTGTTTCCCTGCTCCCTAGGGGCTGTTTTCACTGTTGTCTTCTTGATTGTCTCCAGCACTGGAGGTTGTTTCATAGTCATATTCTTCTTGGCTTCCTCCACCTTGGCAGGTGGTTCCATCATTTTCTTCTGCTCCTCCTTCCCCTCTGGTCTTGGGGTCCTCTCAACAGTATCTTTTTGAAGCCTGGCAGTGTCACTCCCCAAAGTGGTGTTGAAGAAGCTCCTGGAGTCACCTTTATTAAAGGAGTTTAAACCCTGTTGCTCTTGGGGGTTTTGTAGCAACCGTGGGGCATGGTGGAAAACGTGCAGCTGCCTGAATAGAATCAAAGGAAAAGGAGACACATCACACACACACCTTCCACTTCATGAGCACCTTCCAGCCTGGTTCTAGTGCCCTCCACTCTGAGCTCTGCTCTGTGCTCCAGAGCAAGAGCTGCCTTCAACTACCAGACTCAGAGGACTTGCTGTGGCAACTGCTGCTGAGGTTCTGCAGGATGCTGTGTGAATTCATTTCCAGCCTCAGTAAAGAGTTACTCAACTTCCACACCACACTGGCCTGAATACTGCTCATCTCCCCACAGAGCTCATCCTGGGGGTTACACACTCCTCTTCAGCACTCCACTCATGAAATAGCCATGCTGGCTGTAACTGGAGCCAGCACAGAAGAGCCTTGCCCTGAACTGGGCAGGATCCCTGGCAGTGTCCCCAGAGCACTGCAGGACTGTTTTTGGAGGTCCTGAGTTCAGGACACAGAGCACACACCATGGAGGCAGCCATCTGGCTCTCTACCTTCTCTGCCAGCAGAGGCAGGTGCCTGTGATGCCATTGCCTTGGCTGGTGAAGGGGGAAGAGGAGCACAAAGATCTCCTAGAATCCAGTAAGGGAGATCTAGTAATAAGTAAAACTCACCCCTTTACCATGCAGCACTTGGGCATCTGGGAACACAAGAATCATTTTCCTCTCCTCTTTTCTGGGGGGCATCAGGAGGAGTGTGGGCAGCAGGTGACAGGAGGGGATCCTCCCCCTCTGCTCTGCCCTGCTCAGGCCCCACCTGGAGTGTTGTGTCCAGTGCTGGGCTCCCTGGGATCAAACAGACAGGGATCTCCTGGAGAGAGTCCAGAGGAGGCTCTGGAGATGCTGAAGGGCCTGGAGCATCTCCCCTGTGAGGAAAGGCTGAGGGAGCTGGGGCTGTTCAGCCTGGAGAAGAGAAGACTAAGGGGGGACCTGATGAATGTTGATCAATATCTTAAGCATGGGATGCAGGGGAAATGGGCAGCCCCTTGTCAGTGTCTGTGGGGACAGGACAAGGGGCAATGGCTGCAAGTTGGAGCACAGGCAGTTCCACCCCAAGCTGGGGAAGAACTTTTCCCCAGTGAGGGTGAGGGAGCCCTGGGCCAGGCTGCCCAGGGGGTGTGGAGTCTCCTTCTCTGGAGAGATTCCAGCCCCGTCTGGACACCGCCCTGTGTGCCCTGTCCTAGGGACCCTGCTTTGGCAGGGGGTTGGACCCCATGGGCTCTGGAGGGCCCTTCCAACCCCTGTGAGTCTGGGATTCCCTTTAGCCAGCTAACACAGTGGTATCACAGAGCACTTGCCAGACAGGTGTCTTAAGACAGGCAGTTTGAAGTGCTTAAAATACACTCTGAAACTTGAAAACATAAAAATCTCTGTTTTCAGCAGTCCCCTATCATATTGTCCCTTTAGCTGGTTCAGAGGCACAAGGAGGTACAAGGGTTTCATAGGAGGATCCAGCTGCCAACAGCAGAATTGCTACAACAACACTGGGCTGAAACCCAGGGGAAGAAAAAAGAAGAAACCAAGACAGAAGTGGTGGAGTTTGGTCCTAAATATTCATTCTTATCTACTCATAGCTGGAGGGTGGGACAGGAAAAAAGGAAGGTGAAAAAATGTCTGCAAATGTACAGCAAAGCTTTTGAGGATAGACCAGTGTGGCACACTCACATTCACCCCTTTGCAAAGCACACACACTTGTTTCAGAGCATCATGGATTGCTGCTGAGGTGATGCATGGGGGGGAGAGAAAAGCACCTCTGCACACAGCAGCCTGCAGATCACAGTTCAGGTCCTGCTGAAGCATCAGAATGGTACTAGCAGTCAGCAAAGTGATTAGGGAATGATCAACTAAAGAGGCTTTTAAAAATAATTTTGTGTCAGAGAAATGCTTGCAGCCTTCCAATGCTGTTTCTAAAAGGAAGAGGCTGTGGTACACACAGTGTATCAGCTACTCCCCTCTCACCTCTCTAATCATTAGCCAGTTCCAACAGTATGCAGCTCTTGTTTTCATAGGGCTTCATGTAGAAACTTGTGCTACTGCTTAACAGAAGGGAAGGTTTGATATGTACACCCAAAGTAAAGAGAAGTTTGGTAACTCAGGCAGATCTTAAACCTCTGGATGATTTTCTGTGGTGTTTTTAAGGCATGGAGAGTTTTGAAATTAAAGTGCAGAGAATGAATTGGAACAGGACTGTGGGACACCACCACCCCACAGCCCAGACTCTGTTGGGTACTACAGATTCCATCCCAGCTCTATTCCACTTTCATTTCAAATAACTTGCCAAACATACAGAGATGAGAATGTAAAACCAAGGGCCCCTCACATCCAAACCCTGGCTCCCTGCAGCCAGGTCCACATGGCCAGCCACTCATGCCCACACAGGACCCTGCTCTCCCAACCAGCATTTGAAATCCAGACAAATGGTCAAAGCAGCTCATCAAATTTCAGGCTCTAGAGTCCAGCTGGCAAACTACTGCAGAAGCTCAATGATATTTACCATCATTTTCCTCTCCATTTACAATGCCCTAGGACAAATAGAGGAGAAAGCCAGGAAAATGCAAATAAAGGTCCTGAAATAGAACTGACACACAGATAACCACAGAAAGCTGGTGCCTGGTTGTGTTTTATTTCAGTGGCAAAAATTGAGACAAGCAGCTAGGTATGGAGAGCCAGGTCTTGTCCCAGCTTTGCTAGTGGTGGGCACAATCCAACTCAGTTCACTTCCCCACACCTTCTCTCTTCACACTCTGCCCACCCATCTTGTGCAGGCTCTGACCTCTCCAAATTGAGAGCTGTCCTCAAGGGGTGGTCTCAAGTCACTGGAGCTAAACTCATAGCACCTCCAGAAGAGAGGTGGGTGCTCCCAGCCTCCCCCCACAGCATCAGCCCTGAAAGGTCCTGCTGAAAACTAAACCCCTACACCAGGATGAGCAAGATGAGCTCAGCAGGAGAGCTGGGACTACATGAGGGCTGGTGGGAAGGCTGGGGAGCAGTGCTTCCTAGACACAGCACCAACACCTAAGTGAGCCACATTTGTAGTAGGAAAGGCTCAGGAATGTGCTGTGCTCATGCAAGGAACAGTGCTTTCTGCCAGCAATGCTGGAGTCATTTCACTGCAGTCTACACTTCAATTTCCTCCACACCCTTGGAGGGATTTCTTCTAAGGTTTACTGAACCATTTATATTAAAAATTACCATCTATACAGATCATGTCTGCAGGACATTGAGCTCCCAATATATGTATGCAGCATATTTGGATTAAGAATCACACACTGAACTCCCTGTAAATGTGAAGGTATCCCACCACATTCAATGTCTGGCAGTGCAGTCTGCACTAGGGCTGCATGAGATCCTTCTGGGAGCCACCAGAAAAGCAGATGCTACGTGGTGCCAGCACATGGAAAGAGGTAGTGTTAGTAAAGCAGAGCTGCTGCCTTGAACTGCTACACAAGGGGACACTGGAAACCAGTGAGCCAGCAGCAGCAAGGATTTGACTGCCCAACACCACGCTCTGAGGTCTGCTCAGCAAAGTGGTCACCTCAGAAGAGAAGTGGAAGTTTGAGGGTAAAAAGACCCTCAGAGAGAGAGAGAGAGAGAGAGAGAGAGAAAGGGAGCACAAGCACTATCCAGTCTGTATCCCAAGGAAGCAGGTCTCTTACCCGAAAATCCTTGTCTTCATCAAGCCAAACAATGAGGTGTAATTAGCAATGAAGATGCAAAAGTTTGTTAAAACAATGAGCCAAATGACAACTCTGGGGATTTTAGGAAGCCTTCTCCTGAGAAACCACATGGTGAGATGCCTGAGAGTGACAGAGGCTCTGCTGAGCTGCCCAGAGGTGCTCTCTGGGCAGTGCTTTCCAAAGGTGTGTTGAGTGAGTAGGCTGGTCTCTCTGTATTTCCCTACCAGAGTGCACACCCTCTCTCCCAACATTTCCAGACACTTCAGTTGCTTAGACAAGACAGCAGCTTTGCACTGCTCCAGTCTGTCACCCTGAGCTTACTGCAACACAAAGCAGGGAGAGAAACACCTCTTCCTGCAAACAGCAGAAGATCCCTATACTTTCCTTAATGTAAAAAGGAAAGCCTTTACCTCTAAGCTGGTGGAAGCAACTGGGAATGTTTAAATTATGGAAGTAGCCATAGTTACAGTCCCAGAAATCAGCTTTCAGACCACCATCTGCCCAGGGGCTCAGGTAAGATTCTGGGCATAACCACAAACAGATCTCTATCATCTTCTTCATGCAGGAGCTGCTTGTAGCTCCGGTGCAGAAGCAATTGCTGTCCCCAAAAGGTGATGGCTAGATACACATCCATTTTACACTGTGATTGCTTTGAAACAAGTCAAAGTAAGGCTCCTTGCAAATCCACCACAGAACAGAGGAGTTTGTGTTTAAAGGCAGATTAGTGCTTGGATAAAGCATTGCAGGTCAGGGCTCAGACTCAGACAGTCTCCTCCCTCTCTAATAAAGCTGCTTGTCTTCTAGGGTGACTAGAAACACTTCAACCCAGCATTTCACTTGCCTGAAAGGTGCCAACTCCATCCCAATGTAACCCCAAAGCTGCTGACAAAGTTGTTACACAGGCCTACCTGCAGCTCAGTTTCCCAATCTCAATGAGAAGTGTGCCACTTCAGCCACTCTGAGCTGCTCCTAGAGACAGCAGCTGTGCTGCTCTTCTTGAGCTCTCAGTCAAGCTGCCTCTGGTACCAAAGCTGGGACTGGGCTTTTACTTCTGGCTTTTGTAGCATCCCTTCATTTCACAGAGATTGCTGAGCGCTCTGTGGTCTCAGTTCCTCACTCAAGCAGGACCTGGATGGACTTGAGTCTGTGGCTGGTTGTGGAATTCAAAAGAACTAGAGCACTGTGGAGACGCCCACAGCACAGCCCCTTGAACTGCACCTGGTTTCAAGGGAGGATCTAATAGATCTGAATTTTTATCCCATGTAACACCCAAATAAAATACACCATATCTGTGAGTCATGCCATCACCTACCCTCTGCACAGCTGCCCTTTGAGTTGGGTACAGTACAGCCAGGCTTTGCTCTCACAAAAACAAAGCTTCACTGACACCAGGGGCACATGAAATGCTCCAAGGGCCACGAATCCCTGCTGCATCTCTAAGGGGTTTGCAGAGCACTTGATTTGAGCCATGAGCATGTTCAGACCTGGGATATGTTGCTTCTTATTGACAGGTAGCACCCAACAATCTGTCTTCCCATCCCAAGTTCAATGAAACACTATGTTGTCCTCTCCTCTTGATGAAAATGAGTGGGGCTGCCTGGAGATCAAGCTTTGGCAGCTCAGAACACATCTCCCCATCAGTCCTCCAAAAGATTAGCAGAGGGGAACACCACAACCAGAGAACCACCCACCTGTACCAGTGATGTAGCTTTGCATGCCACAGTAAAGGGATATTTTAATCCATGGGCAGCTGTTAAACATTAACCCTGACAGTCTCAGGGGAGATGGTTGCACTGCTTGTGCACAGCTCTTATCAGAAATTAAGCTCAGACACAAAAAAGCTTTTGTTGACAATACCACACATCTCAGCAGCTAGCACTCCCCTAGTGCTGAATGCACAGAGAACTGAAGGTGTTTGTTCTAAGTTACAAGAAAGCCAGTCAACAGATTTCACAGCTACCTTGTGCCCTTCCAGACCATCCCAGTGAAAACCTGCAAGGATTCCTTGTACAAAGCTCAGCATCCCTTTATTGGCTGTACTTCCTGACAAGTTCCTCTCTCTGCATTTAAGTGCAAGGATTGGTTGTGTCTGAGAGCCTAGGAGAGAAGAAAGAACCAATAACACAGGTTTGAAAAGCCCCTAAAGAAACACAAGGGAGGTTGCTAGTCCCAGGTATAATCCTGCCTCCATCTAGAGCAAAACATTTCCTTGTTGCTCAAGCTGAACCTAGGATCAAATGTGATCTGCTGACCAGCCACAGGCACTGAGAAAGGGATCAGCCAGGCTACTGCTGTGTTCCTGGGGCAGCCCTCATTAGCTCCAGGCAATTCTGGAAGGGTGGGCTACAGGTCTGGGTGTGCAGCAGGCAAGTACCAACTCTGTGGCCACAAGATCTCCAAGAGAGAGAGATCTTATGGGAGCAAGGATGAGTCCTGAAGCACTGACATGCAGCACACAGAGTAACAGCTTCATTTCAGCCCCTCTCAAGCCAGCCCTACACAACTTCAGGCATACTGCTTGGAAGCTGCCTGCTAACAAGGCTTTTATTGTTAATAAGGTCCCAAAGGGAAGCTCTGGAAGGAGCAAACCTTTTCCTTCCTCATCCTCCATGCAGCATTACTGTGATACCAAGAGCCATGAGCAAGATTTCCTACCACCAGAGAAAGCTTTCTTTGCTTTTAAGGAACTTGTGGTGGCAATTGTGAAGAACATAGCTGTAGTACTCTGTGTTCAGCAAAGGCTGTGATTGCAGGAGCATCCAAATCTCTGGCAGGAACATTAGCCAAAAGCAGGTTTCCTGTGCAAAACACACAGCTTTGTATCCTCCTGGTGGAAGCCAAGGAAACAAACAAAAAAAACACCCCAAAAATAAAAAAACCCAAATAAAAAAAACTCCCTCAAACCTGTCCAAATACTGCCTTGAACTTCCTTGGAGTATTATCACATCATCCTCCATCCCCACTGCTGAGATCAGTCTGTCAGAGCTCAGGAAGCCTGGCTGGTTAGCCCAAACATGAGGTCAGATTGGGAAGTGGGGATGTATTGTAAGTCCTCAGGGATGGCCTGGTGTAAGCTAAGGCCAAGAACAGAGCTGCTCCCTTACACATCTCAGTAAGAAGCCCGATTCCTGGGATGCACAGGGCTCCCAGCCCACACACAGGGAGGCAAGTGAAGACTGACCATAGCACAGGGCTTGGCAACCTCTCCAGGGCCACAGGCCAGACACCAGCCTCCTTTCCCAAGGGTTTCCCATGTTTCTCTGGCAGCCCTACTGGCAACCCCTGGAGCTGCTGCTTCTCTAACGGTGCAGGCTCTCAGCCTGGCACTGCTGCTCCTCCTTCAGCGTGTCCAGCTACCAAGATCAACGTCCACACCAGAAGTTCTTCTATTCTTAGTGCTATGAAAACAAGACCTTTGTTTTAAAAGCAAACCCCACCTGGGACCATCAAGTGGTGATGGTTATTTGTCAGCCTTTTGCTGTCATTTGCCCATTTCATTTAGCATCCACTTGACTATCTCCTTAGTTACACCCTGAACAGATCAAAGGCAGATTAGCTTTTCTGATTGGGGTTTATTTTTTTTCAGCAACAAACATTATCTCCATTAGATCTTCAGCTCTGTGTGTTGTGGGTGTTGGCTAGAGGCTGAACTATGTCAACCATTTCTCTGTGTGCAGCTTCTCCAGGTGACTGTGTAGCCCAGCTTGTTTACCTGCCTGTGCTCTGTGTGCTTTCCACTGTCCCCTGGGCTGGTAGTGGGGCACCACAGCCTTTGTTCTTTGAGAACAGATCAAGATTCACTGTAGGATGAGCTTGTCTTTCAGTGATGTCTACAGCATATCAAAGCCAGTACTCAACTGGAAGCCACTGGACTAAGGAGCTGCTCATGAAGCTGGGGGTGTTTTGACCTGTTCACACTATTACTCAGTGATGAAAGGACTTGAGTTATAACTGGGAAAGGAAAAGAATGACATCTCAGCTAGCAAAGGCTTGAAAATGTTAGGTCCTTGTTCTGCCCTCTCAGTTCAGCAGTCATCTTCAGAAGCATGGGCTTGCACAGCACCACAAGGTTGGAAAAGACTTTTAAGATCATGGAGCCCAACTGTTCCTGTCCTGTGCTAAACCACATCCCTGAGCACCTCAGCTGGGCATGCAGGAGGAGGAGAACTTACAAGAGCAAATTCTGCACAGCTATTTGTCTTGCTTTCAAACAAAACTGATAGTCCAACAGCTCAAAGCTTGCCTGAAGTCCACACTCACTAGCCATTTTCCACCAAGTCTCTCCTGTGTCAAACCTTCTCACTCAAGAAACACAAGAGACAAGAACATTTATCAGGACAAACCCCCCACCTCTTCTACCACTGCTCTTCCAAGAACACCCACAGTTTTGTCACAGAGCAGAGCCTCAGAGAACTCTGCCAGGAGATGGGGGACAGCTTAGGAAGTTGATCTGTGCTCTCCATGGGTTGAAATAACCCAGGAGGGAATTGATGACTCTGTGGGTTGAAATACCCCAGGAAGGAAAGAGACTGCAGCTTTCAGGGTGGACCAGTGGCACCCATCCTTTGAAAGCTTTGTGGTTTGTTGGGGATGTTTTAAGAATTTTCTTAGTGCTCTTTTGTCTGTTGGTATCCAGCCCCACCCAGCTAATGCCCCAGTAAAGAAATGGCCTTGAATCCATGCTGTAACAGCACACAATATGAGCTCAAGCTGGAGTATTTCCCCCTCTCCTCCACAGTCCATGAGGATATAGACAGGCTCCTTCAGCCACCTCCCACTCTCCACAGAAAGTCCTTGCCTGCAGCAATCACTGGGTAGCAATGGGGTAGAAATGCTCTGGATTTGCCCATATTACAGCCTCTGGAACTTGTTTGAGTTCCTCCTGCAAACACAATGGCTTCTCAGCTACTGAGTGTGTCCCCTATGGACACAGCTATAGGTATAAACCTCTCTGCAGTGGGTGAAGCAGACCAAGGCTTCCATCACACAGCTCTTCTGCTCCATGAGCTCTTCACCACTCAGCCCATCCCACTTAGGGCACAGCACTGGGATGGCTCTGGACCCAGCATTCCTTTCTCAGACACACAAAGCTGAGAAGACAGATGAGCCACTTCATTTGAGAGAATTTTAAAAAATAAATAAATATAAAAAACCAACAGAAAAATACACTTTCAGCAACAATGGCTGGAAACACCATCTGGAGTTACACAGGCTGGGAAGAACCAGGGCTCCTTCATCCAAGTGCCTCCTTCAGCAGCCTTTTGTCTGGGCTGTCCCAGTAGGAAGCCCAGCATGTCACCAGAGAGCTGACAGAGACAAAACTGACACCCTTTAAAATCTGTTTGATGGAAAGGAAGAAAACATTCTGTTCCTTGACTAGGAGTCTCTCAGAGAGCTGCTTCCCCAAGGAGCAGGACAGGTGAGGAGGTAATTTATTAAACTCTTGGCTAGCTCCTCCCTTTGGCCCCCATGAGAAAAAGTAACCTCTCCAACTCCTGTCCCTGACAGCTTGCCAAGAGCAGGATCATCTCAGGACTCTCCATTGCTCAAGAGAGAGAAACCAGTCACACAGTCTGCATCCCTCCCTCTGTCCCTAAGCAAAAAAATGTGGGCATGCTATCTCAGCACTTCATGTCTGGCAGCAAAAACCAGGCCCTGCACAGATATGACTTTCAGAAGCACATCTCTGGAAGGCTCTGTTCATTTAAGAGAAGTGAAATATTTCTTTGCTAAAGGTTTTTCCCATAATCTTCCCACTGACAAAACCATCAGAAAACCTCTTGGCATCTGGCAGGACAAATGTGCCATTTGGCATCCTTTGGGGTGGAAAGTGCTAGAGGATTGCAAGATGTGAGCCTGCCTCCTGCCTGGTGTAAATCACTGTGCCCCTGACTTACACTTGGAAAGCAGTGGTCTCACAGTACCTGACAGATGTATCAGAGAAGTGCAGACACATTTCTAGCTGCATGAGTAGCAGAGCCACAGGGTCCTGTGAGAAGCAGGATGGATTTACTGCTGGAAATCATATTGTTCTCTTCCCTTCTCTCTCTTTTCTCTATGGGCTTCTATTTAACAGCTCTTCTCCTGCTTTATTTGGACACCTGGAAGTTCCCTTGCACTATGCCCATGCTTTTCCTATTAGCTTGACAGAGGCTCTGTCCAGCCATGAAAAGAAAGCAATTCTCTGCCACCCCAGTTGCACAACATCTATCAACTTCATCCTGGGAAACCCTGAGGCAAAGTCATTGCTGGGCAGGAGAGCAGCACACTGTGCTATTCTACTGGAAATGTCAGATCCTGGTGCTCAGGAAGGGCATGCCCTTCTCTCCTGGTTCCCTGGGAGCCGCTTAGCATCTCTTCAATTGGGGTTTGTCTCACAGGCCTCAGATCTCCAGGAAGAACACTCCTGTTGCAGACTCAGCCAGGGCCAAGAGAATCAGCTGGTCTGTTTCTAATAATGCTGCTCAGTGACATTATTCATCCCTTCCCATGAGCTGGGCTTCCTAAAGCTGGTTATTCCTCCAGTGAAGAGCTTGGATGGAGAAATCAGGCAGGACACAGACTGAGTGTGTTTGTTCCTAGCTCTGCAGCTTGTACCTCAAGCCTTGTGTCCTCACTTGGAGTTGCCAGATGAGAGTGAGGAGGCCTGCAGAACAGTCCAGGTTGTGTTGTTAACAGGAAGGTGTCACACTCAGGTGGAGTCCAGCCCTTATGCTAATCCTGTCCTTGCAGCTCTCCTCTCTGTAGTGGCCACTTTGCACTCACTGAGTCACTACCCATTCCCAGGTATGAGTTGCACTGCAGAGCCACAGCAACAGAGGCTGGAAGAGACATCTTGAAAAGTCATCTTACGCAGCTCCATGAAATGTCTGCTACAGACCACCTGGCCACAATGAGGAAGCCAATGAGTTATTTTTTAAACAACTGGGAGAAGTCTTGCAATCACCAGCCCTCATTCTTAGTGGGGACTTCAACTTACTGGATGTCTCCTGGAAGTACAATCCAGCAGTCTGTCAGGTTCCTGGAGTGTTTGGAAGACAACTGGTGAGTGAACCACCCAGGGAAGGTGCCCTGCTGGACTTGTTTGTTAACAGAGAAGGCCCAGTGGAGGATCTGAAGGTCGGTTGGAGGATGCCTGGGGCACAGTGATCATGAGCTGATAGAATTCTTAGTGCTGGGAGAAGTAAGGAAGGAAGACAGCAAAACAGCCACGTTAGACTTCTGTAGGGCTGACTTTGGACTGTTCAGAAAGCTGCTTGATAAGATTCCGAGGCAGCCTTGGAGGGCAAAGGAGCCCAAGAAGGTTGGCTGCTCCTCAAGAAGGAAATCTTGGCAGCACAAGAACAGGCTGTCCCAGTGTGTTGGAAGAGGAGTCAGTGAGGAAGGAAGCCAGCTTGGATGAGTAGAGATCCAGGAAGATATTAGGAAAAAGAGGGAAAATATGAGCTTTGGAAGAAGGGGCAGGTATCTTGGGATGACTATAGGAATGCAGTGAGATCATGTAGGGAGAGTCAGAAGGGCTAAAGCCCAGTTGGAACTCAGACTGTTCAGTTCTGTAAAAGAGAATAAAAAGTTCTTCTCTAGGTATATTAACAGTAAAAGAAGGGTCAAGGAGAATCTCCAGCCCTTATTGAATGCAGGGGGAACATTAGTGACAAGGAATAGGACAAGGCTTTCTTTACCTCAGTCTTTAATAGCAAAGTTGGATATTCCTTGAGTACTCATCCTCGGGAACTGTCTGACAGGGAGGGGAAGAGTAACAAAGCTCCCATGATTCAGGCTTGTATCAAAAATAGTGTGGCCAGGAGGTCTGGGGAGGAGATTGTGCCCCTGGACTAGGCACTGGGGAGGCTGCACCTCAAGTGCTGGGTCCAGTTCTGGGCAAGGGGCAATGTGCTCAAGCTGCCCCAGGGCAGGGTCAGCTCAGCTGGGAGGGCAAAGTTCTTCCCTGAAAGAGTGATATGGTTTATTACAGGATAGTAGCGGTTGGACTTAATGATCTTTTCCAACCCTGTGATGCTCTGACTCTGTGATTCCAAGGTTCAGCAATATCTAAACCAACCTTGTGACTCCAAGTAGATGGCAGTTGGGACTTATCGATCTTTCACTGCTTGAGGTTTCCCTCCCTCTCCCTAAGCAATCTACACCATTGCATCACACTCCACTGACTGTCATCAAGGGAACCCCCTTTGCTCCACCCCACCATTCAGCTCGGTCAATGTTTGACTTCATATTTACCCCTTGATACTGCAACTGTAAGCAAACACAAGACCAGTTAACTAAAATAATAAATGTCTTAAGAGTAAACGAACAGAACAATCAAGAGGACACCAGGAGTCCCTTAGAAAAATAAAGGCTGTGGAAAATGACTCTTCTGGTGGTTTGACTAGAGGGACTAGTACGTGACATCATATGGTAAAGTGCTTAGGAACCACAGAGCAAATCACAAGCCACTGGGTTAAAAAACTTCATAGTATTTAACCTAAACCACTTGTAAATTACCTTACTGTGTTTCCTTCAGTTGACAGGGAAAGGCAGGCCTTGCTGAGAGGAGCCATGCTCTGGCACCACACGCTCTTCCAGACAGAGGGCCCCTGAAATAAAGAGAAAGGAGGCAGAGCAGTTAATCACACCAGGATTTCCCCAGGGCAGAGCCCACTGACCTGCTTCTGTCCAGAGCTACATGGATATCATTTATTTTTCAGCTTTTGTCCTCAGATGGCTGAAGCCACGATGCTCCAGCAGCTCATGAGTCTAAAGTAGGCAATTTTTGTTGCTGCTGTCAGTATTTCACTGTTCTTCACAAGGTCTAGCTATTAAAAACATTGAGAGATGTCAAGTGCCCCATAAACACAGTGAAACAACTGCCCTGTTTAATGGATGGAAGTTCTGGTCCTCCCTAAAACACAGCTTGATTTGGGAATTAGCTTTATCTCAGATCCACAAAACATCTTTTTAACTCCCATCTACAAAGCACTGTCTCTTTCTAAGAGGAGTAGGTGGTACTTTCCCTGTGGAATTTCACATGGCTTGCTATCTAATCTGCCCAGGAAAAAATAAATCTCCTGCCTTGTCATGTGGCTGCTCTTTGGGTTCTGTGTTACCCTGAAAAACACTTTATCACCCAGGGATGGCAGCAGAATTGCAAGATTGTTTTTCTAGAAAGCCAGTTCCTGGTGTTGTTTCCCATTCCATGGAGGACACCAGACTCAACCAGCCTCTCACTTCTCTTCCTATCAGCATCTGACAAGGTCTGACCTTACAACTCTGAGTAAACCAGGAGATTGCAGTTCCTTTTATGCATAAATAGTGCATGCCTCACTACAAAGGCCATTCACTGTGTATACCCCAGGCATAAGTTCATCTGCTATGAGCTCTGAAGTGCACCACAGGTATGGAGGCTCAGCAAAAGTAGTATCTTAAGGGTTGTGCCAGAGCCTCTGGGTTAGATATGCTCAGTCACAGGTACCTGTTCTAATCTGCCTGCTCTGCTAACTGCACCCAAATTGCCCAAATCAGGACAGGCTCAGTGGTCACCAAGATTACCAGGGTTTTCCTGCAGGTCAAACCAAGTCGTGCCTGCAAACCCTTGGCCATTGGTCTTACTAACCTGGTTTGTCTCAGGCTCCAGGTGATCAGGTTTTGTTTCAACACTGCAATTAGCAAAGCTGAATTGATGCCCAAAGCAGAGGTGAGCAGAACTGCAAGCAGCAGGCTGTCCTTACACCATCCCTTCCTCCATGCACCAAAACACATCTTTAAATTACACACCTCTCACTGCTAAGTTAATGACAGCTGTCAATAATAAGCTAACTGACCTGAGGAGCACAGGCTCAGTACCCCAGCCACCCTCTTCTCCAAAACTAGCTGCACACATGGCTACTTTGTGCTCAGAAAGAAGGAAAAAGAATCAAGAATACTACCCAGGCAGCTAATGCAGAGTGTCCTACCCTCTGGTAGACTTATTTAGACAGAGAAAGGTTTGTACAAAGGGGTCTTGGATCAGCTATCCCACTGGGTGCTGATGACCCCCAGTGTTGAGGGGACAGAACGCTGCTGTTACCATCACTACTTTGTTCTCTTGCCTTAGCACAAGGTGGGTAGATCAGTCTTGGGGTCCCAAGCACCTACATGTGTGTGCCCCCAACACTGGGACAGTCACTTTTTTGCAGCTGGGGGTGGCCAAGGGGCTGCTGTGACTGCAGAGGGCAGGATGAAGCCCCCCCATATTTTAACACAATGAGGAAGAGGGTGTCTGCTTCACCTCTTGTTAGAGGAAGGTGAAATGGGCTCTCAGCACCGTCACGGGTCTGGCAGTGTAAGCATGACCCAGCTGCCAGGTGTGATGCAGATCACCCCTGGGTACAGAATATCCACTTGCAAATAAAGAGGACAGGGCACCTTCACTGAATCATTTGCCACAAAAGCCCGTGGGAAGAGCTGTCAAAAAGGATGGTGGGAGCCAGAGAGAGCAGGTGAAGGGCCCACAGCTCTACAGATCCCAGCCAGACAGGCATGAGGAGCCTAGGGAGCCTAGGAACAGGCAGTGCTCCTGCTGGAAACCAGGATAAAGGTCAGGATTAAGGTCCATCCTGTTCTCTGCCTGTGCACCCACGCTTCTGCAGTGATAGAGATGCCATTTCCCACCAGTATGAGCAGTGGAGCAGCTTCTCTGAGAGCCCAGCATGGATTAATTGGCTCCTCATGAATCTGCAGCATCTCTGCTGAGTTGCAGGTGAGGTGACAAAGTGCATGAGGAGAGGGACCATCACTGATTTAGGGATGTCCTCAGAACAGGAAATCACTTGCTAACAAGTGTTGGGAACGGGAGATCACTTGCCAACACCACAGGTAGCAGGATCTTCACAGCTGCAACTGCACCAGAGTGGTAGAAGCTTCCCAGGAGGCATTTCCTCAAGGTCAACACACAGGTTGGGGAGCCACTGACACAGGGTTTATCTTCTCATGGCTTTGTCTCACACAGGGATTCCTCTCTGCTGCACTAAGGTCCATCCTGGTCACATTCTGCCCTGGTACTGCTCTCCAATGTGGACATCCATCTATGAGAAGAGACAGAGGGGATAATGAAAGCTTGGGCTGAGTTCCTTGCAGATCTCAGGGGCAGCACAAAGAACTCCTGGATCTTCCAGCTGCCTGAAGGGCAGGTGAGATCAAACAGCCAAACAGAACATTTCCCACCCCAACTGTGCTGACAGAAGGTTTTAAAAACCAAAAGGGACGTGCAGGACAGCGTGCAACTTCCTTGAGATGTTTCAGGGAACCTTCTCATCAACCCATTCACAGCACTGGCAGCTGAGTAGTGCAGTGGTAGAGCTGTTAAAGCTGTCATGGTCTGCACACAAGAGTAAAGGACTGAGCCTAACACTCTTGGGTGTTCATGGACAGCTTGAAAATAGCTGAAAGAGAAAATTCTCCCCCCTAAAAACAAGTTCTCAGAACGCCTCTGCTCCTCTCAAGGTCGCTGGGTTCAGACATGGTGGTACTCCCCCTTCTTCACCCATGTCATACAGCTCTATCCTGCCACAAGGACAGGGACACAGACATCCTCTCCTGCAGGCCAGAGGAGCACAGCCTGGGCAGGAGGAGGAACCAGCAACGCTCCAGTTCAGTTCCTGAAATAAAATTGTCTTGCTTGAGCCAGAATTCAAACTTCACCACTACAAACTTGATTTAAGAGTGTGGGTGTGAACATTTTGGTACAGTCCAGAGAAAAGCTGGGTTTCTACTTTCTTTACCTGGTTTCCAGCAGTCTTTCTACTGCTGCCATCCAGGTAACACCCTGTGAAGCTTCACATCCCCGTGGAAAAACAAATAAATCAAGGACCACGGAAGAGGAACAGACAACAGCTACCCTGACTGATCAGAACTGAAGCACACAAACACACAGAGAGGAGAGATCTTTTAACAAAAGCCAAAACAAACAGAAAGTTCAGAGATCAATAGGTGTGAGGCTCCTTCCCAGCCATTCTGACCACACAGGCCATTGCATTTTGCAGAGCACAAAGCTCTGACTTCATACAAACATCAGCTGCTGGGACAGGACTAGGCAGTCAGTCCTTCCACCTCCCTGCAAATGTGTTTCCCCAGGCAGTCCTGGTTTATCCATCCAGACACATTTTCACTAAGTCTCTCTTCCCTCCAAAGGTCACAGTCATCTCCATTCACTGCTGGGCTGGAATATTTCTCCTCCAAAAGGAACCAGCTGGATTTTAAAATGGTCATGGCTGACATGAAAAGCCACACTCCACACAAAGGGAGTGACAGCTAAAGGGAATGCAGGGTGACAGGAGGAATTAGAAAGGGCATGTGCTTCAGTAGGGAACCACTACCAAGTCCAAGCAGATGGGAAAGTAAGGCATGAATCTGCTGCTGTTCATCACCTTGAGTCACTACTGCTTCATGTGTGAACAACTGGCATCCTCAAAGTAAGACACCATCTCTCCTGACCTCTGCTTTCCCTTTCCCCCTATATTTGGGGCTACTCTAGACCCCACACACATCCTGCTGGAGCAGCTCCCAGGTAGCTCAGAGGTGGCTGTTGTGGGAACACTGGTATGGACAAAAGCCCTGCCAGAGACACCAAGCCCCACGCTCTGTGCTGCCCCAAGTGTGCCATCACACAGGGGATTTCAATCCCTCCTGCCAGCAGCCTGCAGTTTTCTCTGCAAAGCTGCCCTCTGCTCCCAAAAACCTGAGGTGTGTGGGACCTGAAAGAAGCTGCCAGCCCATCCCACAAAGCCAGAAGGCACTAAAAACTCAAAGCATCACCTTTCAGAAGAGTTGCTGAGCCAACGTGGTCACCTTCACTCACTACAAACTAAACACTCTCCCTGCTTCCTTTCCCACCTTCCCAGTTCCTTTACAACCTCCTGAGTCCACTGCTCCTTCAGCCAGTCCTCAGCAGCAGAACTCAAAGGGCTCAGCAGGCAGGGGCAGAGCTTGCAGAACAATTTCTCACACCACATGGGCTACTCTTTGTTTCTTTTCCAAGGAAAGGAAACAACAGTGTTGGCAGGGAAGACAAATTACAGGAGCAATGATGAAGAAAGCCCTCTCCCTCATAAAGACTGTTGTAGCTGTAAGAGGGATGTATAAAACTGCAATAAAAAGTTATAAGGACATGAAAACAAAGTCACAAATACCTAATTCTGATTTTATCTGATGCTACCCAAGCTGTTCCTATGGCAGGCAAACAAAACACAGTCCTGGCCTCTGGAAAGGTGGTTTCATCAGAGGAATATCTCTCCTCTCCCTCTCCCTCTCCCTCTCCCTCTCCCTCTCCCTCTCCCTCTCCCTCTCCCTCTCCCTCTCCCTCTCCCTCTCCCTCTCCCTCTCCCTCTCCCTCTCCCTCTCCCTCTCCCTCTCCCTCTCCCTCTCCCTCTCCCTCTCCCTCTCCCTCTCCTCTCCAGGCTCTATAAACAAGCTTTTCCTCCAACAACTTCCACCTGGTTTACTGCACCTGACTTAGCCAACAGAGAATCACCCAGGAGCTGACACAAAGCTTAACTCTTGGGGGGCTGGGAGATGAAAGGAAGCTTGATTTAAAACTTTCAAGGGAAAATCCTGGTGCTGATCAGGAGAGAGAGCTTAGAAAACAAGAGGTTTCTCCACCTACAGCCATTAGCTAAGCTTAGCCAGTGTCGGGAATGCTGGATAACGGGGGGGATCCATGTGCAGGGCTTGTTGGGAGGTTTGCTAAGGGGAAAAGGAGCGTGCACATCCCTCGGAAGCCAAGCAGGGCTGGAAGCCTTCAGGAGGAGCTGTGCTCCCTGCTGCTCGTACAAAGCAACAGCACCATCCAGCGGGCACACAGCTCCTGCTTGTCCTCTCCCACCGCCTCACTTGACCCACGGTAACAGAAAACGCAGCCTGAGAACCTCCTTCCACACCAGAGCTGCGTTTACATCGGCCGGGGGGTCAGAAAACGTTAAGTTATGCCAGGAGAGCGGCGAAAAGGGCTTCTAAAAGCCCCACAGACAGGACAGCTCTGCCAGCAGCGACTCTCAGAGCACTGCCGAGTGTTACCTTTCCTTTCCCCAGGGCTGGAATCTTTTACCCGCTGTAGAGGAGGCAAACTCGACCCCTTGGCAGAGGAATCGCCCCACTCTGGGGTGTCAGGCCTGGGAGCAACCCCCCAGCCAGGCGTGCTGCAGGGGCTCCACGTGTGACACAGGGAGGAGGCACGCAGCCTCCCCTGCACTGCTGTCCTGGTTTCAGTCAGGATAGAGTTAATTTCATTTGTAGCAGCGGATGGAATGCTGTGTTTGGGAGTTAAAATGAAAACAGTGCTGATAACACCCTGATGTTTTTAGTTGCAGTCAGACAGTCAATGCCAGGACAGGTGACCCAGATGGGCCAAAGAGAATATTCCATGCCAATTACGTCCTGCCCAGGATAAAGGGGGGCTGATGGGAGGAAGAAGGCGCGGCGGTTCCGGGACGCGAGCGGCCGGGACGCGAGGGTCTTGGGGGACGGTCGGGTTCCGGGACGGCTCTGGGTGGTACGGCCTGAGTTGTGTGGTTCGGTGAGAAACTGCATTGGGTATCAATATTTTCATATTCTTTTGCTCTATAGTCCTGTTAGCATTGTATATATTTTATTTTTCTGTTATCTTAGTAAACTATCCTTATCCCAACCCACGGGCCTCTTAGTTTCTTGGTTTTGGAGTTATTTGCCCCTTCCTTTTCCCTTCCCTTGTTTCCCCCCTCCCCTTTTTCCCTTTTCTCCTGCTCTTTTACTTTAAGGAGCAGGCAGCTGCGTGGATCTCGGCCCAAGCCGGGGTGAAACCACGACAGTCTTTTTGGCGCCCAACGTGGGGCTCGAAAGGTTGGGATAACGGTAGATCTGACCCTGACGCGATTGCAATTAAGACAAAGTTGTGATAAGAACTGTTGTTTAAGCAGTCTCCGATCACGATGCTGTGGTATTTATTCACATGGCTGTGGTCACTGCTGTGGCAGCAAAACTACCGTATGCTGTATGCAATCCTGACAGGATTTTCTACCATGTCGAAGCTGCGTCTCCTGTTCTTGTATATTATGATAACAGTCTATGATTCAGTAATATCGAGGATCGTGAACTTTTTCTGGTACTTATATGAGATCTTGCTGCCCTGTCCATTCCTTGGACAGGGAGGGTTTAAAAACGGCAGCTGGTATGGTGGGAGTACTGCTTTCTTTTCCTTTGGGCTAAATACAACAACTCTGCTAGCAGTTTTTAAAAACTTCCAATATCCCTGGGATATTCAAACTAGCATTTTGTTGTTTTTAGCTTTGGTGCAGATGGTTCAGTTGTTGTCAAATATTAAGCAGAGGTTTATGAATACCACTCAAGAGTTTTCTGCGAGGCCAGATAAACATGAGTGGCAGGGCATGTGGCAGAGCATGGGCAGGTACCTAGGTACTTTCTCACTTCCAATGGCTTGGAGTTTCACTCCTGAGCAGTTACAGGACCCTGGTAAAGTTACTGCATATCTGAAAAGGAATTGCTGTAAGTTTACCAGAGAAGCACACCTTACTGCACTGTGCTGGGCCCTGGCCACTATTTACAAAACACTGCTTGATAACAGGCAGTACTGTCAGCACTGTCAGAGGGAAAGGAATGAAAACAAACCAGCAAAGACTGCAGCTGCTGCAACCCCTATGACTGGCACTGCAGCTACTGTAACTTCTGTGACTAGTACTGTGGCTACTGCAACTAGTCCAACCAATGCTGCAGCTGCTGCAACCCCTATGACTGGCACTGCAGCTACTGTAACTTCTGTGACTAGCACTGTGGCTACTGCCACTAGTCCAACCAATGCTGCAGCTACTGCCACCCCTACAGCAGATACTGCTGATAAAACAAAAAACCAACCCCCGCCAGTGTCTGTTGCTCCCGTACAAAAGAGGAAACACACAAAGAAATCAGTTCGTGTAGTGAAGGATGATGATGATGAAGCAGGGCCATCTGGAGCATCTCAGGATGGAGCAGGGCCATCTAAGGCATCTCAGGCAGAGGCAGAACCAGAGATTGTCACACGATCCCTGACCCTGAGTGAGCTGCGTGAGGTTCGAAAAGATTTCAGCCGCCGCCCAGGTGAGCACATCATCACCTGGTTGCTCCGATGCTGGGATCAAGGGGCCAGTAGTCTGGAATTAGATGGCAGGGAGGCCAAGCAGTTGGGATCCCTAGCTAGAGAAGGAGGCATTGACAAGGAAATTGGGAAAAAGCCAGAAATCCTCAGCCTCTGGAGGCGACTACTGTCAAGTGTGGAGGAAAGGTATCCCATAAAGGAATATATTACATGTCACTCACCCAAGTGTAACAGCATAGAGGCAGTTATCCAGTACCTGAGAGAATTAGCTGTACGGGAGATCATTTATTATGATCTGGACAATACACAGAATCCCTCTGATCCTGATGAAGTTATATGCACCCCAGATATGTGGCGTAAGGTTGTACGAAGTGCACCAGCAGGGCACACCAATTCACTAGCATCAATAGACTGGGAGGATGCATATCCACCAACTGTAGAACAAGTGTCCTGGCGACTCCGGAAATATGAGGACAATGTTTCCCACTCTATGATCGCAGCGGTAGAGAAACTGGTCAAACGATTTGACCAACATATGTGCAACTCCCAACCCCTATGGGGCAATGTTGCAGCTACTAGGAGAAAGCGTCCATCATCCCAGAAGGGAGGATACAGAAGGTACACACCACGAGACACGGTGCGAGGGCAGCTGTGGTCTTACCTGCATGACCATGGTGAGGACATGAGGAAGTGGCATATGCAGCCCACCTCAGCCCTCCAGGCACGAGTAGATGAGCTTCGAGGTAAAAGAATCGCACAACGCAATGTTGTCAGGAAGAAGGCTGCACCAGTGAGCAGCCAATACGATCAGCAACAATAGAGGGGCCCTGCCTCCAGCCAGGTGGAGGAGAGGGATAACCGTGTTTATTGGACTGTGTGGATCAGATGGCCTGGCATGTCAGACCCACAAGAGTACAAGGCTCTGGTGGATACTGGTGCCCAGTGTATCAATATTTTCATATTCTTTTGCTCTATAGTCCTGTTAGCATTGTATATATTTTATTTTTCTGTTATCTTAGTAAACTATCCTTATCCCAACCCACGGGCCTCTTAGTTTCTTGGTTTTGGAGTTATTTGCCCCTTCCTTTTCCCTTCCCTTGTTTCCCCCCCTCCCCTTTTTCCCTTTTCTCCTGCTCTTTTACTTTAAGGAGCAGGCAGCTGCGTGGATCTCGGCCCAAGCCGGGGTGAAACCACGACAACTGCCAACTTTGGAGATGTGCTGAGGCTGCTTGTGATTCCCCTGGATGATGCTGGTTGGCTGTTTCATCTCTTCCTATAGCAGCACCCCACGGAATCTGGCTTAACGCTTGAGAACAGCCTCAATCCCCACAGCAGGACTGATACTGCCCTCTCCCAGAAACCAAAACCCATGACCCCCTTGACCTGAAACCATGGACCCCCTTGACCTGAAACCATGGACCCCCTTGACCTGAAACCATGGACCCCCATGACCTGAAACCATGGACCCCCTTGACCTGAAACCATGGACCCCCTTGACCTGAAACCATGGACCCCCATGACCTGAAACCATGGACCCCCTTGACCTGAAACCATGGACCCCCATGACCTGAAACCATGGACCCCCCTTGACCTGAAACCATGGACCCCCTTGACCTGAAACCATGGACCCCCATGACCTGAAACCATGGACCCCCATGACCCCCTTGCTCTGAGACAAAGGAAGGTGAGACAAGCTCTGCAGTACCTCCTCTTTGGTAGTTTATTGTTCCCAAGGGAATTTAGGGGATGACACATGTGAGCAGTACACAGCATTCCCAACAGCTGATCCCACCATGACTCACTACACATCCAGATCTCAATGCCTGCATTCCTGACCTACTTGGGAAAGTAAGAAAGCATTTCAGACAAGAGGTTTCTCCCTTTAGGAGAAGGAGCATCCCATGGCTACTGCAGAGCTGCTGGCTGGGATTCAGCTGTGTTGGATGCACAGTATAGTCAAAGAAACCCACAGCCCAGCATCACAAGGATTTCTGTGTTCTGTTCTGTTCCCATCCCAGCAGAAAGCCAGATGCAAACCCAGGGCACTAGCATTCCATCCCCATCCCCTGAGCTTATCTTCAGGAATTCTTACTCCCTAGCTTGGCTTCTGAAACTCAGATCACTATCTCCACTGCTTCCCTTGACATTTAGAGAGGACTCACAAGGTCACCCTCCTGGAACACATCAAAATCCCTACAGAAACTTCAGTCTGGAATATTATGGAGAAAGGAGAATAAAGCTGAACCATTCACAAACAGAAGGAAGCAGCCACTGCTGCACATTTCCCACCACCTCTGAGGTTGTGTGGGTCAGAAAACTTCCAGTGAAACGCTGGTGGAAAAGGTTACAATATCAAGGGGGTCACAGAAATTTGTCCCTTTGGCCCCTTTTCATATAGTCTTTGTATCAAAATGTGATTTACCAACAGAAATGTGGGTGGTAATCAAAAGCTCAAGCTGCCTTCTTAAAACAAGACCCTTCTGCCACATATTCACTGCTTGTTTGCTACATAAAATTCCTTGCAGGCACCAGCTACTGCCAGTTCCAGCACTGGGTATTTCACTCTTCAGAGGAAACAATGTTCTCTGAGATGGATTGTTATCTACAACAGCGTTTTTGAACTTTGTTCCCATCACTCTTGTGGGAATAAATCCGTTCTACTATAAATTCCTAAGACTGTGGATTTGATTCCTTGTTAATCTGGATACAGTGATGAAGAGACATAAGGGACTGGGGGAAAGAAAATGTCAAAAATGAGGAATGTGGGGGTTTTTTTAATGTTATGGTAATCCCAAAGCTCACCTGGGAACTGCTACTTGTTCTCCTCCAGTGGGTATTAATGAGGCCTTTGAATCAATGCAAGAAATGCCCCAGAGGAATTTATTCAAAGTATTTCACACAGTTTGCAAGAACCCCATAGCTCCCCTCAACAGCACAGAAGGCAACACAAGATGGTAAAAACAACTAGGTGCAAAAAAGCAGAGGGTTTATGGTGGGCATGGGGCCACACTCGTTCCCATCTGGATCTACTCCCATTTCCTTCACAGGGAAGGACAGCAGAGACCCAGCTCTCCACTACCCCAGACGCTGGGCGAGGTCACTGGCACAGTTCCTACGCTGCTGATGCACCAGCCCAAGCCCAACTTACATGACTCACAGCGCTTCTAGAGTGCAAAGCAGATGCCATCACATCACAGATTGTAAGGTTTACTAATTCCAGAGGCAACCTTATGCAAAAAAAAAGCTCATTTAAAAGATCTGCAGAGAGTCTTCAAACCTGAAATCCCTATCAGAGCTACCTAGAGAGCCAAAGGAGGGGGATTCTGCTTTCTCTTCTCCCTGCCTTCATCTCCCCCAATACTAAAGCTCCTTAACTAAATCATTCTACTTTTTTTTTTTTAAAAAAAAAAAAAACCTGGATCTGTTTAGTGCTCAGAGAACTAGTTAAGCTTGAATGAGAAATGAAACACATCCAAGAACGCTAAGGCCATAGAACAAAATGCTCTAATTCTTTGATCTACACAGGATTAGATCAAGAGAATACAATCTTTTCCTGATCTGCAGGATCAAGAGTCGTAATACCAGGTGACACTGAAGCATTCTTAGTGGGATGCCATGAACAGGCACACATAAGCACATCAGAAAAAAAAACACAGCTAGAAAATGACTTGGCAAAGATGTAGCATGGCCTGTTCTTCCTGAGCACACACTTCACAGCACTTTGGACACTTTTAGACAGATTTATTTCCCAAGGTACCAGCACAGCCCCCAAGACCTTCAGTGAACACGGATTTACTGAGGAGCAGCTTAAACCACGGTCACCTTGACTTAACACAGGATGGTAGGGGCTGGAAGGGCCCTCCAAAGCCCACCTAGTCCAATGGGACCCAAGAAGGGACCTCCAAAGATCATCTCACCCTGCCACAGCAGCAGCACCTAGAGCCAGTCACCGCACACCCTGGCAACTCCCACGGACTCTGGGCCTGCCCAGACACCGGCGGTGTTTAACGGGGGGTTAATCCGGACGCCTCAGGGAGCCGGAGCCCGTTGGGCTGCCCAGGGCTGGTGAAGGGGCGGCAGGTAAAGCTGTGACACCCCCCCCCACGGCTGCCCCACACGGCAGCCCACCTCATAGGCGCCGGCAGCAGCGAAACGGGCCCCTCCGAACGGCCAGGAGCGCCGCCACGCATTCACAGAGAGCCGTCCCGCCGGATCGCCCCGCCAGCACCTCCCTCTGAGGCGGACACGGCCGCCGCCATCTTGCTGGGAGGCCGGAAGCAGCCCCGCCGGCACCACCCCACGCATGCGCACTCCGCCCCACCATGGGTAGGCGGTGGCGCTACGTCACCTGTAGCGCTGGACGCCCAGCGCATGCGCGCTGCGTGATAGCGGCGGTGTCACCGTTTCCCCGGCAGTCTCGTCTCCTCCCTTTCCCACGGCCGGTTACGGCGGCCGGTTGGGGACAATTCGGTCCCGTCCGGGTGCGCAGTCGCGAGCGGTCTGCAGCAGCGCACGGCTGGGTGCCATGACAGCGGGCCCGCACCCCCACACACCCTCCCCTCCGTCGCCATCCCGGAGCGTCCGCGGCAGCCCAGGGGCAGAAGGTGCCCCCGACCGCAGGAGCGATCCTGGGGGAGAGCCCGGCGCTCCGGGAGGCCAGGCTGCCATGTCACGAAGGGCCCCGCTGGTTCGGGATCTTCCCGCCCGAGTCTGTGTCCCCGGAGCTTGTCAGAGGGGAGAAGGGTCCCCCCGAGGCCCTCGCAGTGTCCCCCACACAGCTCACCATGTGTCCCCCCCACATGGCTCCCACTATCCCCCCAACGGCCCTCACAGTGTGTGTGTCCCCAGCTCTCACGGTGTCGTCCCCCCAAAGCTCACAGTGTGTCCCCCCCAGGCTCACAGTGTGTCCCCCCCAAAGCTCACAGTGTGTCCCCCCCAGGCTCACAGTGTGTCCCCCAAGGCTCACAGTGTGTCCCCCCCAGGCTCACAGTGTGTCCCCCCCAAAGCTCACAGTGTGTCCCCCCCAGGCTCACAGTGTGTCCCCCAAGGCTCACAGTGTGCCCCCCCCAGGCTCACAGTGTGTCCCCCCCAGGCTCACAGTGTGTCCCCCCTAAAGCTCACAGTGTGTCCCCCCCAGGCTCACAGTGTGTCCCCCCCAGGCTCACAGTGTGTCCCCCCTAAAGCTCACAGTGTGTCCCCCCCAGGCTCACAGTGTGTCCCCCCCAAAGCTCACAGTGTGTCTCCCCCAGGCTCACAGTGTGTGTCCCCCAGGCTCACAGTGTGTCCCCCAAGGCTCACAGTGTGTCCCCCCCCAGGCTCACAGTGTGTCCCCCCTAAAGCTCACAGTGTGTGTCCCCCAAAGCTCACAGTGTGTCCCCCCCCAAAGCTCACAGTGTGTCCCCCCCAGGCTCACAGTGTGTCCCCCAAGGCTCACAGTGTCTCCTCCACAGCTCACAGCATCCCCACCATGGCCCTCACAGTGTCCCCCCTGCCCCGCTGCCCACAGTGTCTTTGTATGGCCACTCTTGCACCCTCCAGCCCCACAGGAGGGCGAGGAAAAGCAGCTGCTGTTCAAAGGCCAGTACCCAGAAGGGGAGATCCTGCCACAGCAACTGGAGAAATTTCCTGTATAAATATTGATGAGTCCAGATGGAAAAGGAAATGAGAAGCTGGCTGGCCAAGGCGGGATGTGCCCAGTGGCTGCAGGGCTCAGCAGCTGCCTGCAGCCTCAGAGGCGACCTCTGAACATCACCTCCCTGCTGCCATCACCTCCTTCTTCATCACAGCCTTGCACCACACGCAGAGAACACCTACCTTATGAACCCATGGGATTAACATCTAAACATCCCTTTGTTTCATGTCTTGGGCAAAGGCTTCTTTACTTAGCTTAATTTCTTTCTTAAATTTGGGCCTAGTAAGTGACAGGTCTTTTATCACTGTCCTGTCATCAACAGCATCTTAATGTCTCAACAGTCTGGTGATGCTGCTCAGAGAAGGTGTGGACAGGGCAGGTCTAATGCCACCTGCTCTTCCTTATTCTGTGTTATGATTGATGGGATAAGTGAAGCAGAGGAGTTTGAGGAAATTTTTCCCTCATCCCCCTTCCCTTCCTCCCGCCTGGAAATGTTGCTGTTGAGAGAAGGCCCAAATGTCAAAGAAGAAAAATAAAAATATTTTGGAAATTTAAAGTTACAAGACTAAAAATCAACCAAACATTAAATCTTGTTTGCTTGCTTTCAAGAGCAGCTTTGGAAAAGATCCTGCTTTTGGTTTTGAACTAGGGAGAAGTCCCATATCCATGTATTTCCCATAGCTTGACAAAGGAAATTGTGGCCCAGTGACAAAGCAAGCTAGCTTGTTTCACATCACAAGATTCCTTTTCCCTCCTAATTCCTTCATGTTGAATAAGGGGTCATTTTCAGGCATTAAATTTAGATTAAGTCACGACTGGTAGCAAAACCAACTTGATCTCATTAGAATTTATGCCTTCACCTACGTGAAAACAACTAGAAGATAAAATGATTCTTAAAAATCAAAGACTATGGGGTTACAGATTATACTGTAGTGGGAAACAGTGGCCAGATAATCAGATATTTGGTTTCCCCGGATTGAAAAGGATTGCACAAAATAAAGCAAACCTAATCTTTTAAGAGACCATTCCCTAAACTGGGTGAGAGAATGTTGCCTCCCTTTGTCAGCAGTTATTAAAACTGAGAAAATCCTTCCTGATAATCAAGTGTATAACAGGATTTCATAGGAGAGAGAAGTACACCAGAAGCCACTCAGTGAAGATTAGGAATGCCCATTGATTTACTTTAGCCAAACCACCAAGGGTTGGTCAAGACCATTCAAAATACTTGATAAACTCACTGATTTCCTAAGTATGTCATTTCCCATACAATTTTTACATCAAGGGAACAGGATCTGAATCAGACATAATCATTCTCATAAAAATGCCAGCCACCTTTCTGTACTGCTGTTACCAGTGTCAAGAGGCGAAGAGATGTTTGTGTTTCCAGGCTGAAGTTAGCTGCTCTGTTCTCAGGCGTGAAGACGAGCTCAACGGGGTCAGCCGGAACCGACTTGGATTTGGTTCAAAAAGCCAGCATGAAGGAGGATGAAGCATTCTTTCCAAGGAGATAAGACAGGCAACTCACCTCTAATCACAGCACTAATGCCTTGGCTTTGGCTATCTGTTTTCTGACTGTAGGACTGGAAGCCTCTCTGCCAGAAGAGCTTGTGCAGTCTCCATCTTTGGAGGTTTTCAAGACCTGACAGGATAAAGCCCTGAGTAAACTGGCTTGGTCTCACAGCTGATGGTGCTTTGAGCAGGAGGTTGGACTACAGACCTCCTTAGGTCCCTTCCAACCTGAGTTATTCTATGATTCTTTTTATTTTCATCCATTTTACATTGATCATCTTTGGCTTCCTTCAGATATCCAACTGATAAAGACTAGGCTTGAAAGTTTTTTATAAAGCATGGCCAGAAAAAAAAGAGGGAAAAAAAGTGAATTTAACTGCTTTGTATGACTGAGACATATGACCCAGTCAGAAAGAGGTAAAAATCTCTGTATGAGATGAAAATATCATGATAGCTCAGGGGAAAATGATGGAAAGGATGAGAAACTACAGGTCTTTCCAAATATGTATGGCAGGCCTATATGTGTTTGCAAAACAAACTATGACTGTGAAATAACTACCAAAACATGTTTATAGCACTACAGCCTCCAGTGTCCTGCATAATAAGGGCCAAGATGACTTTAGGCATAGCCTCCACTGGCTGCATGGTTATATATCATACAGTCTAAGCTGCTCCTTCATGTCTCCTTCAGACATCTCTCCAAATGTGTCACTTTTTTCCTTCATGAGCCTGAAGATGGCAGCCAGCTGCTCTCTCTGAACCCTGTCAAGAAGAAAAGGAGAAGTAGGAATAGCCAGTCCCCAGAAGGCACTTTGAACATGAACACCAGGGTGACAAGAAACCAGAAGCCCAATGCAGGTCATTGTACAAGCCCTGCTGACTGCAGGAAATCTGTCTGTGTGAGAGAAGGGACAACTTCGGGTTCTCCTTCCTCCACCTTCCCATCTATCCAATCATCCTGCACATCTCTCTGCAGTTCTTAAAATGGGGAGATAAACCAGACTGCTTTAAAACCCAGTTGGGAATTTCTTAGGACTTATCTGTGCTCGAAGTTTCAAGATAATTTGACATATGGAATTTTGTAAGACCAACATGTCCTAATTCAGCAGACTCCATAATGAAACTGGATTAACTTCACCAGCACAGTGTCCTTTCATGGTGTAATAAGAGTATGTAGATACAGTGACTCAGGAATAGCTACTACATTTCAAGTGTATACCCTACCTGAAAACCAGAGGGCCAGAATACCTTCCAGTGTGGACATGACTTTAATCAGCCACTGGAAAATAAGATCATAGATAGAATTTTGGTTTGATTTGAAGGTTTGTTTGGCAATGTCACATGGTGAGATGGCCTCATGTAGCCAGTCCAGCACGGAGGTGTTCCCTGTGTGGGCAGAGGCTGACCAGTTGATCACCTAGCTTACACTTCCATCCTGAAAATGTCCTGTAGTAGATGATTAACTCCCTTCTCCCCATAAGAGATGAGATGCTGATTTTTCCCTGACCTGAAGCAGTTAACCACTGTTGGATGTCCTGCAGCACAAAGACTGCTATCTGACACAGGGATTTATCTGAGGAAGCTTTATAGGAGGACTTATATTGTTCATACGTCTGCTGATTGTCGCTCAGGGATACAGAAGGGTGGGCAGCACTGGAGTGGCATTTGTTCACAAACAGCTCATGAACTGATGCAACTGTCTATAAAATGCTCTTTTAGGGCCAAATTAATGTGCACCTCGGCTCTGGTTGGGGCTGGTTCGTTCTCACTGCCAGGCTCCTATCTGCTGGGGTTCAGACTGCAGCATTGCCTCACACATCTCATACCTGACTCTCCTGCGTGAGATTAAAAGAACGAACGATGCTGCGGTGCTTTACAGCTGTACCAAGGGAGAAGCAATTTCTATTACTTCAAGGCTTATTTTACCCCTGTGTGACTGTGGGCTCAGATTTCAGCCACAGACCAGCAGCTCAGATTTGCCACGATTGCTCCTCCTGCTTGTTTAGCATCTTCAGAACTCCCCAGGCTAGAAAGACAGACTGTGGCTTTTACTCCCACAGGGTCATCCCATCAAGAGTCCTGTGTCCCCATTACAGCCAGCTTTCTGCACAGGACTTCAGTACACTGTAATTAATCCATTTAAATGCACACCGTTAGTTAACCTGGGGTAGTTTTCCCCCAAGTCCTGTGTGGATCAGCTGTTAACCATTTATGGCCCCTGTGGCAGAGGGGTTGGAACGCTATGATCCTTGGGGTCCCTTCCAACCCATGCCATCCTATGATTCTGTAATTCTATGATTCCAGTCAGGGGAGGGGTAGAAATACCCATTGACAAGCAAAACCAGGACACAACCTTTGCTTGCTGAGCTCCTGCAGCATTTCCCCTCTCCTGGGCTAGGCCCCGGCAGAAGCAGGAACAGCAGGCCTGTCCTCTGAGCCCCGCTGCAGCATGCAGGCCAGGAAAAAATGTAGATCCTGGCAAAAGAAAGCTCGTTTTCTTTCTTTATTTGTTTATTATTATTATTGCAATTAAAAAGGAATTCTCCTAAGGCCAAATGTATCCTGGGAACAATGTGGTATGTTTTGGTTACAAAAGCTCTGGCCAGGGGCTGACAAGCGCCTGGATTTGTCTGTCTCTCCTGTAATATTTTTGTGCTCACATGAATAGCATCCAACTGCCCTTTCCAGACGAGAGGAAGGGAAGCAGGGTCGTTAGCAATCAATATTCGATTTTAGATCACCGCTGGGCACCAGAGAGCACATTTCCAGGCTGGTGTGGAGAAATTCAATACACAGCTTTGCCTCGCCTGTCTGAAATGCATGCCAGCTAGGAGGGCTCCCCACAGGTCTGCATCCCTCACTCATTATTCCTCAGACACAGACGCTGCTGAAACCTCCCCAAAGGTCCATTTCTGTGTCTCCAAACCTCCCAAATCACACAATATTCACTCTATTTTTTTTTTTTACAGCACGACATCGATGCATTCTGGTTCACCTCTCCACTCTACATATCGTGACTGTGCATTTAAAAAGCAGAAAGAAAAAGGAGCTGTTCCTTCTCTGTGCTAGAGAACCCCCAACAAAGGGTGAGCAAAACATAAAGAGAGAAAAGAGCCTGGGAAGGAAGATTAAGGCATCAAAAACATGAAACCGATTACAAAAAGGAGCTTCTCCTATCGAGTGACCTTGTAAACCAACATTGTCCCGCTCCAGATGGTATTTTTTTTATGATTTCAGACCAAACCTACCCCCTTCACAAGTCAAATCTTCCCATAAGCCCTTCCCACAAGCGCTGTCCTCGAAACTACGTGGATTTGGGAGGTCAAACAGGATTTTACTCATTGCTGACAGAATAGATTAATTACGGATTTTCAAAGCAACCTAATTCTTCTTGATAGGCAATTTAATTTACATACTTAACTCCCTTAACTCCCTTAGGCTCTTCTAAGACATTTCAGTCCAAGACTTTTACGATTAACCAAAGGTTTGGGGCAGTGAGCCATGGGTGTGTTAAGGGAGATCCATGTTTCAGGGACTGCTAGGCATCCCCCTTCACAGGAGCTGATACCCTGGGCAGAGCTCTGTGTTTGGGAACTGTTGCTAATTGTCACACAAGACCAGGATTCTCCTGCAACAAACACTGCAATAAGGGACAATCCCTGACTTTCACCACTGGTCTCTCTTGGTAATAAAGGAAGCCAGCAGTATCATTTGTGGGGTAAAAGGCAGAGGAGGGCAGAACGTACCTCTAACCTAAAATCCAGCTTTTCACCACGAATCTCTTGAGAAAGACATTGCAAGACTCAGGGAGAACGAGCACCAACCAAATAAACTATTCAAAGGTTTATTGGACCAAACAAAGGCAATTTTTACAGATTCAAGCCACTAGAATGACAGTCCTTTGTGTAAGAGCCACCATCGGATACAAAACAAACAGACAACAACAAAACAAAAGTAAAAAACACCCAGACAGCCATTTGGAGTTGAAGAAATAATCTGACTCGCTGCCACTAGCCAAGGATCTGGACTCCACTATAGACTTTGCTCGATGTACATATTGCCATGTAACTTAAACACAATGTATATAAGGCATTCTTTGCATAGTTGGGTGCTCGGGACACAGAGTCAGTCAGCCAGCCAGCCCCAAGGGGACACAGCAGCTGTACCAGCGGGATGTTGAAGCTGAGGGTCCAGATGTGCCTAAATTCGTATGCAAACCACTAAGCACGCTTGCTGTTGGCGGCTGGGAAGGAGCAGCCCAGCCTCTCCTAAAGCTGGAGCCTCCTGCTCTTCATTAAATCAGCCCTTTTATGAAGCGTTTGCCAACCCCAGGCGCTGGAAAGGACAACTGTGTACAAGGTTTCAAGTATTGTCTGCATAGGAATTCAAAAGAGGGGGGGAGAGGGAACAAAAAAAGAAGGGGAAAAGCAGCCTGTTGGGTTTCTGATATGTTTGCAGCGTTAGCCAAGAGGCAGTTCTGTCCTGCAGCAAGAGAGAAACATTGAAGGACACATCCCCACCCAGCCTGGTGTTTCTACAACATCCTGAGAGGACAGGGCCCTCTCCTCACTCTTGCAAACCAGCTGGGTTTGATGGGAAACCTCTTGTGTCTGAAGCAGGTATACATGCCCAGCCAAATTCATCTTCTGTATGTGACAGAGCTGAGGAGCAACGCTGATCTCTGGCTCTGGTGGGCAAGCCACAGGGCTAGCAAGAGAAGAGGGCACTGGAACAGCAAGCAGGCGGAGAAATGGGGAGGGTGTCTCATCCAGGACCCCCGCAATCTCATCCTGAGCTGGAGGGAACCCCTGATGCCATAGCTACCACCTCCTTGGGTCTCTCTGCTTGGGAACCAGAATCGGGAAAAGTGAGAATCCAGATATTAACAGCAGCCTAACAGCATGGTCTCCTAAACACCCACCATGAGCAGAACAGCTAAACTACACATTTTCATCACTTCTCGAGTCATTCTGTCTACCTACAGAACCAGGTCTCTGCTAAAATAACCACAGAAGCAAGATCTGAGTCAGCCCAGCTACCATCATCTGCCATCCCTCACTTGGACCCCTCTTCGTCCCTCCACCCCTCAGAACGAAGCGGTGCTGTACAACACTTGAAATCCCAGGCAGTTCCCACCCCCTCCCCAGCAAGAAAGAGGAGTTTGGCCCCAGGAAGAAACAACTGGATAGTCCAGGCTGGAGTAGGGGTAAAGCTACTGCTCACCCACCCCAGTAAAGGACCAGTGCAGATTTCATGGCAGGCCTAATACGTGGGAACGATCACAACTAATAGACTCGCTGCATATTTGGGTTCTGTTTGGGGGAAAGGGAGGAAGGGTCATCTCCTAGGATATCCCAGTCCCTCAAACACAACTCAAGTCTTTGCCTGGGCCCTGCCCCAGTCCATGGAGCCACACAACAGGATCTCCTCAAGCTTGACGCCACAGGAGTTTTTGAAGAGCTCAACTTCAGACCAAGAGGGGATCCCAAGTTTTGAGGGTTTATGGATTTCTCTTATGGATGTGTTTGGTTGGTTTTGGTATTTCTCTCAAGCCTTTAAAGATGCCAAGGGATGCTTTTAGGAGGAGGCTAGGGACAACTTCATATAGTCTTCAGTTCTGCAAAGAGAAACAGGGAGAGAAGAGAAATCATTTCAGTCATTTCACCCCTCAGGTTGGTTCATTACTACTCACATAAACCAGCAGAGGGAAAACTCAGTGTGTGTGTAGGAAGGCAAGGCACCTTCCCACCTCAGGACAGGACAAGCCACTGTTTGCAAACCTCACGCCTCCAAGGAGGAGGAACTTTGCTTCATCAACTGCAGCAAGATAGTTGAAACCCAATGAGAAGTGTAAATCTTCTTGTCTGGAACCAAATCTAAGGGACAACCCTTCTGACCTACTCATGAGAGCTGGAGAAGCCAACTAACTGGAAGCCTTTGTTAGCTCCAGGGTTACTGTCTCACTGTCCTGTGCAGAGACTCTGTGAGCTGTTGGCACCCTTGTCCAGCCCAGATTCCTCCTCCTACCTGCAGCCAGATGAGCCAGGACCAAATACTGGTTTCAGAGGGCAGTGCTCCTGGACAGGTTGATCCTTCTCAATCTTCCTACAGATGTGTTTGTTCAAGGGAAGGCAGCCAAACACCACCACCCCCCCCCAAAAGACACACTGCAGGTCACAAGGCTTCTGCTGATGTCCCAGGGAAGGAAGGCGAGATGATTAGATGTGTTTCCTGAGTGGGGACATCCAGGTCCTGCAGCAAGTTGTTAGCAGAGCCAGGGCTAAAAATTATGGTGCCTTGTTCTCAGCTTGAGCCTTTCAGACACACTGCCCTCACTGCCCCAGCATCTCTCCCACCCCAGCCATCCACGATGGGGTGACAGCAGGCTGGGCAGCAGCCCCTGGATGCAGACACCTGCACTGAGGTGGAGGGAAGCTACAACACACATTTCCTGGGTGCTGCCAGACACACACACATGCAGCCCAGCCTCATTCCTCCTGAATTCAGTAGGGTCCACTGTCCATAACACCTGAAGCCCCCTTGAAAGTCCCCTACTCCTGCCAGCCAGGGCAGAAAGGCAAGTTGGGGGTTGGACTAGATGATCTTTCAAGGTCCCTTCCAACCCCTGACATTCTGTGAAGTTACAGCCTCATTTCTTCTTTAACTCTTCTGCAAAAGGTTGCCTTCTCCAGCAGCCTCCCAAGCACAGCCAGCAATCCACATCCTGGATGGATGATGCAGGGTGAAGCATCACGTGGGACTGGGGTTACTCAGTGGCTCAGTGCCTGGCCCATTAGGCCAAAGAAAGGAAGTTCTCTGGAGTGGATAATCGCCCTGTGAGATACACGGCGCTGAGGATGGGATCATCCTGCTCAAGTCATGCAGGCCTAATCAGATTTCACGCGCCAGGGCATAAGCTTCTTGCCACGGGGCCCCAGAAGGAGAGGTCCCCTCCAGCTTGAGGGATGGAGGATGTCAGGGAGCACGGATGAGGCTCAGCTGCAGCCCCTCACAGGGATACTCACCTCCAGGACAGATCCAGGCCAACAGCTGGGGTGAAAAGATCTCAAGCCAAGCATGAACTTCCTGGAGGATGTCTGTCAGAGCCATAAATCCCCCACCTGCACAACAGGGATAGCCCTTACTGCTCCTGGAGCAAGCTGTGAGGAGGAATAGACTAAAGAGCATGGGCAGTCCATCACTGGGGCCATATAACCCCTCAGGCTGAGAATCTCTGGCACCGCTGCCAGGGAGCCTGAGAGACTTAACCAGCTTGTGCTGGAGGCTGAGAGCTGAGAGCCACTGCTTATCTGTGGCTCTTCCCTCCTTTCCATTCTCCTTGGATGATGAAATCAGCCTGATCAGCTTTCCCCCAGCAGCACATCAGTTAAACCAGGTCAGGGTCTTCTTTTGCTGGAAGCTCACATCCTCTCTTCAGATACAGGGTATCCAGACATCTCTGATGGGGACCAAGCTGAGGGCCAAGCCAGCGACTCGAATGATTTGTCAGCTGGACACAGCTCTGTGCAAGGAACAGCTGGAGAACAGCAGCTCAGACAAAACCAGGTTCTTAATTACAATGGAGGCTCAGGTACTGAAGGTTTTAAAAGGCTATGCTTCCTTCTGAAGCATGGAAACTGGGTGTCCTTCTGGTAGCCACAGAAGCATTCCCCTCACTCCAAACTCTTAGCTCTGGCAAAAGAGCTAGGCCTACTTGTCTTTGAGATCCAACAGCATCCCAGCACTGACAAACAGGGGATGCTGCTGCTCCCACGTGTGTTTGTCCCTCATGTGTGCAAAATCCCAGCAGGTGAGGGAATCCTGTAGCCCATCCATAGGCTATAGCTGTCCAAAGGAGTCCTGACCCACTCTAAGGAGATCCCAGAATAGTTTGCTGTAACCACCCCTGGTAATTGCTTGTGCCCCTTTCAGGAACAGTTTCACTCAGAGAGCTGATTTTTGGAAGTACAGAGCATCCCCAGCTCCTTCCCCTGGCAGAGGGGCAGGTGTTTGGCTTCTCAGGAACCTGAGTCCTCTGGTCTGAAAGCCTGGCAAGGAGGGCAGGTAGCAACCTGGCTCCAGGCAGGCTTGGATTGACCCTTCTGGGTTGAGAGCAGTGATGGAACTCCCTGGGTGCTGGGCAGCCGTGGCAATGGGTCCATCTTTCCCCAGGCACTTCCCTCCAGTCTCACTGCTGGGTGGTCCCACCACCTCCCATTTCTCTACCCTTGGGGACAGCTGCCATCTCATTTCTGGTAGTGACCAGAACGCAGTGTTGGCCAGGGAGAAGTTACAGCAGGAAGAATGAGGAACAACACACTAAATCTAAGTTTTCCTGGTGGTCCCAAAAGCGTGGGCCAGTGGCTTCAGCCAACAGGTCAGACGTGTGTAGCGAGGACAAATGCAGAGCAGGGAGAGACAGTCGGTGCTTAGAAGAGGGGGAAAGGCACCAAAGGGAGCCACTGGCATTCCTTCAGCAGGACAGAAGAGCTGAAAAGTACACCCAACCTCTGGAACTACCTGGTGCTCCTCAGGAACAGCAGGAACATAGGCTGCCAGAGCCTGCACGACCAGGGAGCACAAGTCCTGTTGCCTTTAGTCAAGGCGAGGAGTCGGTGGGGTTGGGGATTGTGTCTCCCCCTGAGCAGACCTTGCCCAACGCTGTTTCAAGACAGAAGCCTCCCATGTTTTCCAGCCACAGCAGAGCCAGGAAGGTGGCTCAACCTCCCAGCTGGTCCAGCTCAGAGGCCACCATCACCCTGTTTAGTTGTGTGGCCATGCCCTTGTGACACTCCTGACCCCCCCCAGCCACCAGCACAGCAGTGGGGAAGGCCACAGATGGGGCAACCTGAACTTTCCTCCATCACTCAGTGTTTGGGCTCCAGCTTGCTGTCTACCAGTTTGGATCCAGGCTGATGTGATGCCCCAGCTCCTCACAGCCCACAGTGTCCCCTGGCTGGAGGGGAGCAGCAGGGGAGGCAGAGCCAGGCTCCCAGGGGGTTAGCAAGCTGCCCGTGCTGCGCAGGGTTAAGCAGAAGCAGATGAAGACAAATTGTGAGCACTGGGAGAGGGAGACATGGAGAAGCAGCCACAAGCTGGGACAATTCAGGACCTGAGCCAACATAAAAATCCCAGGAGCTCAAAGCAGAGTCGCTGGCTGGTCTGAAATCTCATCCCTGGTCAGGGACTCACCCTACAAAGGCTGGGGGGGGGAGCTTGCCAAAGTTTCCTCTCTGGGACAGGAGAGGAGGAGGCAGAAGGGGCTTCCTGGCCTCCCCTTCCTGGGGTTTCTGAGGGAGGCATCCTGAGCTGCTCAGTTTTTAAAGCTGCTGGGGACTCAGGACTCAATCAGATGCTCTATAAATAGGACCAGAGCTCAACTCCACCAACATCTCTTAGGTCAGAGGACATCTCCCCTGGGGATGTGGTGGAGGCAGGGACCAGCGCTGGGGCACAGGGAGACTCCCTCCTCATACAAGGTGGAATCTGGCACCTTTGGAAGGAGCAGCAGAGCAGGGGGTGCTCAGCAGGGCCCCCCAAACACAGCGTGCCCCTTTCCTACGAGAGGCAGGCAAGAAGGACACGTGCCTCACGCTGGGTGTTTTGCAGCTGAAAGCACCCTTGCCCATGTCACTGCTGTCCCCAGCCTGGCCTGAGGAGTCCCACAGCCCTCAGCTTTGCTGTCCCTTGCTGCTACTCCTCCTCCTCCCTCAGCCCAGGATGACTATCGTGCTGCAGAAGATGAAAAGCAAAGAATAAACCCCCAAAAAGAAAACCCAGACTTACCAGCTTCCCGCATCCAAAAGCAGCACCATGCAGGGTGGGACAGGACAGGATGGGACAGGACAGGACAGGACAGGACAGCAAAGCTGCTGGGCTGGGGGGGAAGGTTAGTGGAAAAGAAGGGAGGAGAGAGGCCCACATCCCATGATATGCAGAGGAGGGAAGCAAGCAAGCAAGCCAGGGCTACGTGATGGCAATGCAGGGGGTGGATGGATGGAGAGCTCTCCTGAAATGCAGCCTCCCCCAGCCCAGTCCACCCACTTATTTTTAGAGGGCCAGAGATGTTCAAAATAGGTCAAGGTCTGTTAGCAGAGTCATTAAACCCCTGCAGCTGCTTCCTGCCCTTGTGTGCTCCAGAGTTGTCCCCACGAGCGTTGTCTCATTCAAACCTCAGCACGGTTCTCCCTCAAGCCACAGCTGCACCCCTGCTCTGATCCGGGATGTCTGGCAGAGCAGGGGAAGGTCTCTCCTCTCTGCCATTCCCTAGAGCCAGGGTCCCTCCAGGGCATCTCTGCTGCAACTCCAGGATCCAAGCCCAGGCATTACTGAGTGTCTCACCACCAAGGGGGACTCCAAACCCAGCTGGGGAGGAGACAGGTTTCCACTGCTAAATTACCACCAAGAAGTGGTGACACTCAGTGTGACACTTAGAGCTATCTAATTCCCCTTGTGTGAATTCCAGCTTGCAGCTGAGCCCTAGAGTTAAGCCTGGATTGGTGCAGTGTCTCCTCAACCCACCCATGGCTGGCTGGGAGATGAGAGGATTGGGAGACAGGAAGAGAACTTCCTCCTGGGATGGGTTACCTGGCTGTGGGAACTCAGCCCATTTGCCAAGGAAACTGGGAAGCCATCCCTACCTTCTCAGCCTTAGAGAGGCTGGACTGTGGTCTGGAGAATGACCTGCTCCATCCAGGAGTGCACCAGCAGGCAGTGGAGTGTCTGAGCAGTTTGGTGCTGTTCACACAGACCCCACACAGGGGGCTGCATGGATACTCCAGCTGAGCCTCCATGAGACAGCTTCTCCACCCCCACCTCTTCCTAAACCCCAGAAACAAGAGAGGGCAGAGAGGAGACACCTTCCCACCGACCATCACACGGGGTCTGCTCTCCTTTCTCCAGCCAACCCCCCTAGTGAGGAGCATCAAGGACAGAACACAGGCAGCTCAACCCCTCAGCATCACCAAGGCCAACTGAGACAGGGTCAGAGCCCTTTCTCCTCCTCTCTCATCTGCATGAGGTGCCCAGCATGATGTCCCTCACCTGCATGATGTCCCAGCCAGGACAGCAGCTACCAGCCAGCCCTCATAGGCCCATGCCTCATGCCTACACACCTCAGCCCTGCCTGAACAGGGACAAGTGACAAACCTATTTGAGTCATATTTCTCAGCCTGGACTAGTGCTTCACACCATGGCAGCTACAGCTGGCACCAGATGACCAAAACCCTCAGGTGCAGAAGAGGAGGATTTGGCTGAGGGCTGTATCCTTCCCCTGCACGCTTCCCCTTCCTGCCTGGACTATTTTTTCTCCCTCAGGGAAGCAAACACCACGTGCTTCTGTTGTAGAAGCACTGGTGACCCACCAGGTGTGATCAAGCACAGTCACCTCCCAAGCAGATGTCAACTAGATTTACTGTCCTCCTCCCTGGCTGAGAAGTCCCTCTGTTTTTTAAAGACTGAAGGAAGGAGGAGGAGGAAGTTGCATCACTCAAAGGTCACATTCCTTCCCCTTTTAGTCCAGATTTAGCACCAGTTGGGAGCCACAAGGCTCAAGTGGATGGTAGACAAGACAACCACAGCTTCTGGAGTGATGCCTGGTCGAGCAGAGGTGGGACTTTGGTTAAATAACCCCACCTACTGCATGTCTGTCCTCTCCTGGCTGAAGTCTTGTAGCTTTTCCTGGAAAAAGCAACTCATTCCAAAACTGGGGGTCCTCAAATTAAGACTTGTGGATTACAGCCTTAGGGGGTCTGGGGGGAGAGAGTCAGGAGCAGACTAAGCTGGTCCCAGCTTTGGCTGCACCTCTGGCCCCAGCTTTGGCTGCACCCCTGGCCCCAGCTTTGGCTGCACCCCTCAGGACTAGCTACCCAGTCACTCAGCAGCCCTAATTTTCCAAATCAGGAAACAGAAGTGGTTGTGGGATGCCCAACTTGAGCCATCCAAGCCAGAAGAGGTGAGCATCCAAACGTGAGAGCCCCCATTGCCCCCCCGGAGCGCTGATGGAAAGGGAGATGGAGGTAGAGCAGAGCAGACTCATTAATCTGTTATGAGGAGGGAAGGGTGGGAGGTGGGGTGGGAGGTGGGACAGGCAGTCAACTCCAGCTCAGAAACAAACCCTCCCCTCAGGAAATGAGACCCAGAAGCAAAGGAAAAGCCCCAAGCCCCAAACCCAGCGCGTGAGCAGCCGTCACCAGTGGTACCACTACATCTAAGAAATGGAGGGTCCTTACCAAAAAGATTTGCAAGAATGTTTGTGGCCGAGGACCTAAGGTACTTGCTACAGAGATGTGAGATCAGAGGTCAGCTCAATCCTGCAACATAAAGGTGGCAAACCTGGGTCACAGCAGGTCGGCAGCGTGGTCGGGGCACGTGGAGTTGGGGAGAGGGATGGGGCTGCCAAGGGTGCAGGACTGGGATGAACTGGTGTGCTCAGCTGGGCTGGGAGCTTACCTGGCAGGGAGCTCACCCTGCCCCCTTACACCACCTGAAAGGAAAAGCTGCTGATGTCTCAGTGAAGGGGTTGGGTTTTTTGGGATAGGGGAGGGAAGGAGGGTGATGAAATCAGCCAGCAACACAGCAAGAAAAAACCATTCACAAAGCTGCCTTCAAGAAACACACACAGATATGCAAGAGGAGAAAATAAAGGAGCAGGAGGGAAAACACCTCTGGCAATAGTTGCTGAGAGCCTCCAAGGGTACCCAACACCCAGGCACTGCCCATCAGTCCCAGTACACTGTCCTGACATGAGCAGCAATGCCCAGGAGATCCCATGTTCCCCCTGTCCACCACCCCCAGAGCAGGTTCTACCACCCCCAGTACAAACCCCCTGTCTCACTGCAGTCTGTAGGCAACATCCCCTCAGTGTCCCTGGGCCAGGTGACAGCAGGAACATCTGTTTCCACAGAGGAACCAGCTGAAGGCCCTAACAGAACTCCTGGCCCTGAGCCTGAGCTGTGGTTGCTCCTCTGGTTGGGATGGAGCTGCTGGTGCAGAGGGTCAGGATTTGCCTGCTGCAGGTAGAGCTTTGCCTCAGTGCTTAGCAGGATTCCTGGTGAGCCCCATGGGCTTCACTCATGTTCTCTCATGTTCATGCCACCACCACCACCCTCCCTGAGTCCAAACAGGGTGACACTAAGAGACCTGCTTAGTGTTTTAGGGCTGGGGGCTTCGGGCACAGAACGGTACAAGGAAAGGAAGAGAGAAAACATCTGTCCTGATGCCACCAGTGCAGAACCAACCCAGTGCTGGAGGAAACCAGAGGTCATTCCTGATGCTGACACCCCAGCCCTTGGAGATCTTTGCTCCTTGCAGTGCTGTAAGCATGTGAAGCCCAAGATCTGAGGACAACTGGGGAGCCCAGAAGCGATGGGAGAAAGGAAAGGCATCTGTTATCATTGGGAAAGCCTGATTTGACCTGGAGAGAATGGCTGCAGGCTCAGCCAGCCTGTGCAGACCCCTGGAGTGTCCTCACTTGTCCTGGGGAGATACCAGTGCCAGCCCTTGGGCAGGTCTCTGGATTGACACCATGTACCACAGCACCCTGCTCATGCCATGGAGAGAAAGCCTGGCCAGCCCAGCCACCAGCAACGTGGAGATGGTACCCAGAGCCTTCCAGGCCAGGCTTGTCAGCAGGATCACATCTGACCCAGAGGCAAGGTGCAGCCCCTCCATCCTTGCCTCCCCTGCTGAGCTCAGCTTGCCACTCAGTCCTTGCCAGGCCTTCACACCAAGCCAGTTGAGGTGGGACCCAAACCCACAGCATCACAGCCAAGGGGGGGACAAACTCCCCCCTCCCCCCGTCACCCCCAGGAGGTGCACACCACTGGGCAGGGAATCGAGTCCCACAGCCCTTGGGACAGCACAACAACATCTCCCAGGCTTGTCTTGGAAACCAGTTCCCCCACAGCTTGCCCAAGATGGAAGGGGTACGAGCTGGACACGTCTGCTGGGGAGCAGCCTGCCACAGAGCCAGCTTGTGGGGCAAAGCCCCTGCCTGCAGACTTGGGCTCTGGCTGCCCCTGGGATGAAGGATTCCTTCCCCACACAGGCAGAGGCTTCATGCTGACAGCACAGGCTGGCTTTGGATGGGGCCTTGCAGTTGGCTTTGGTTCCCTTTATGTAGCCTTGGAAATCTTGAGCTAGAAACCTTGGGTTTGGTGGTGGGATGGGCTCTTCCTTTCCTCAAGCTCAGGAGGAAGCTTTAGCAGAAAGTGTGAAATGGGCAATTCTTCTTCTCTGCCAGGGCCACCACATGGTGCATCCCCACCCTCACTCAGAGCTGAGGAGCCAGCCCTAGGTATGGACATTGCCAGCCTTGTTCCAGTGAGATTTAAAGCTCCACAGTCACTCCCTTTGCTCCAGGATTTCTGAGCTGTGCCCATGTCCTCAGCCTGGAGACCATCCAGAGAGCAAAGGGAGGGGAAGTAGCTAGAGACCAGGTCCTCAACAGGTGTGAATCAACATGGTACCAATGGGATCTACACTGGTTTGAATCAGATGGGAAATCTGGTCTGAGCATCCAGAGAAAGAGCTTGGACAGCTCCAAGGGTATATAGGGCCACAGCATCTTCATCTCCTAAATCAGTGTGACTTCATCTGTTCTCATGTCTTCCTGAGTGGGAGAGGTCTGGACCATGGTGTGATGAGCTGTGGAGCCCAAGGTTACCAAGGTAGGGTTTTTTTTTGGGGGGGGAGAGAGGTCTGAACACAGCCAAGAGGATCCCACTCCCCTGGCTTTGGTCAGGAAGAAGAAGGAAACTCAGCTTACCTTTGTTCTTCCTCGAGTTCTTCTTTGGTCATCATGGATTTGTACTGGTTTCCCCTCAGCTTTCCAGGACTGTATTTAAAAGAGAACGTCTCCTCTGCAGCTGGAGAGCAGGAGAGGGAGGAGCAGAGAGAGGTTGTGTGAGCCAGGGACCTCCTGGGAGCCACGGCAGTGGGCTCATCACCTTGAGCTGCTCACTGAGCCACGCACCCACCCCAACACAGCCACCACCCCAAAAGGTGCTGCCAGGCAGGACCCGACTCCAGGAAGCCTGGGTGGTGTTGGGAAGGGTGTGTGCTCTGTGGTGGAAGCCCAAGGCCTTGCTGGGCAGAGGACTGTGGGACTCCTGGCCACGGGGAGTGAGGACTGAGAGACAAGGGGATCCTGGGGGGCAGCAGGAGGAGTGTGGGCAGCAGGGCACAGGAGGGGATCCTCCCCCTCTGCTCTGCCCTGCTCAGGCCCCACCTGGAGTGTTGTGTCCAGTGCTGGGCTCCCTGGGATCAAACAGACAGGGATCTCCTGGAGAGAGTCCAGAGGAGGCTCTGGAGATGCTGAAGGGCCTGGAGCATCTCCCCTGTGAGGAAAGGCTGAGGGAGCTGGGGCTGTTCAGCCTGGAGAAGAGAAGACTAAGGGGGGACCTGATTAATGGTGATCAATATCTTAAGCATGGGATGCAGGGGAAATGGGCAGCCCCTTGTCAGTGTCTGTGGGGACAGGACAAGGGGCAATGGCTGCAAGTTGGAGCACAGGGAGTTCCACCCCAACCTGGGGAAGAACTTTTCCCCAGTGAGGGTGAGGGAGCCCTGGGCCAGGCTGCCCAGGGGGTGTGGAGTCTCCTTCTCTGGAGAGATTCCAGCCCCGTCTGGACACCGCCCTGTGTGCCCTGTCCTAGGGACCCTGCTTTGGCAGGGGGTTGGACCCCATGGGCTCTGGGGGTCCCATTCCAGCCCCTGTGAGTCTGGGATCCTGTGGCTGCTGTGAGGGGTGCTGCCAGCTTGGGAGCAGATGCAAGTAAATCCTCCAGCACAGGAACCAGATGCTACTGCTCTCTCTGGATCCAAAGCCTTGCAGCCCCATCTTGGCTTAGGAAGACATGCTAATCCTGCCCTGATTAGCTCGCAGCATTCTCCAGACCAGCATTCCTCCTCCTCCCTCTCCTTGTCCAGGGGCCCTTTCCCATGCTGGGGGTTCCCAGATGGTGCCATGAGCAGAACTGTCTCAGGCTGCAGCTGGGGGGGGGGAAGCTTTGGAGGGGTGGAAACCAGGAGGGGGACACACTACAAATCCCAAAGCTGAGCCAAGGCAGCCCAGGAGCACTGACAGAGCTGGGTTTGGGTCCCTCCATCACCAGCCCACAGATCTGCACTGGGAACTGAGGTCTCCTCCAGGCCCATCAGGTTCTCCAGCCTCAACCCTGGGCTAATTAGAGCTCTGCAGCTCACAGACCCTGAGCCAAAGCCAATCCTTTTCCAATCGGATTGGGCTCGAGCACTATTTGCCTTTAAAAAAAAAAACCCCTCTCCCCTCTTTTATCTTCCTCCAGAAGGGAGAAAACACCAGGAGTGGAGGTCAATCCAAAGGGCAGCCCAGGAAGAGAGGCTGCTTTGGGTAGTTGCCTTTCTTGGCTATCTGTGGGCTGCTTATCTGCAAGCCCTTATCTCCCAAGGACTGCAGGACTCAGCTGCTTCACCTTGAGCATTGCTGTTTCCACATCATCCCCCCCCCCCTCCAGAAACATCTGCTGCTTCTCCTGACCCTCAGAGCCCTGAGGAATCCTTCTGAGGGCTCCCCAAAAGGAGGGTGTTCTTGTGTTATACTCCTGGTCCTGAAGAATGGTACGTTACCCACACACCAGGACACCAGGGTGATACCTCCCAGCACCGGTGAGACCCCAGAGTGGTGAAACTCCCCTGCCTCCTGCAGCAGGAGAGAGCACCCCAACTTCTACATAACCCATGGACCCACCCCCTGTCCTCCAGCCACCAAGGAAGCCCCTTCCAATCCTCTCCACTGCTGCTGCAGCCACCATAGTCACCCCACCCAAATGAAGAACACCCCACAGCCCCTCTCCTCCCTTCCTCCCACCCAGAAGGATCCAGCACCAGCAGCTTCCCTCTATTTTTCCCCCCAGTCCCAGTCCTAAGGAGCCTCTCCCTGTGTCCTGCTTGAGTTAGCAACTCCTCCCAGCTCATGCAGAGGCTCAGCTGCTGCCAGAGCTCTCACAGACCTCAGGGACCCCCCCACAGGAGGCAAGTCAGAGCCTTGGTGGGGGGAAACCTGAGATCTGAGGAACGAGCTGTGCTGGGCTGTGTGGGCAGGGACAGCCCCGAGGTCACTGCTGCTTCCATAGGGACTGTGCCCACAGCCTGGGGACAGGCTGGGGGGGTGGGACACAAACCTCCTCCCTCCTTTACACCCCCCACAGCCTTGGGGAGCTTCCCTGGGAAGCCCAGGGTGGATTACTGCACAGTTACCCAGCCAGAGTGTCCCCAAACACCATCAGGGGGTCCCAGGGGAGCAATCACACAAACCCTTTCCCAGCAGCTTCCACAAGTGTCCAAACAGAAGCAGCACCCTGGTGCTCTGGTCCTGCACACACACCCCCCCCCCCCCCCCCCCCCCCCATATTCAGCTTGGCCATATCCCAGAATCCCAGAACCCCAGAACCCCAGAATCCCAGAACCCCAGAATCCCAGAACCCCAGAACCCCCAGAACCCCCAGAATCCCAGAACCCCCAGAACCCCAGAACCCCAGAACCCCCAGAATCCCCAGAATCCCCGAACCCCAGAATCCCCAGAATCCCAGAACCCCCAGAATCCCCAGAATCCCCAGAACCCCAGAATCCCAGAACCCCCAGAATCCCCAGAACCCCCAGAACCCCCGAACCCCCAGAACCCCAGAACCCCCAGAATCCCAGAATCCCAGAACCCCAGAATCCCAGAACCCCAGAATCCCCAGAATCCCAGAACCCCCAGAATCCCCAGAATCCCAGAACCCCCAGAATCCCCAGAATCCCCGAACCCCCAGAACCCCAGAATCCCTAGAATCCCCAGAATCCCAGAACTGTTGGGGTTGGAAGGGACCTCCAGAGCTCATCGAGTCCAACCCCCCTGTACCAAAGCAGGGTCCCTGGGGCAGGTTGGCATCCAGACAGGTCTTGAATATCCCCAGAGAAGGAGACTCCCCACTCCCCTTGGGCAGCCTGTCCCAGGGCTCTGGAATATCCCACTTCCCTCGATGGGAAAACCCTCCTAAGAGGCAGACAAACAAGGTCAGCACAGCTGGAAACAAGCAGCAACTGTGGTGGCTTTATCAGCCCTTTGGGTGGCTGTGAAAAGTGCATGGAAAGAAAACTCAGCTGGCTGCTGCTCTGGGAGATATTAAGGAGGGATAAAAATCAAGGGAGAGGGTGTAACATCCTGTTCCTCACCCTGCTGCAGCTCTGTTACCTTTGTGCAGCTTGCCTGGCTTCAAGGACAATTAAAATCATTTCCCTCACGTGGTTTTGGGCCCAAAGACGTTGGGATTTGGGGATTTTGGCCTGTCCCCCTAAGAAGGGGCAGTTTAATTCCCACCCTGCCAGCAAAGAGGAATGGGAAGAGGGAGGTGAGGAGACAACCCATCTCCCTGCCTCCTCTGTGTTGAGGTGAAGAAGGAAGCCAGGGTTTGGTGGTGCTGGCTGTTTGCTGAGCTCTGGAACCTTCTGGAAACACAGGGAGGCTGGGGTTTAATGTGGGCAGCAAAAACTGCTCCAGCAATATGAGGTGACCTGCTTCTGAAGGGTGACAGCAGCTCCTCAAGGTGCACCTCTGCTTGCTCCAGCACTCCACAAGCCCATGAGTAGCCATTCCCCTTGGGAATGGCACTGAAGTGCCATTCCCAAGGGGAATGGCTGCTCATGGGCTTGCCAACCAGCAGCTCAATGCCTTAAATTGGGGCAGAACCAAGAGCCAGGGACCCCTGAACCCTAGTTGCTTTTGGGGTGAAGCACACTGCTTGCTAGAGCAGCCCTGGAACAGCAGAGCAGCATTACTGAGCATCTGTTGGGCAGGATACATCCTCAATGGATGGTTAAGACCCCCTGCCCATCACCAGTGCTGTCAGGGAGCTTTAAAAAGGGGGTAGGATGAGTGTCTTTTTGGGAAATCCCAACAAGGGGTTTGAAATTCGACTCCCTGGGGCATTAGGGGTAATCCTCATGAGCCCAGGGGATTGCCACACAGAGCCTTAAAAAGGGCAAGAGGAAAGTGGGGCAAGAGGGGGGGAACACCCCAAGGTCTCCTGCCCACAGCTACCCCAGGCTGGGGGGTCCTGGGACACCCCAGCATCTCCAGGGCTGCTCAGGAGAACACAATGCCCTTGGGGTGCATCCCCTTGCTTGGCACCAGCTGCTTCATTTTCTTACAGCACAGCAGTTGTCACCCCAATTAGTCAATTAATCATTTTTCCAATCAACTAATTGGCTAATGAGTTAAACACAGCTCTGGCTAAAGCCCCCAGAGATTGTCCTGGATGTGAGGAAGCAGCTTTTGGGGGCAGCTTCATCACAAAGCCACCCCATGGCAGGGAGCATCTGGAGAAGCAAGCAGGGGCTGCTGCCAGGGCAGGCAGCTCCTTTGTGATCCAGAGGAAGGAGACTGGCCCCAGGCAGGACAGTGTGTGTCCCCCTCCTCCCCTCAGGGCTTCAGCCCCTCCCTCCCATCTGTACCCTCCCCGCAGGGTGCTCCTTGCTCAGCACTCACCATCCTCATCCTCTGGCTCTCTCACTGTCAGCTTCTCAGAGTCCAGATCTTCCTCCTGGAGGAGTTGGGAGCGAAGCAGCTGTGAGGACAAGGTGCTGTGCTGAACAACCCCCCCCTCAGCCTGGGCACCCAGAGCCCAGGGCTCCCCAGGCAAGGGCTGGGCTCCTCTTCCCTGCCTCCCACATGGAAGAGCCCAGAAGGATGCCTGCTAACGAGCAGGGTTCCTCCAGGGTTCCTCCTGCTTCCTCCTGGCTCTCTGGTTGGGAAGGCTTTGGCTTCCCTCTCTGCAGTCCCACCCAAAGGCTGGCAAGTCCAAGTACCTCCCCTTGCTCAGAGGATTTGGTGCCCAGGACACCAGCCATGAGCTGCAGGGACCCCTCCTGTGCCCCAGGGCCAGGGGAGGGACCACCCCAGCACCAGGAGGTCCCCAGCACCAGGCACCTCGTTGGTGCCAGCACCATGGAGCACTCACCAGTGGTCAAAGCCAGTGCTGAGGGGGTCATGCAGGGACCCCAGCAGCTGCCCTCCCAGGCTCAGCCCCCCCACACCCCATCCCCAGTCAGACACCGCTGGCTCTGCCAGCACTCACCTCTGCCTGGCTGGAAAGTGCTTCATGGCCACATCCACCCTCTGCTTGGCCCGTGTGCCCGAGGCTGGACCCAGGTGAGGCACCCAAAGGTGGGATCTGGAGAGAGGGAGAAGCTTTGGGCACCCACAGCCCTGAGCCCTCCTGCCCTTCCCCACCCAGGGACAAGCTTTGGGCACCCACAGCCCTGAGCCCTCCTGCCCTTCCCCACCCAGGGACAAGCTTTGGGCACCCACAGCCCTGATCCCTGCTGCCCTTCCCCACCCAGGGACAAGCTTTGGGCACCCACAGCCCTGAGCCCTCCTGCCCTTCCCCACCCAGGGACAAGCTTTGGGCACCCACAGCCCTGAGCCCTGCTGCCCTTCCCCACCCAGGGAGAAGCTTTGGGCACCCACAGCCCTGAGCTCTCCTGCCCTTCCCCACCCAGCCCCAGCACACCCAGCCCCATCTCCAGCCAGTGCTGGCAGCACACCTCTCCCCAGTGCCCGAGCTGGCTGGGATCCACATGGATCTGAGCCATGGCACTGCTGCTGGAGCAACAGCACCAGAGACCAGCAGTGCCCAGCCCTGGAGCCAGGGTTTGGATCTCAGGAGCTGCCCCATCCCACAGGACTGGGACCCCTTGCAAGGAGCTGTTGGTGAGGGGGAGCAGCTTAGCCAGCACTGGGCTCTGCTGCCTGGGTGTCCTGGCAGGGCTGGAGGCAGCTGCCAGGGATGCTGATGCAGCAGGAACAACACAGCATGCTCACTTGGGTACCACATGCAGGGTCTGCTCTGCCAGCTGCCCTCTCCATCACCAGGTAACAGCCCCCTGAGACCCACCCCCCCCACATCCCCACGCTGCAACCAGGGAGCTGGGGCTGCCCTGCCTGGGGAGCCCCACATCAGCTCTGAGGCAAGAACAGCCCCAAGCCCCCTGCAAGCCCTTCCTTCCCTCCCCTGCCCTCCCCCAGCCCCAATGCTTTTCGGGTGAGCCCTTCCCTGCTGCGTGGGAGGGTGGCTCCAGGGCAGGATACACGTGGGCAGGGACATGGAGTCCCTTGGCCTTGCAGGGAAATACCAGTGCCAGACTGGGAACAGCCAGCTGGGGAGGGAAGGGAGGGGGAGAGAGAGAAGGGGAGAGAGGGAAGGGAGAGGGAGAAGGGGAGAGGGGGAGAGGGAGAAGGGGAGAGGGGGAGGAGGAGGAGAAGGAGAAGAGAGAGGGGGAGAGGGAGAGGGGGGAGAGGGAGAGGGGGGAGAGGAGGAGAAGGGAGAGGAGGAGAAGGGAGAGGAGGAGAAGGGAGAGGAGGAGAAGGGAGAGGAGAGATCCTTCCCTGCCTGGAGCATCCCTGCATCCAAGTTTCAAGGCTCCTCAGCCTCCCCATGCCTGGTGGGTGCTGCTGTCCTGGGGATGTCCCATGAGAGCAGCACAGTGTCCTGCAGCCCCAAAACAGGGCCGGGGCGGGGGGAGAAGGTGTTGGAACGCTCAGAGACTCAGCCATTGGAGAGGAGAGGATGCTATGGCCCCCAGGGCAGGGCCCTTCAGTGTAAAGCACAGCCCAGGGGCAAGATGGGGAGACCCTTTGGAGCAGTGGGGGAGTGAGGGAAGTGTGGACCAGGAGCAGCAAGGACTGGAGTGCTCCAGTCCCCAGCCCATGACCCAGCATCCCCCCAGGTCTGTGTGCCAAGCAGGAAAGCTTCCCTGAAGGAACAAGAAGCCCCAGGGCAAGTGGGAGCCCCACAGGAGCCTGAGTGTGTCACTATCCTGTCAGCATCCCAGGGCATCAGGAGGAGACCTGACCCAGCCACCCAGCCCAGCTGCTGTGCCAAACCAGGGTGAGCCACGGGCAAGGGGCCCTGTTCAGCAGCAGCTGCCTGGCCCCCAGGCCAAGCCCCTGCCCCACACCCCCTGCCTGGGGGTGGGATGGGCCCAGCCTGCTCTGCAGCACGGCCTGTGCCCTCTGAGGCTGGAATCACACCTCCACAGAGCTCAGGGTGGGGAGGGGAAGGAGAGGGGAGGCTTTGGGAAGCCCAGTGCCCACCACAGCAGGGTTAAAACCCAGCAAGCCTGATGATACACCCACCCTGGTGATACACCCACCCTGGTGATACACCCCACCCCTGGTGATACACCCCACCCCTGGTGATACACCCCACCCCTGGTGATACACCCCACCCTGGCTTTGGGCAGCCCTGGCTTTGGGCAGCCCTGGGCTCCCCAGCTGAAGCCTCTGTTGGACCATCACAAACACACCTTTGCCCTTCAGCTCCCACAGCTGGAGGTGCCCACATGAGGCTGGCTGCAGCACCAGGGGCTTTGGACCAAGCCAGGAGCCAGGACAAGGTCTCCAGGGACATTCTGGGCACGGGCAGCAAGCAGTCACAGCCAGGGAAGAGCAGCCCAGCTGCAGGAGGGGTGTGTTGTGTGTCGTCCCCCCCCCCAGATCTCTCCCCCGTGGCTCTGCTGCCCCATGACCCCTCTCCCAGCCCTCCTGGAGCTGGAGGCTGGGTCCCCATCCCAGCAGCAGCTGGTTTTCAGCTCATTTCTGACCATTCCCTCCCCAGTTCCCCCATCCCAAACCCCTCTGAGCAGCAGGTTTCCCTTCTCCAGGGGGACCCCACGATGTGCTCCCCTCCCTTTCCAGAGGGACCCATGGGCAGGATGGGGACAGATGGGTGCCCCACTCCAGCTCCAGGAAAAGGGAAGATCCCAGGTTGAAAAAAAACCCACCCAAAGCCCAGGGGAGGCTGTTGTCTGGGATGAAACTCCAGGCACTGAGCCTTGCCATTTATGGCTGCACTGTCTGCTCCAAGCCTGATGCAAGCCACTGCAAGAGGCAGAGAAAGCAGCCAGCAGCCAGCCAGAGAAAAGCCAGGAGGGAAAAGGGAAGGAAGGAAGAAAGAGGCCTTTATATAAAGAATAAAGAATAATCTCAGGCAGAGCTGAGCAAAGCAAAGCAGCTGCTACGTTGGCAGGTCCCCTTCACCCCACTGCTGGGGCTCCCCAACCTCCTGCCAGCCCCAGGAGCAGCTGCTGTGGGAGGAGAGTGGTTTCCCTGCTCCTGGAGATGGTTCTGGTGCTTGGGGAGTGTGTGTGGGGGGGATGATGTGCCTTGTACACAGAGGTCTGACCCCCCCCCCCCATGCTGGAGCTCAGGGAGCACCTGCTCCCACCAGTCCCCTATGGGTGCTGTGGGCAAGGACAAGCCAAGGCTTTGGGACCACCCAGCCTCCCCCCCCTCCCCAAAAAAAAACCCCACAGCACACCCCACAGAGGGGTGAGGTGTGCTCAGCAGGGCCCACCCAGTGCTCTCCTGCTCCATCCCCTGGCATGCAAACACCCCTGGCACCAAGGCTGGGATGTGTCTGGCTCCCACAGCCAGGCCAGATGCCAGCCCTGGGCAGGGGGGGGGGGGCTGGGGCTCCCCTCAGAACCTCACCCAGCACCCACTCTCATGGGTGGGTGTTTCCCAAGGCAGAGTCCTCCTGGCTCCAGCAGTGCCCTGGAGTGGCTCAGGGAGCTCAGGCTGCTGCTTGGTGCCTCCTGGGCTGGGGTACCCCAGCAGCCTGAGCTCCCTGAGCCAGGTACCCCAGCCCAGGAGGCACCAAGCAGCAGCCTGAGCTCCCTGAGCCACTCCAGGGGACACATCCAAAGCCCAGGGTGACTGTGCCCCAGCTCCAGCCCCACAGCTGGGATGGAAAGGGTGTGTGTGTTGGAGAGGGGGTAGGACAGGCACACAGCCTCCCAGGGGGTGCCATGTGTCCTGCCTTGCTTTCCAGAGATCCTGTGGCTGTTGTCAGCCACCCACTGTGCTGGTGAGAGCCAGGGGCATCCAGGCAGGTCTGGGTGCAGTGGGAGAGCCCTGGGTGCAGTGGGAGAGCCCTGCAAGCCCCTGCCAAGGGTCTGTGCCACTGCCAGGCTGCAGAGGGGGCCACACATCACCCCCCACCCCCCACCACCTCCCCAGCACAGCCCCTGCTCCAGCACAGGCAGCCTGCAGAGCTGCCAATTAAAGCCAGACTTAATTAGACCCCCTTCTGCCCTCCAGCACAGGGAGCACAGGCAGGAGGGTGCTGACTGCTTGAAATGGAAAGAGGGTCCCTGCTGGGAGCTGGGGGGGAGGGGGTGGGTTGTGCTGCTTTGGTGTGGCCTGGGGTGCTGGGAGCCCCCACAGATGGGAGATGGGGGGGAGGGGGAGTGATGGGGGGCACAGGGGAAAGGTGCCACCCCCCCTTGTGCCTGGGGCACTGAACACAGCGTCTCCCTGGCCAGGATGAGTTGGGCACCTCCTTGCCAAGGGCTCGTGCTCCCCCCTTGCCAAGCCACCTCCCCAGCTGTCCCCTCTGTCACCCAGGTGCCACCAGCTGTGATTAACCCTTGGCAAACCAGCCAGGCTGCTGCAACCAAGCAAGAGAGCTGGGCACTCACCCTGCCCAGCTCCAGAGCACAGGGCCAGGCCAGCATCCCAGTGGGACTGGGACACCCCTGGCACACCCCTGCCCCTGGCCCCTCTCCCAGTAAAAACCTTCCTTGGGGAGTTGATGTTTTCTGACCATTCCCTGCAGGAACAAGGCTGGGCACCCCCCAGTGCAGCTCCCAACCCCCCCCCAGCTTCTCCTGGAGGGGATGGCTTGGCCAGCACTGCCTCACCCCTCAAGGAGCTGGGGATGAGAAGAGGCAGTGACACACTGATTAACTCCTTCTCCCAGGGATGGGAACCAGCAGAGACAAGGGGGAAACCACTCTGCTGGCAGGTGATGGGAACAGGGGCTCCTGGGCTGCTGTCCCTGCTCTGCCACCCCTGCATTTCCTAGCTGCAGGCAGGATGCTACAGCTGCCCCACCACCCCCCCACACACACCCCAACCCCCCAGAGAGGGGCTGGGAAACCTCATCCCACACAGATTTCAGCAGCCTGTCACACACCACAGGCCACCCTGGCAGGAGGATCCTGCCCTGTGCAGCAGACAGGGGGGTGCAGAGGCAGGGAGAAGGGAAAGGAGGCAGCGGGGTGCACGGGTCCAGCCAGCCAACAGGCACCCCAAGGCTGCTGCTCTCCCCAGCAGCTTCATCCAGCAGCATTCTGGTGGGGCACAGCCTGGTGCAGGGCGTGCTGGGCACACAGGAAGGGGGGGGGGGGATGGATATTAAAAGGCAAATTCAATAAATAAAGGGAGAAAGCAGCTCTCTGCTGGCTGAGGAGCTGGGAGGGGAGGGAGGGATGGAAGGAGGGAAGGAGGGAAGGAGGGAGGGAGGGAGGGAGGGAGGGATGGAGGGATGGAGGGATGGAGGGATGGAGGGATGGAGGGATGGAGGGATGGAGTCTGGGAGCCTCGGCTGCTGAGTCACACCAGGGGACAGCAGCACTCAGCCTGGTCACACCAGGGGACAGCAGCACTCAGCAGAGCCAAGACAGGCTTGAAAGGGGCACGTTTCCACCCGCAGCTGCCCAAGGCCGGTCCCATCCCTGCCCGGAGCATCTGCAGGGCTCTGGGTAGAGCAGCGCTGGAGGAGGAGGAGGAGGAGGGGGAGGAGGGGGGGGGAGGAGACTTGGAAGGTATTTGCTGGGAGCAAAAGCAGGGAAGCCAGGGGAGACTCTGCAGAGCTGGGGATGGTCTCTCTTGCCCTGCCTGGAGGATTGACCCCCCCCTTTCCCCCAGAGCAGCAGCCTGGATGCTGCCTCCCTGCTGGAAGCACACCTCCCCCCCCCCTTGGCTGTGCCAGGCAGCACCACGGGACCGTGGTTGGACCCGATGGTCTCTGGAGGCTCCTTCCAAGCCCTGAGGTGCTGGGAGCCTCTGACTGGCAGTCCCAGGCAGGCAGCCTGTGCCCAGCTGGGAGCTCACAGGCACCCCAGCGCTCCCAAACACTGGCTCAGCAGGGAGAAGCATCCCTCCCCCCCTCCCCACAGCCCCCACCTCCCCCAAGGGATGCTGCCCCTTGTTGCTGCCTGGCTTCAGCCGTTCCCAGGAAGGAGCCAGGACCCTGCTCAGCACCACTGTCCCCTTTGCTGTGCTGCAAGGGGAGGAGAGCCAAGGGCAGTGCAGCAGAGACCCTGGTCCCACAGAGCCCAGCTGGAGGATGTGAGACCCCCCCCCGTGCCTCACTTCTGGGGGTGCAAAGCCCTGCTACCACGCTGCACCCCAGCTGGAGAAAGGAGCTGAGCCTCTGAAGGCAACAACCATCCCAGCAGCAAGGGAACAGGGGCTGAAGAGCAGCCAGAGGGGAGGAGAAACATTCCTGAGGAGCCTCATGCTAGTGAGGAATCTGTGAGCAGCTCTGGATACAGCCCTCTGCCAGGGTGCTGCACTCCATCACAGGGTGCTGGCTGCACCCTGGGCCCCACAGCAGCTCTGGCTGGGTGGCCAGCTTCCCTGCTGAGCTAGCCCAGCTGGCTAACGGGGTCTCTCCAGCTTGAGAAAGATCCTGGCACCCAGAGCCACCCATAGAGACCCCAGGGCAGAGGGACAGCTGTGGCTTCCCAGGGCGCTGGGATGAGGGAGGGGGCTGCACCCCTGGCCAAGGAGGGCAGGGAAGAGAGAGCTCTGAGGCTCAGAGCTGACAGGGGGAGGTGAGGAGGAGCACAGGGGGGGGATGCAGACCCCCAGCCCAGGGCTGAGGCTCAGAGCTGACAGGGGGAGGTGAGGAGGAGCACGGGGGGGGGGGGATGCAGACCCCCAGCCCAGGGTCAGGGCTCACCCCAGGGCTCAGGGGGCGCATGGGGAGGGCACACAACACCCTGGGACTTGCCCAAGGCCATCCAGTGAGTCAGTGGCTCTGCTTCCCGAGGGGGGGGTGGGATGGGGGGGTGGGGTGGGGGGGGCTGGCTGGAATCCCTGGCTGTGGATTACAAACGCTGCTAAGAATAGTCAGCAGGAGCCTGGGCCCCCCGGGGTTGGCTCCTGAACCCCCCCCCCACTCCACCCCTCCTCATTACTCACTATCCCCCCCCCCATCCCATCGCTGTCCCAGGAGTAAACCCAGCAGCACCCTGAGTGCAGCACCCTGGGGTGCTCCCGAGCCCCCAGCCCAGCCAGGCTGGGGCAGGGCCGGCTCCTTCTGCAGGCACTGGGGCTCCCTGTTATTTTTAAACAAGATCCGGTGCTGGAGGAGGATTTATTGGGCATTTATAGGCACCGCTGAGCCCCCCCCCCCTCCTCCTCCTCCTTCTTCTTCCAACCCCCCCCCCCCCAGTTCAGCCAGGGGGCAAAGCCTGGGGCCAGCATCCCGCTGGAGGGGGGAAGATGGGGAGGGGGGAGATGGGATGGGGAGGGGGGAGATAGATGGGGGGGGAGATGGGGAGATGGGGAGGGGAGGCCAGTCCCTTCCCTGGGCTGGGGGGGGAGTGGAGTGGGCTGTGCTGTGAGGGGAGGGTGCGAGGCACCCAAATTAAGGGGGACACACCCCCTAGCACCGGGGTTCGCCCTGGGGAGCAAGGGGGGGGGGGTCTGGCCCTTACCCTGCTCTCCGCATCCTCCCGGGGCTGGGCGGGCGGCTGCCGGGGGATGCTGCTCTCGGCTGCCGCGGGGCCCGGCTGCTCCTCTTCCTCCTCCTCCTCCTCTTCCTCCTCCTTCTCCTCCTTCTCCTCCCGCCGCTCGCTGGCCGCTTCCTTCGCCTCCTCTCCCGCCCCAACCTCTTCCACCGGCACCCGGCTCCCTTCCTCGCCCGGTCCCGAGGATGCTGCCGCTCCCGGTGCCTCCGCTTCACCCCCGGAGCCGCTTTCCCGGGGTGGTTCAGCCGCTGCCGGCTCCCGGGGCCGCTCGGTCGCTTGTTCCCCTCTTCCTCCTCCTCCTCCTCTTCCTCCTCGCAGCCTCACGAAGAGGGAGGCGAGGATGATGGCCAGGGCGGTGAAGAGCAGTGGGACAGCCAGGTACAGATCTAGGGCCAGGGCCATCCTCCTCCTCCTCTTCTTCCTCTTCTTCTTCTTCTTCTTCTTCCTCCTCCTCCTCCTCCTGCTGCTGCTGCTGCTGCTGCCGGAGCCCGACCCGACTGCGCGGCCGCGGAGGATGCGCGCCCGGCCTGCGCGGGGCTGGGCAAAGCTCTCAGCCGGCTTTACCCGGCGTCATCTGCCCGGCCAAACCCTCCCCCGTTCCCCCCCCTCACACACACACACACATACCCCGCCTCCTCCCCGCCCTGGGTTTCGGATTCCACCCCCCCCCTCTCCATCCCCACCCCCATCCCCAGCCGGGGCTGCGCGCTGGCATCCGCGGACAGAGGGAAGGACGCAGCTTCCTTCGCCCTCTCCCCCTCCCTAAACACCCCCCGGGTTCAGGTTGGGGGGGTCACCTGGCCCTGGGTTCAGGTTGGGGGGTCAGCTGGCCCCTGGTTGGGGTTGGGGGGTCAGTTGGCCCTGGGTTGGGGTTGGGGGGTCAGCTGGTCCCTGGTTGAGGGGTCAGCTGGCCCCAGGTCTGGGTTGAGGGGTCAGCTGTCCCCAGAGCACTGCACAGGTTGGGGGGTCAGCTGCCCCCCCAGTAGCAGGATGCTTAAGGAGCATTTGCAGCTCGTTATCCCTTGGCTGGAGGGGTGATGCTGGCAGGGCACAGGGTGGCTGGGCTCACTCTGCAGTCAGGAGCACCTGGCAGTGGGTCTATGCCAGGCTTCAGGGCCCCGCTCTGCCTTCCCCAGCAGCCCCCAGCCACAGCAGGGGGGGTTGTGCCATAAACCCCTGTTGCACCCACAGAGAAATGGGTGCTGAGGGGAGCTGGGCTCCAAGAACCCCCCCACAGGCACCTCGCTGGGGGGAAGGGAGGCTCCCAAAAACCCCACGATGCACCCAGAAGCCATCACAAGGAGAGGAGCCAAGGGGGTGTCAGGTCCTCCCAGACTCTGTCTCCAGGGACCTCCTGCCTCCCCAGGGGCTGGGAGGATTGGCCAACCTTTTACAGAGCAGCTGGAATTAGCAAGCCTTAAGCTATTCCTGCCAGGGCAAAACCAGCAGGGATGGAGCTTCCTCCCCCAAAGTCTCCTCCAAGGGAAAAGCCTTTGGAGAGATCTCCATCAGCTGAGATTTTTATTGACCAGCTAAAACCAACCCATGAACAAAGACAGGATGAGATCCCCAGGGTGGGAGGAAGGAAGTGAAGCCCTGATCCTCACCAGGGTTTGTCTTTATTGGTAATCCTATCAGGCTGGTGGAGAATTGTATTCTTAGTAACATCCAGCCTGGTACTTACCTTCCCTTCTCCTGCAGAGCTCTGCATTCCCTCACCCTGAGCTGCTCTAGAGCTCAGCCAGGACACCCAGAGCATCACAGCACTGCCTGGTCCAGCATCGGGGTTTTTGGATGCATTTTGGGTGCTTTCTTCTCCCCACCCCCCTGCCCAAATCCACTCCTGGTGAAGCTCCCAGCACCCCACAGTTTCATTTGGTAGGTGGAAGCAGTGGCAAAGGATGAGGGATGCTGCTCCACCAGGTCTGGAGTGCAGTGGGACTGAGGGTCTGTCTCTGGCAGGTTCAGGGGCAGGAGGAACTAAGAGCCTCAGGGTTCTCAGCAGGGTGTTGGGGGAGAGGATCTTTGGTTAGAGCCTGGCACAGCCTTGGGTACTTGGCTGGGTGTCTGGGAACCAGCAGTTAACTGGGTTTGCTGGTATTTCTTCTGGTTTGAAGTAACCTCATGAGTTGGGCTGAGTTGAGCTGAGTTGGGCTGAGTTGGGCTGAGTTGGGCTGAGCTGAGTTGGGCTGAGCTGAGTTGGGCTGAGCTGAGTTGGGCTGAGCTGAGCTGGGCTTGGCTGAGTTGGGCTTGGCTGAGTTGAGCTTGGCTGAGTTGAGCTTGGCTGAGTTGAGCTGAGCTGAGTTGGGCTGAGTTGAGCTGAGCTTAGCTGCCCCCCCTGCAGCAGCCACGGAGGCATCACCCCCATCCCAGCACATCTCCTGTGCTGCTCACAGCTCCAGCAGGATGGGGAACCAAGTGGGATGTGGGGCCTCTGCTCCCAGGCTCTGCCAGACTGGAGCATCTGGGGACAGAGAGGAGTTTTGGGGGAGACTGACAGGAAGGAACCAGCTGCTGGGGCTGCTCAGCGGGGTGACTCAGCGGGGTGACTCGGGGTGTTGTGGCCTCGCGCCCTGGGCTGCTGCTGACCCCCAGGGCTGCTGCTGACCCCCAGGACAGCTCCTGCCCCCCCTCCCTGGCACTGCCCATCCTTCCACGGGTGGGAAGCCTGTAGGAGGCTGTTTGCCCAGCAGGAACACAGCGGTGTGAGCCCTGCACTGAGCCACCCCAAGGGGGGATCTACCCCCACTTTGGACTGGGGGGTGCTGGTGCTCATGGCATCTTCTGGGATGGGGCTGACTGAGATGGGAACCAAACAGGAGCTCCAGCCAGACGGGTGTGAGTGGCTTCAGCCTTCAGACCTGCAGCGAGCTGCTGTCGAGGCTGCTGGAACCACTTGTAGGAGTGGTGAGAAGTGCCAGGCTCAGGCAGCCCCTGGCAAACAACCCTCTGGTCTGGAGAGCAACAGCCAAGAGCATCAAGGACACATCTGCAGCAACAGCAGCTCTGCCCCAGCTAGCTCCAGGCAGAAGTGGGGGTGGGGCAGGCTGGGCATAGGGCTCAGCTCCCCCCCCCCCCTCCCATGCAGAGTGTGACCCGTGGGGACCGTGCCCCAGGCTGGGCAGGTCCCATGTCCCACCCCATGGGCAGGACCCATGTCCCACCCCATCTGCAGCTCTCTGAAAGCAACTGGAAGGAGGAACCTTGCCCCGATGCGGCCAGGCTCCCATGGGGAAGGGGGCAGGGGGTGTCTGCAGGGCTCCCCCATCGATTTACAACCCAAGAGGGACGACTCGAGCCCCCATCACCCAGGATGGGACAGGTTGGCAGCCCAGCCAGGGATGTCTGCCCGGCTCCTGCCCGCCAGCCTCTGCACTGGGGGGGCTGGGGGGGCCAATCCTCCTTGGGTACGGCTCTCTGGCAGCCGGGGGGGGGAGCCCAGCCCGGAGCGGGGCAGGGAGAGAGCACGCTGCCCTCTCTTGGGAGCGCTCAGCCCTGCACCGCCTGCGCCCAGGGAAGGGGGGGTGAGGGGGGGGGGGGGCTCAGAACCAGCTCGCCCAGGACACGGGCCCAGCACGAAAGCTGCTTTGACAGGGCTCAGCTGGGTTGGCAAAGGGCTGCTCAGAGCTGAAGAGCTTCCTCAGCAAAGGGGGATTCAGGGGGGCTGCGGTGACAGCTGCTCCGGGGAGCAGCCCCCCCACCCACCACGGGAACCCCGGCAGCAAACCTGGGTAGGGTCCTCAGGGCCTGGAGCCACAGAGCCCGGCACAGCTCACCCTCCCTGGGGGGGTAAGGTGCTGTGGCAGCAGGAGCACCCCTTGACCAGGCTGCTCCCCCAGCTGCACCCCCCCCCAAGCGGGTTCCAGCATCCCTCTGGTCCACAGCTGGAACCCAAGCACAGCATCACCAGGTTGGAAGAGCCCTTTAAGCTCAACTCCAACCCTCCCTGTCCTGTGCTGACCCACATCCCTGAGCACCTCATCTCCCCATCTGTTCAACACCCCCAGGGCTGGGGACTCAGCCCCCTCCAAAAAGAGATGAGGTGCTGCACACAGCCTGGTTTAGCCCTGAAAACACTCAGTCCCGTGGCTGACACCCAAGCAGGAGCACAGGACAGCCCCCTGCCCCTTTGCTGCTTGCTTCCCAACCTCCCACAGAAGAAACACCAGCAGTTACCTGCCTGGACACCAAACCTGAGCAGAGGAGCAAGGCCATGAGCCAGGGCAGCACAGGCAATCCTACCTCTGCCTTCCAGGAGGTAACGTGGTCCTGCTGCCTCCCCACTGCAATTACAAGCTCAGGGTGACACCTCCTCTGGTGCTGACAGGAGCTGTCAGGCTCCCACTGCTACAAAAAAAAAAGGAGGATGGGCAGGTAAATCAGGAGTAAAACCGAACCAAGCCCAGATTGCAAAGCCACAGCCCTGCTGCTGGAAGCATCCTCAGAGCAGGAGGAGCAATGGGATTAGCTTCCAGCTGGGAGCTCACAGCATCACCTCTCTGGGGAAGGAAAAGCAGGAGGAGGTGGTTAGAAAGCGTTTTGAGGGTGGCTTTATGTTGCTTTCAGCTGCCACAGGTCATGGAGCTCTCTGGAACCAGGTCTCCTTGAGCATCAGCGTGCCCAGAGCACCCGCAGGGGAACAGGAGCTCGTTAGCTAATTGCAGCTGCTGGGCTGGACAGCCTCTGGCAGAGGGTGTGAGCAGGGCACAGGACAGAGCTTCTGGGGAGCAACTGGAAAGGAGGAAATCAACTGGTTCAGTAGGTGAGAGTAAACAAGGGGAGTGTTTGTGCCAGTGCTTGGGGAGGACAGAGGCTGATACAGAAACCTAAACATTCCCAAAGCCTCCAGCTGCTGTCCCACACTCAGCCTCAGCTTACTCCACCTCAGCAAAGCCCAGGAACACAGCTGAGCTCAGCACAAGGCAGCCTCAAACACACAGATCTGCCCCCAAGGAGGGGAATGTCCCCCCCAAACCTCCAGATCCCAGGGGCAGGTCAGCTCTCTGCTCACCCAGGAGTTGAGCTGAAACCTGCTCTGGGGAAGGGGGTGGCAAGAGGGGGGCACCACACTGCTTCTTGTAACACAGCTCAGGTGGGCAGGGAAAGGGGCAAGCACTAACTGCAGGCCAGGACACAAACCTACACCCAAAGCCATCCCAGCCCCAGAGGGTTCCAACCCACCCCCCTAATCCCATGGGAGAAAGAGGAGAACCCCCCCCCCAAACTACATACCCGACCATGTGGGTTCCCAGCACTCCAGGAGAAAGGGGTTACACCCCACACTTAATCATGGTTTTTCAGAGCCCAATATATTAAATAAAAAGGACCTAGGCAAGAGAATAATGCAAAATAATTGATTTTATTTCAAATAAAAAGCAAACACACAATCATCCAAAACAAGACAAGAGTATCCCAGCTCTGCTGGACGGGGTGATAAAAGCAACTACAGGCAGCAGCAGGGCTCAGTGGTGACAGCACAACTGTCAGTGCATCAAGGCAGCTCTTTCCTTCCCCCCCCCACCTTTGCAAGGGGGGGGTGCCAAGAGCCCCCCATTAACCCAACACAGGCATTGCAGGCTGGACTCAGGCAGCAGCGTGGCTTCCTGCCCCACCACGGCCAGGGAGGAGCAGGGGCTGGGGTGATGCTGAGAGGGGGATGCTGTCTTTCTTCTAAGCTTCATTTGGAGAGGCTTCATGTAACTGAGAAGACAAACCAGAGCCTGTGTCCCCAGGAGGGGAGGAAGGTCTGCCAGAGCTTCCTTGGTGTCACCTGCTCCCACAGCACTTGTGAGGAGAACAGGTGCTGTGATCTCACCTGTTGCTCCCAACTTGGGCTCTCAGGGAGGGGGGATTCACTGCTTCAGTCCTACCAGACACAGCCAGGGCTCACAAACCCCCTTCAGCGTTCACCAGAGCAGGCAGGGTGACAACACTGGCACACGTGGTACGACTGGGGAAGCCCAAGCACAGCCCCTGGTGCTGCCAGCCTGTCCCTGGGAACAGGGCAGCCCACAGAGCACCGCTGGGCTGAGGCAGAGCCGTGCTCGGGGACCCCAGGGGCTCTGGGTGCTGGGCCCAGCAGCCTGCTACAACCCAGGGGCTCTGCAGCACCAGCGGGGTGGGAACAGGGAGGTGGATGTCCCCAGAAGCACAAGCCTGGGGAGGTGAGAGCACAAAGCCCACGCTGCCCTGCCAGCCTCTCACAAGCTAGGCATGGGGGGGGCACAGTTCTTAATTCCCCATCCACCCTGCCTGGAAGAAGGGTCTGGGAAGCACCAGCTCCCCTCCTTCCTGTAAGGCCAGGGAAGCTCACTCCCTGATGAGAGAGAATCTATTTTAGTCCTATTTAAAATGAAATAAACCCCCCAATCTAGCAGGACCTCCTGTTTAGAGCTGGCCATGAGACAGCAACAGTAGAAACAACAGGCCTTGTTCTGCTACAATCCATGGACCACACAGCAGTTCTGGGAGGGCCAGCAGAGAACAGCACGTGGCCATGAGAGCTGAACAACATCCCCTGTGGTTTTGGCTGTGAAAAGCTAAGGAGAGGTTAGGGAGTCTCAGGTTGCTCAGGACATCTGGATGGCTTTTTGTGGGAGGACTTCAGCACATCTTGGACAGTAACTACACCTCAGCCTCACAACAGCCCTGTGAGGTAGGGATGTTCCTCCTCTACTGCAGCAAAGACAGCAGCTCAGCAAATGTGGCTGAGGCAAGAGCCTGTGAAGTGGAAGAACCAGAGGTGCTGACTCCCAGGTAGCCTGAGCAGAGACCCCTTTGTTTCATATTGGAAGCAAATCGTGGAGAAGCCTTGCCTGGCATCACCACGCCTGCAGTCACACACTGCCCCTTCCTGCCAGGGATACTGAACAAAACACAGAGACTTCAAACCCAAACACTTCTGTTTCACACCAGGCCAGAGCCCACAGGCACAGAAGAGCCCCCTGCACTCTGGATCTTCCCCCCCTCTGTGCTGCTGGGGGCAGAGGTGCAGCTTTCCTGGCAGAGCTTTCATGCCCACACGTATGATTTTAAGACTGCACAAGTGAACTGTGCACACCAAATGCCACTGCAAGCTACAGCTCAAGCCACCTTCTGCACATACAAACCATCCAGCCACCCAAGAGGGCAGCAGACAGCTCCCTAAGGGCTCCTCTCATGCTGACAAGAGACTTCAAAGCCTTTGCCTCACCAGGCCCCCATGTTCTTTCAGAAGGCAGCAGCTGCAACCTGCTCTGGCTGAGAAGACACACACACTGTGCAGGCTGGCAGGAGGAAGGCAACCTTGGCCAGAAATGCCAGGAGTTTGAGGTTTTCTTGAAAGGAAGTTATCTTGTGGAAGAATCTGCAGCAGCCTGCAGAGCAAACCTGCTCACTCAAGCCTGGCTGTCAGGAAATGCAGGAGTCTGGAGAGCTGAGGGAGGAGTGCACCAAAAAAACCTTTCTCTCCATTCTTTCACCATCCTGCTGCTCCTACACAAAGGGACTGGCACAAAAGAATCAGACAGAGATCCCAACAAAGGTACTTAGGATTCCCTTGTACAACAGGATATGGCCCAGTCTCTGAGGAGAGAGAGTGTTTAAATAAGAAGAGAAAAGGTTAAAAATAAAAAAAAGATCAGAAAACCCAGACAAGCAATGATCCATCAAACCCAACAGGTGTAAGAAAGTCACAGTTAAGGCTGCCAATCTGCATTTTACTTCTGCTACCAGTGCCTGGGTGTTATTGCATGGTTACCTCACACACACTGCTTCTGCTTTGGAATTTCCTCTCCCAAAGAGGAATGGTTGAAGTGAGCCCTAATACTCACCTTCTGGGTCTCAGGACAGCACCCCAGGAAACCCTCCCCAACCCAGCCAGCTTCTGGCTGTGCTGCTCAGGTAGAGAAGGATGTTTCCTCACAGCACACCCTGAGCCAGGCAGACCCTCTCTGCTACCAGCACAAACCCCTGTTAAAACAAGCCCAGCAGCTCCAACAGATCCCTTGGGGATGAGAGCTTTTACTGGGCATAATACAAATGCACCTACACAGACTTAAGCAACACACTGCCATTTAAAAAAAGAAGCATGAAACAACAATACATCCCCCTCCCAGTCCTTTAAAAATGGCACCTCAAGTTCCAGAAGCATCTGAGCCCATAACCCCAGAGAGGAGCTGTTCAGGTACACAGTGAGCCCACAGCCCTCTAACCACTTGGTGTTTAAAGCCCAGCAACTGTTGCTGTCACTGAGAGTCAGACTGTGTCTGCTGTTGTCTCCTGCCAAGTATCAGGCCTGCACCAAGAGGGCTGCAACCACTGGCAAGTGCTGAATTTCCCCCCCATCCCCAGGTTTTGCCACTCAAGAAGTTCCAGGATCCTCCTGCTCCATCCAGCTTCCCATCCCAAGGTGCTTGTGCATCTCTGTTCCCAGCCATCAAGACAGACACAGAGCAAAAGCAAACAGGCTGCTGCTGGTTCAGGTGTGGCACCTTAGATGGATGTGTGCAGGTGAAGACCAAGAAAGAGGCTTCAGGTAGGTGGTTGGTGCTGCTGAACTTCAGTGTCTGGAGCATTCCCACCACCTTCCCCTCCTGAAATCCTGGTGTGAGATCTGCTGGATGCTCAGACAGGCCCAAAGGGCTGGTGTTCCTTTCCTCAAGTGTACAGGACAACATGTAAACATATGACAGTGTCAAAGCAAGGCAGGTTTGTTTGTTTTTTTCAGGTTTACCTGCTGGTTTTAAAGAGTTCTTTAAAAACTGACCGTTGTCTTCCTTGCCAGAACCATGAAATACTTGGCATGTCCTCACCCAAAGCTGGGCTGGTAGTGCACTCACTTGGGGCGCAGGGTGGGGGGACAAAGCATTGCACAATAACAAGGTAGAGTCAGGGAACTCCCCCAGGAGTGAGTGAGGAGCCAACCTTCCACAGCACATGATGAGGATGGATGTCTGGATCGAGGAGGAGTGACAAGAGGACTGTGAGAAACAGAAGCAGAAGGGGAGGGGGTAGAACAGAGCTGGCTGGCTGCTAACGGAGCTTCGATGGGCAGCTGCCTCTGGGTGGGTGGTGGTATCTCTCAGGGGTAGCTGCGGCCTCCACAAGACTCCCTAATCCTGTCAAAAGAGAAGTACAACTGCCTATCAACAACTGTTGCATCTCCCCTCACACCAGGGTGAAAGATCACAGCATGCAGGCTAATTGTATGCTCATTCTTCCTACAGAACCGTAGGAGCTAAGGAAGAGTTTGTGTTCCCATCACACAGCTGGATCAGAGCACCCACCCAGCCTCACACTGACACAATCAACACCCAGGAGGAAGAACAGGGAAACCTGGCAAGCAAATGTTCTAGGCAACTTGCTGATTTTTAAGATTAAAGGTATTCATTTCAAAATTTGGAGTGCAAACAGGAATGGCTTTCACAAGAGCTGATCTGCACGGGTGCTCTGCGTTGTTACAGGTTTGGGTTGGTTTTAACAGCATCTGCTTTAAGGTTTGTTATCTCCTGCTGCTCATTCACTGTCTGAAGTCACAACCAGCTGCTGAAATGGCATTTCACAATATCATAAACAAATGGTTAAAGCCTCCCCAGAGGAAGCCACCACAGTACTCACATTCCTGCCAAACCTGGAGCATTCAACAGCTCAGGAATGAGCCAGCACCCCGGTGCAGGCAGGCAGCTAACACAGCACCAGCAGTTAACCACGCTGCAAGGAGTCTGCTAAACAACTCTGGCAAGCCTTTGCTGAGCTCCTCCCTGCAGGATACTCCCAGGTTTCCCAGTGCTTCTCTGTTTTTTAACCTGGCAAGTCCAGAGAACTTCCTTCCTTGGGAATTCTACCCTAAGCAGTGTCTTTTCTTGTTCTGCACTATTAATGCTCCCTCCCTTCAGACCAGTTGAAACTTGCTTTCCCCCTTGTTTCTTGAATAGGCAAACACAGCCATTTGGGATTTAGGATTAATTTTGCCTTTGGCAGGTAACACAGAGGGCCAAATTGAAGTAATCCAGGCAACTGTAAGAGGAACATACAGCTACTTGAAGGCTTTCTGTTTGGACAACAAGGCATCAAAAGCTGCACCTTGCCTGATCATTCCTCATCTTTAATTACCTCATCTTTAATTACTACTCATCTGTGCTGAGGAGAACAGTTAAAATATCCCACCTCTCCCACTGATAATAAAAGATTCCTTCCTCTATTAAGAGAGACAACTAGAAAAAGTAATAAAACTCTTTATTAAATAATTCATGGAGGGAAGATACCATCACTGGCCAACTGCTTCACAATCTTTAAAGGAGCCCTTGCTCTCCAGCCCTCTGTCCTGCACTAACTCTGCCAGCTCTCCCTTGTACTGTGTTTTGCTTGGTCAGAAGCCAGCAGTTGCCATGTGTCACCTGGAGGAGCTGCGCTCTTTGCTCACACAGTCGTCCTGGGAGGTGGTGTCCCCGTTGCCCATCATGCTGCACGTCCTCCTCTTCTTCCTCCGGTGCATCATCCCCTCTGTTTCGGAACCGGAGTCACACTGAAGCACAAGGGATGAAAGCAGAACTCAGAGAAACCCAGTGCAGTGTTTGTGCTGTGGGGTTCACTGGAGGAGTAACCTCAGCAGCACTGAGGAGCCCAGCCTGAAGGAACATGCTGGTTTAGACACGTGGAGCGTGTTTTCAATCCAGTGTTTAAAGCAGATGGGGAGCAATGCTCTCAGATTCCATCACTCAGCTGGCTTGGGGCACACAGGTGCCTAGAAAAGTCCCCTGCTGTAAGTGACAGCCCCTGTTTCAATCTTGTTCCCTTCCCCATGTTTAAAACACTCACTGTGCAACTATTTCACCTCAAGCACAGCTAAGCTAAATGAGTGACAGATTTATAGATAATATAAACACAGATCAAACCAAATTAACTTGGCAAGAGAGAGAGAGAAGCTTTAGCAGACAGAAGCTGCTAAGTCCACAGGCTCCTCCACCACATGGGTTTGTTTAATTGCCTTCTATTAATTTCCTCTATAAGACATGAAGATTAGGATGAGGACAAGTGATCAGGTATGGAAAAAACCCAACACAATTGGGATATGAATCATGGCAAAGAGCATTACCTCTGAATCAGAGTCTGAGGAGCTGGAGCTTGAGGAGCTGGAAGAATCACTAGAGCTATCGGAAGCAATACCAGTAGATTCCTGCAGGTCAACTGAGTCAGCCAAAGCTGCCAGGTCAGGGTGTTCCTGCTTTAGGATCCTAAATACAGTTGAAATTTCAGGGTGAAGCACTGAACAGTAACACTGCTGGCAATAGGTAATTCCTGGGTTTTGCTTTAAATAGAGAGTTTGTAAAGAATGCTATTGAGAGGCTGGGGGAGCTGGGCTGGGTCAGCCTGGAGAAGAGAAGGCTGTGGGGGAACCTCATTGCAGCCTGACAGTCCCTGAAGGGAGCAGAGGAACAGGAGGGGAATCAGCTTGTTCAAGGGCAGAGCCTGGCAGGACAAGGGGGCTGGAGTAAAGCTGGAGGAGGGAAGGGGGAGAGGAGATCTTAGGGGGAAGTTCTGTGCAGAGAGAGTGGTGAGGGGCTGGCAGGGGCTGCCCAGAGAGGGGGTGGGTGCCCCGTCCCTGGGGGTGTTGAAGGCCAGGTTGGCTGGGGCCCTGGGCAACCTTGTGTAGCTCCAGGCCTGGAGGTTGGTGTCCCTGCCTGTGGCAGGGGGTTGGAGCTCTGTGACCCTTGGGGTCCCTCCCAACCCAGACCAGTCTGTGATACTGAATCTCTTACCTGTACCATTTCCTTGACAATTTGGGTCTTCCTCTTACTGTCTTGTGCCACACCACAGGGAAGTTGGTACAGCTGGCAAAGTTCTGTGTGATGGCAATGGTCGTGTCGAGGTTGAGAACTACGTGCCACCAGCCACCTAGAAACACACCACCAATGACTGCTGCTGCCTACACAGCAGAAGGCACCTTCCAGAACATCCATGAACACTCTTTCTGTAGCACAGATGGAAGCTGGACCTTATCTCCCAAAGCCAGGTGAGTTTGCCACTCCATCATCTTCCTTCAGCCCAGGGCAGCGTTCGCTCCGGTGCTTTATCCATTCTTGTTACTGCTCAACACTCTGACCACATTATCCAGCTCAGAAACAGGACTGAAGATCTGACCTGACAGCACCACCCTGGCTACTGATGGCTTATTTAATAGCAGGAGCTGTTGTAATTCAGAGCACTCAGAGACCTTGTTAAGCTGGAGAGTGTTTTCCACGCTGGTTCTGTAAGGCACTTCTGACTACAGACTAACCTTGCATTTAAAAATAGATGGAAAATTGTTTCCCCACACAAGATAAAAATAGACAGCAGTGTTCTTACAGCCCACTTGTAACCTCCTAAAAAAGACTGAAGCAACAGTTTAATGGAACCTGACAGCTACAAAACCTTAACAGAAGGTACGCTGAGGAGTCCCTAATAAATGCCAAGGCAATCACAAGGCACTCTTCAAACATGAAGTCAGCTGTATGCTAAAGACAAGCAGCACACACAGAAGGTATGGGTGATGCTGCACAAAAATGATGCAGGATTTGGAGGCTAGAATGAACTCACCCACTTTACCCACTCCCCACCTCACCTCCCAGCTATAATGGGCACAAGAAGGTGCAGCTGCTCAAGGAGAATGGCATCTTTACCAGATCCTGCTCTAAGCTTTTGATCTCAAATGCAAGATGAAGCACAACCACAGAGAGGTGGGTGGAAAGTGTCAGTGCCTTTCAGTGTTTCTTTTCCCACAGCTCAAGAACAGGCATATGCAGTCAGGCTACCCAGGCTGCTACATTCAATTAGGAACTTGCTATAGTGTAAACTCAAATGTTTTTGCCTAAGAAGGTACTAATCACTATTATTTTATGCCTCAATAGTTTCCTATTGCTGCAGTTTAATTCAGGATAACATTACTGTGACACTGCAACTGAGGTCTCATTTGTTTTGACATCTGTACCCTGTGCTGGCCACATGTTTCAGGACATTCAGGGAGTAACTGAATGGCCTCAAAGAGAGCCCAGCAATACACAGCCCTTCTGAGAGGGCTCATAGTTTCTCTCATATGAGATGAGCTGTATAAAAAAGGTGAAAAAATTCTCTCTCTGCATGAAAAATATGGGGGGTTTCTCTCCCAGAGCCCTTTACTGAGGGATTCACACATACCTGGCACAAACACTGTCTCTCCTGGCTTCTGTAAGATTTCCAGAGGTTTGAATTCAGGGGGCCAGGTCGGGAGCTGTGTCCTTGGATAGATGACATTGAACCAAGTGATGGCCTCATCCTGCTGGTTCCCTCCTTCTTCTCTTGTCACTTTGATCAGCTCCCTGGGTGTGCTGGTGGGGAACAGGCACCAGCGCTTGTGTCCCTGGACTAAGGCGTTCCAGGCGCTGGTTCCCAAGGGATCGATGTGTATTCCTGTCCCAGAACGTGGTGGGCCCATCACAAACCACCTGCATGGGGGAAGTGGGAAAATCCTTCAGCCAGAAAGCAAGCAAGGAGCTGTGCTTTATTCTGACCAGACAGAAAGTGACAGCTGTTAATTGTACACACAGTTAGATAATTAGATGGTAAATGAGATCTGAGGGGGAAGTTCTGTGCAGAGAGAGTGGGGAGGGGCTGGAAGGGGCTGCCCAGAGAGGGGGTGGGTGCCCCGTCCCTGGGGGTGTTGAAGGCCAGGTTGGCTGGGGCCCTGGGCAACCTTGTGTAGCTCCAGGCCTGGAGGTTGGTGTCCCTGCCTGTGGCAGGGGGTTGGAGCTCTGTGACCCTTGGGGTCCCTCCCAACCCAGCCCAGGCTGGGATTCTATGATTCAGTTAGAAACTGAGTTAAGTTTCTTTACCTTCTCAAGGCTGTTAAGCTTACACTACAGCAAAAGTTACAATGGTTTAACCTAAAAACCAATGTGCATCAGGACAGGAGTGATCCTGGGAGAAGAAAGCAAAGATGGCTTCTTACAACAGTTGTGGGATGTAAGCCATAAAATATCTGCTTAGTTGAACAAACAAAAAGCAATGTAAGTAAGGAACAGAGCACACTTACACAACCCCAGCCTCCCTCTTCCCCTTCTCTTCATGTACAAGAGGCTTTTCATTCTCAGGTTTAACTAGCTGGAGCTTATTCTCCAGTGACCATTCAGGATCCAGCACGTACCTTCTCATTCCCCATTTGCAAGGGTTCTTTCTCCCTGTGGAGAACTTTATTTGCTATGCACCTTTAATGGCAGCAGCCCCCTCCATCTCTCAGAACAATGACCTACCACACAGGGAAGGCAGTGTGGGGTGACACTACCAGGTGTCAGGAGAAAAACCAGCAATATCTGTTTAATGGGCAGCAGAGATGGGGTAGAAACCAAAGCACCAACATGACCATCACATGGCTGACAGGAGGAACAAGAGTTCAAAGGTTCAGAAAGTGGGCAACCTCTCCACCTCCTCTTTCCAATGCAGGTGTAAATGAAGCCAAGGAGCACTGGTTAACACCAGCAGTAGGTTTGATTATCAAGCTGTGCTCTTCCTACTTCAGGAAGGAGTTGTAAAAATGTAGAAAAGCAGATGTTTGTCACCTCTATCATCTGCTCACTCTTTAGATTCATACCAGCCTTGGAAAGCTCCCTGAGCCACAAGTACAGTCAGAGCTTTGCTTAAGAAGTCAGAAGAAACCCAACACAAAGATCTGCCTGGTGCACACACAGAGGCACTTCTCAATGCCATTTTCCTGCCTATAACCTGAAGCTACACACATAGATTAAAACTCCCTTATTTACCAACACTATCATTTACCAGCATCTTCCTCCAGGCATTTAGTTGACAATGAGCATCACCATTCCCTGCTAGACACCAAAGTGGCCCTTAAAAACTTTACATCCTGGAAATTAGAATTTCAAAGCTAAAAAAAACCCCCACCCCTCTCCAAATTGAAACAGCTGCTTCAGGGAACAGCTTCCAAAAATGACTGTCCTTATTATGAAAGGGAACAGCTCCAATAAAGATGCTCTAAACAGCACAAGTCTTTACTTAAGGTCACCTCTCAGTCTAGAGGTCAGTCTGTACTGTCCATATCCTGACTGTATGACTAGAAAGCACCACTTCTGGCTGGATTTTTGATTATGCTGTTAAACTGCTAAGTAGTCTTCATCCATCCCTGTACCCAGATGAAGCCTTTAACTCCCAGAGGCATTTGTGTGCTCTCTTGCATCACTCATCTCTGAAAAAGAAAGATAACAGCCTCAAACAAACCCACATTTTTCCAGAGCAAGAGTACAAGAAGGGCAGATACCAAGATCACAGGCAAGGAGCTCAGCATGTACCTGTAGGTGGGGAGGGAGTGAGGGAAAGATGTTTATTGAGCCCCAACCCATTCCCCTAGCTTACCTATAACCTGGATAAATGATTCCCAGTTCTGGAATGGTATTCAATTTCTACTAGAAACTAGTAGTACCCCCATGTGCTTTTGCATTTGATCACAGCTTTGTTATGTTCTTCTAAGAAAAGGGAAGTATGAAAAGGGGCTGTTGTAACACTGTAAAAACACCTACTTCAGTGTTCAATGGCATTAGCTTCACACTTTGCTCCTGCAAAAGCACAACTGGGCTACAGACAGGTGGAAGAGGCAAGAGGAGAGAGCTGTTATTGTTTTACTTGATTAAAAAAAACCCCATCACAGCCTCACATCACTCAAAGGGCAAGGCTTTATCTGACAATTATACTCTAAGACTTTAATTACTTGGCAGCATTCAGCTTATGCTGATACTGCTATGAACCATTATCTTCATGGAGATGGAACACCCTTTTGGATCCAACAGCCCAAATAAAAGGCTGTTGCATTGGGTTTCAGGAATGAGGTGTTGTTTCAGTCCTCATCCAATCAGAAGGAAAAAAAAAAAGCCCCAACAAACAGGAGCTGAAAAGACCACACAGATTTGAATCACTATTCTCTCTCAAGATCATCTGAAGGGGAGCTAAGAAGGAGTTTCCATGCTTCAGATTAATCTAGCATAAGATCTTTCCCTTAAAAGAACTGGCTCATAATTGAACAAGATTCTCACTGCACACAAGCCACTGGTGCAAACCAGGAGAGCTAGTCCTGAGGTACTTACAAGTTTGAAAGCCAGAAGGTACAAGCAGCAGCACATTAATCTTGATAACTGCTGGTAGCTTTACATCTAAAAAGTGTGGTAGAGTGACTTGAAAAGAAACCATAAGCCACTGCAATGCTGGTGGCAGAAGCAGAAATTGTGAGGAAGACTTGCCCTTCCCTCTCTCTGGGTCACAGATGTACACTCATTGCAAAAGAGCAGACATAAAGCTATTGCCCTGGTGTGTATAAGACAATCATACACAGCATCACAAGGTTGGAAAAGACCTTTGAGGATCATCAAGTCCAACCATTCCCATCCTGAACTCAACCATATCCCTAAGTACCTCATCTACCCTTTTTTTAAACACATCCAGGAAGGGGACTCAACCCCCTGCCTGGGCAGCCTGTGCCACAGCCCTACAACTCTTTCAGTAAAAACATTTTTCCTAATATCTCATTTAATCTGCCCTGGGGCAGCTTGAGCCCATTGCCCCTTGTCCCAGCTCCTGTCCCCTGGCTGAAGAGACCAGCGCCCACCTCTCTGCACCCTCCTGGCAGGGCAGGTGGGGAGAAGGTCTCCCCTCAGCCTCCTCTTCTCCAGCCTCAACCCCCCCAGCTTCCTCAGAGGATTTGCCCTCCAGCCCCTTCCCCAGCCTGGTTGCCCTTCTCTGGACTGGCTCCAGCACCCCAATGTCCTTCTGATGCTGAGGAGCCCAGAACTGGACCCAGCACTCGAGGTGCAGCCTCCCCAGTGCCCAGTCCAGGGGCACGGTCACTTCCCTACCTAGGAACAGGTAATGAGATGGAAGATGCCTGGTTTTACCTCCCTGTCCCTGCACTGTACCTGTAAGGCGGCCTTCGCTTCTCCCCTGCGTACTGGAAGAGATCATCAGTGAAGAATTTGGGTACTTTGTAGTCCTCCAGGAGTTTCCTGCGCTTGGGATGCTCCCCATAACTGCTGTCAAAGATGTAGAGGGGGCTGTCATCACGGGTGGTCTCCATGTACTCGATGTAGTACTTCATCTTCATCTTCACAGAATAACCGTCATTGTCCTCTCCACATTTGAACTTCTGGTTCCTGTACTTGCGTTTCAGTCGTTCCAGCGTCCACTTCTCCTGGGCAGACCAGCCCACCTGAGCGTTCAGCAGGACCACAGGCTTGTAAGGTTTCTCATAACGCTCGACAAATTCCTCCACCGTTAACTGGAGGGCGTCTGCCCTCTCCACGTTATCCTGTGAAACCAAAGGAGGAATACAGAGCAGATCCTAGGGCAGACGAGCATCCCAGAGCTTTCTAAGCAGGGAGGAGCCTCACACTCGCGCTTTGCTGCTCCGTACACCGCCACGCTATCAAGCTGCCTGCGTTATTTTAAGCTCCCTCAGGCTGCAGTCCTGTTCCTCACGCCTCTCTCCTTGCACCCATCAGTAACGCCGTTTGGCACTCATCCCCAACGAGAAGAGGCCGCCCCAGGCCGGCAGAGATCCTGCTGTATTCCAGGGCCAGGACCCCAGGGAAAGCGCCTGGGAATTACGTAGGCGTCCCGGTACGGCGGGTACCCATCCCGCCCCCGCGGGGCCCTGCCCTGCCCGCACCCCTCGCCACGTGGAGGGAAGGAAGGAAGGAAGGAAGGAAGGAGGGAGGGAGGAAAACGCTGCTGAGCCCCTCACACCCTCCGCCGGCCCCACCTTCTCCATCAGGGTCACCGCACCGGTACCTCAGGGAACCCCCACCAGCTCTGGGGCAGCCTCAGGAAAGGGCCCGGCCCCGTCAGGCTGCCCCCCGGATCCCCCCCATCCCATCCCACCCCATCCCATCCCATCCCGTCCCATCCCATCCCACCCCATCCCCAGGCTGCCAGTCCCCGTCCCGCCCCCCCCCCGTCCCCTCAGGGCCCCGCTGCCCTGGGGCGGGGCGGGCGCGCACCTTGCAGGCGGCGGGGCTGAGGGAGAAGGTCTCGCAGTAGTTGTGGCGGGTCCAATCCAGCGAGTCCTTCAGCTCAGGGCGGGCGCTGCGCTTCGCCTCACGGATCCGCTTCTTGCTCTTGTGATTCATAGCGGCGACGATCAGCGGCGGCGGCGCCGGGGGCCGTCACCCGCCGCTGCCCTCGGCGCGGCCCAGGCCCCGCTCCGCTCCCGGCCCGGCCGCACCTTCGAGAAATTTCACCCCCTTGCCGCCGCTGTCGCCTAAGCCCCGCCCCCTCCGCGCTCCCATTGGCTCGCCGCGCCGCCGTCTTCCGCCACGCCTCGCCTGCGCTCCGGCGCTGATTGGCTGAGGAGGAGAAGCGGCGCGGCGGGGCCGCCATGTTGGGAAGGAGAACGCTGCGAGCCGCGGGAAGGGAGAGCGGGCGGAGGGTGCCCTCGGCGGCGCTGTCCCGCGGCTGCTCGCCGGAAGGGTCGCCCCGGGAGCGCCCCGCCGCCTCTCCCTTCCCCCCGCCGGGACCGCGCTCCGCTCCCGTAACGGCGGCGAACCGTCCGCACGTCAGCCGGTTCGTGCGGGACTGCGCGGCGCCCCTCACGGGGCCGAGCCCGTCCGGCTCCTCCGGGACAACGGCACGGGAAGGGGCGGCTCGGTTTTACCGCGACGCTTGAGGGAGGCCTCCCGCCGCGGGCGCTGAGCTACCGGCCCTCCGCCATCAGCGCCCGCGGCGGCGCTCCGTGTGACGCCAGTCCGGAAGAAGACGCCGATTGGTCCGCGCGGCCCGGCAGGATACGTGGCCGTCAGCGATTGGGCGTGGGCGCGGTCATGGGGGAGCCGCGGCGGGGCGGCGTGCGGCGCTACCGCTTCACGGAGGGGCCGGCGGCGCTGACGCTGCGCATCCCCGAGGTACCTCCCCGGGGGCGGCGCGGCACGGCGGGGAGACCCGCACGGCACGGCCTCGCGTCCGCCTCAGCGGCGGTGGAGCGGGACCCGCTTTCCCAGCGCCGCGGCCGGTGTGTTTCAGGTGCTGGACTCGCAGTACGGCATGCACGTGTGGCCCTGCGCCGTGGTGCTGGCGCAGTACCTCTGGCGGCACCGGAGGAGCCTCCCCGGGAAGAGAGTGCTGGAGGTACCGTTGGCAGGCCCCTCCACTCACACCCCTTCCCCCCTGCAGCTGCGGGGACTCGCCCCCCCCCCCCCTCCCCTCCCTTCACCCGCGCTTTGTGGTTGCAGGTCGGGGCAGGGGTGAGTCTCCCCGGCGTGCTGGCAGCCAAATGCGGGGCCGAGGTGATCCTGTCCGACAGCGAGGAGCTGCCCCAGTGCCTGCAGAACTGCCGGAGGAGCTGCCTGGCCAACCACCTGCCCCACATCCCCGTGATGGGGCTCACTTGGGGGAGGGTATCGCCGGAGCTGCTCTCGCTGGCTCCCGTAGACATTATTTTAGGGTCAGATGTCTTTTTTGACCCCAAAGGTACGTTAACACCGTGACAAACTGCACGGAACGCTGCCAGGAGAGCAGGTGGTGTTCTCTCCTTTGCAGGGAGAGGCACTACTGAGCTTCCCAATCTCAGGGCAATTCCAACCACCACCCAGAGCCTGGAGGGGGGAACTAGGAAGCCCAGTGGGTTGCTGACTGCTCACACCTCATACCAACAGTTGGAGCTTAATTGCCCTTTCACATAACCAGGCATCTTTACCCATGCTCAATCCAGGGACTAACCAAGACTCCTTCCTTCCTCTCCCCCCTACACAGACTTTGAAGATATTTTAACAACAGTTTACTTCTTGTTGGAAAAGAACCCCCACGCTCAGTTCTGGACTACTTATCAAGTCCGAAGGTAAACTCTTTTGCATATTTAAGACTCAAGATTTTAATGCCTGAGCTGTTAAGTGTTAACCTCTCAGAGGCATCACAGTGCTGACTGCAGAGGCTCCTGTGAATCAGGGTATTAACCAATCCATGGGCTATCAGACAAAAGCAACTGAACCAGAAAGTAATCTAAGAACCACAACCTAACCAGAAAACCCCTACAGACTCAGTAATATAACTTGGGTGATAAGTCTCCTGGCATTACCACACAAGTTAAGTATGGGTTTGTTTTCACCCACTGGTGTTTCCTCCCCTCAGTGCTGACTGGTCTATCGAAGCTTTGCTCTGCAAGTGGAAGCTGAAGAGCATCCATGTTCCCTTACACTCCTTCAGTGCAGACAAAGAGCACCTGGCCAGCTCCTCCCTACCAGGGAGACACACCATTGAAATGATGATCATCTCACTAGCAAGATCAGATGGTACTTAAAGAGTTTATTCCACTTGCTGGTTCCAGTGCAAAGTGACATTTAACTGTTCACCACAGCATGGATTTGCAGGTAGTCCTGTTGGCAGCAAACCTCACCATGTTTTTGAGAAGCAAGTCCCTTCAATGGCAATTTTTAAAGCATGCATTGTAAAAATAAAGCTGTTCACTTGTTTAGCTATGGCTTTTTTGGGGAATTTGTGCTGCACTGCACCTCTCCAGACCACAAAAAACAGTTCAAACATGCAAGTCTGTTACAGAAGCCACTACACAACATAGCTTAACCTGACAATCCACAAGATCCAACTTGAATTGTTTCAGCTATGAAGAAGTGTTAACTGCAAGATAGAAAATACTCCCCTAAGAACCCTTTTTCCCTGGACTGAAGCTCTTTTCCTAGAGCCTCCCACACAAAAGCCAGCTCCCTAAGTTTTCAGATGAATCCATGCAGTCCCAAAACATACAAACTCCTCAAATTTGTAGAAAAGTACTTTTTAATCCTCAAATCAAGCCAGACTGCAAGTGTTCAGATGTTTCCATTCCCATTTAACATACATGCATAAAGTTCACAAAGGCATTACAATAACCCTTGACACGTGATGCTTCCAAGTTACAATCCATTTGGTATCCAAACCAAGAGAAATACCACTAGGATAAGCTACCATCGAGCAGCAGCCTGTTTGAGTCAGGGCAAACACACAGCAAACACCGTTAGTACTGCTCTGTGTGTCTCTCCTGTAACAACATCCAGCAGACCCATCTGATGCCTGTGTTTGGTCTGGTGTGCAATCCTTGCCATACAACATTCAGGTTAGTCACCACACTAGTTAAATTTGCCCATAGTAATTGAAAAGCAACCCCAGTGGATAAGATTTGTAAGCAGCAGAACGCATTCAGTTGCTATAGAGCAGTTAAACATTGACAGTATAATTGCAGAAATCTTTTTCAAGCTAAAAATAAGCTGACTCAGACATGAAAGTTGAGAAAAGTTAACACAGAAAAAAAATGTTTAATATTAACTACAGAGACAGTGGGTATAGTACAGAATGTCTTAAGCAAAAGATACACCAATCAGTACTTACAAAGGAATGAACCATTTCTTGTCTTAACATTACATTTCTCATATGTAAGTTCATATATGTAGGTTGGTAAGTTTTTACCATTCTGGAAAAAATAAGGTGTGTATATCATCAGCTAGATGTGCTCACTGTATGCTCCATTATTTTAACGCAAGGCCCGGGTGACTGGAAGTGCAGTTGTCAGGCATTTTAATTAACTGGACAGCCATTTGTTTCTGCACGACAAGGCATCGTTACACAGGAGCAATCAGGAGAAAACAGGAAACAGCCAAGCACTCTGCACTGCAACACGCCACCTTAACAGCTAACCAGCATTACTCAACTGCTACACAACTGCGCCTAGTGCACAAAAATACATAAGAGAAGAGATTAGAATTGAGTCTGATAAAAGCAATCCTTTTCAAATATCAACTGTCACCTGAAAAGATTTCTACCAATTTGAATTTGAAGGTACTATTTAAATTCAAACTTTTAAAAAACAACCCAAAAAAAACCCATTTACAGTGAATTTTAAGTTGAAGTTTTTGCAGAATTTTTATTTAAGGAATGAAGACAAAAATTGAGAATACTTTTTCTTTCAACAGTTAGCTACTCAGCATAGAACAGCTGCATGTTTCCTCAGTATGAAACTGGAGGCAGCAAGTTACCATCAGTTTAAATTTCAAATAAAAGTCAGCACTATATAAACAAAAATGAAGTTTTACCTCAAATATCCAAGCCAATAATGAAATCGGTAGTCGTTCACTTCACTAAATTACAAGAAATTTGAATAACAGCAACAAAATGGCACATAAAATGTAAAATCTGCCACTTGAGGCGCAACTTAAACAAGTAAAAAGTTAGACAAAATTGTACAAAATAACCTTTTCAACAGCTGGTTGCTCTGCCAGGGGTCTCTCCAATGGACTGAAGCCTCAAACGATCTTTTCCCCCCAAAGGCGTCCTTTATGTAGGTTCTCATTTATCTGATGCATCTAGGTTTGAAGAAAGAGAAATTCAGCCAGGTTTCTACCTCGTCTCTTTTTGGCTGCGTGGATGACTTCAGGTATACTTCTAGAGTTGTGTTTTCAACTGGCTTTACCTAATTTAAATATGCTTTAGGAATTTTCCAGAGTGTTCCACCTCCCCCCCCACATGTAGGAGACCAAATGTAAAAGGTTCTGTCCCAAGTATTCAGTTACAAAGAACAGGTATCAGGCTGTAGCTCAGGCCACCATTAACTTCAACTCAGCCTGCTCAACGATAAGTTATGTTTGCTATCAAAGTTATAAAGCTAGGACTTCATAAAGACTTAACTAAACTCTAATAATTAGCACTCAAACAAGACATGTGACTAATTTAGCTACAATTATCTAACTTCTGAGCTAGCTTAGGCCTTTTTTCCTTTTAAAAAAAATAGGACCAAACAGTTTGAAGGGTTAAAGACACACTATCCTTTCCCCACCCGGTGTATCCTCAGACGCCTCTTCAAGATGTGGACTCGTGGAAAAACTAGTTTCCATGGTTTTCTGGTTGCAAGGAATTTGCCACTTTTCTAGAACAGTTACCTCCAGTCAGTACAACGGCCACTGAACCGATCTTCCATTAAAAAAGGATAGTGTATCTTTAACATTTAAAGACAAACCTGCTCCAATACACGCCCACAGAAACTGGTCCCTGGAGGATCAGCCAAATCAGTTAAAATCTGCAATACTGGCCAATATTCTTTTAGCAAACAGGAGACCGCAGCTTTAAAGGGGAAAATGCAGATGTTGGATAAATACAGTAAGAAATAGTCATTTGCATCATAGGTTGCGTCTCATACAATAATTTCATTAAAACCAAGCCATTAATCTTTCAATAAAACATTTCCTCTGTAAAAAAAAATAAAAAAGTTCTCAGTAGAAAGCCCTTTGGTATTAAAATTTCCCTAAACCAGTAACTAAAAAGCACTGTTCAAGAAAAAAAAGCTAACAAAGTGCCCCATTAGGATTCATTTGGTTCAGGCTATTAATACTCCAAGAACTACCCAACACCCCGTATCTAAGTGCTCTAATAAAGTAACATGCAACATGTGCCGATTCCGAGGTACATTACCATGTTCCTAGGAAGATACAGCTCCTTCTTCTTCCGGAGACTTGGGAGGGCTCTTAGACCTGGATCTAGAGTTGGATTCCCTCTTTGAGGCAGGGGGAGGGCTTCTAGATCTGGACCGGGATCTTGACCTAGACCGGGATCTGGAGACGGACGAGGACTTTGACTTGGATCTCCTGGCAGACCTGGACTTCGAGGTGGAGCGAGACCGAGAGCGTGTGCGAGACCGAGATTTGGATCGACTGTAACGGGACCGACTGCGGGATCTAGAGCGGCTCCTGCTTCTAGATCGGCTGCGACGGCGTCTTCTAGGGCTAAAAAATACCAGGAAGGAAAGAAAAGCCGCATTACAAGTTGAAGGCGGGCGGGGCAACAGACTTCAGCAAGTGCTGCGGGACCGGGAAGGCGGGACGGGACCCACGTGGGCAAGAAAACGCGTGTGAAGAGGGCGCCATTGTTCGGAGTGAGTGGCCGGGGGCTAAAACTACTACAGAGCGAATCCCTTTCGCTCCGGGGCAACTCCACATGCCTTCTGCTACTAAAGCCCTACACCCCTCCCCCCCCAACCCAGCTCCACCGTAAAACTCACACGGGAAAAGGAAGAGAAACCTTAAGGCCCCCGCTGTATAAACACACGCCGAAATCGTATTACCGAGAGTCCCCTGCCCCCCTCCGCGCTTCCAGGCGCTCACCTGCGGCTGCGGCGGCCGTATCCACTGCTCCCGTAGCGGCGAGGCGGCGGGCCACGCCGGCTGTGGTGCGAGTCGGGAGGGCGGCCGTAGCGGGCCATCTGAACGCGGAGTTCGCGGCCATCCAGCACGGCCCCGTCCATGGCGTCCATCGCGTCCTCGGCATCGCGTTTGTCGTGGAAACGGACGAAGGCGAAACCACGGCTCTCCTTAGTGTACCGGTCCCGGGGGATGTAGACGTCTCCCACGCGGCCGTACTTCTCGAAGACCCTCCGGAGCGTGTCCGGGGACGTACGGTAGGTCAGGTTGTCCACCTTGAGGGACGTCATGCCCTCCACGTCCGGCGGAGGGCGCCCGTAGCTCATGGCGGGCAAAAGCCCCCGAGGGGCGGCAGCGGCTGAGAAGAAGAAACCCGAAGGAAGGGGAAGGGGGGGGGGGGAAGGGGGGCGAGTCAGGAGGCGGCGCGGCCCCGAGAGGGAAGCGCCTCACACCGGAGGGGGAGCGCCGGAGCGGCGGCCCACGAGAGTCCAGAAAGGCGGGGAGCTACAGGGCATAGGGAAACGTCGCGAGGTCCTCAAGAGGAGCAGGCACCCACCTCTGGGGTCCGGGAAAGAGGCGGCCTAAGGCCGGAGCGGAGACGAAGCGTTAGGACCGGCCGCCCCTGCCCGCCGCGGCGAGGAAATGAGCGGGGCGCCGCCCGCGCGCGCCTACTTAACACCACAAAATGGCCGCCGGCGACCCGGAAGTGAAAGCGCCGCCCCGCTCTCTCCGCCCCCCGCTCCGCCGGCACCGCCTCACCTTTCGTGTTTTGCGGCGGGTTTTTTTTTTTTTAATTTGTTTGTTTGGGTTTTTTTCTTCTTCTTACCGGCCGCGGACCCTGGAGAGGGCCTGGGAGCGCTGGCGGAAAGCCGTCCTCTGAATTAATAATCCGCTAAGAGCGGCCGTTGAGGCGGCTCCGCTGTGACCCGGAAGGACTCGGTGGAGGCGGGGAAATTTTGAACAATGTGTGCTGAAAACGTTAAAAAAAAACCCACCCGGAGGCGAGGCAAAGCTAAGCCGAGCCGGCCTGGGCGGGGCGAGGGGCAAGGGGCTGCCCCGCCGCGGGGGGACAACTCAAATAAAACAAAATAAATGGAATTAAACCCGAAAAGCGTTCTGGAGGCGGAGCGCCTCGGGAGCGGGCGAGAGGTGGCGGTTTAAAATGGCGGCCGCGGAGGGGCGCGCGCCGCGAGGCGAGGTGGGCTGGAGCTCCCGGGCTCTGGTGGGGGTGGTTGTCCCGGGGTAGTTGTTGCTGCGGTGGAAATCTGTGTCCTTCTCGTTCCTGTGCGTCTCCTGCTTGCAGCTGCGCGTCGCGAAGCGGCCTGGCGCGGGCTCTTCGCGGATTCTCCATCCTCTCCTGCCGTTAGCAGTGACGGGTGAAGCGTTCTCCGGACAGGCGGCGGTGAAGCGGCGCAGGTGCTTCGGTGAGGGGGCTGCCCTCCGCCCGCGCTGCTCCTGGAGCGAAGCCCGGTTACTGCGTCCCTTGTCTCTGGGAGCTGTCAGGGACCCTCCTGGCACACGGCGCTCCCTGCGAGCTCGGGCTTTGGCGGCGGACGGGGGAAAGCGAGAACCGGGGGGAGGTGGGTGGCGAGCGGGTTCCCTGAGGTTTTCTGAGGGATTTTGGTGAAAGCTGCTCCCCCCGCCTCAGAAGTTGTCGCTGTGTCGCTTCGCTCGCTGAATAAAATGCCCAAACTCTCGTCCTGCACCAGCTATGGATGGTTCTGCCTGGCTGCCCTGTACGTCAAAACCGACTAGAAATGTATGACGGTCTTGATTCTGTGATTCTATGATGATATTGATACGGTAAAGCATATTCAGTATTCTCCTTTTAAGTCTTTATTCGAGCTGCAATTGAGTGGGGCTTCTGTGCTGAAGAAGTATAAAACCCAGCGGTGATGCCAATACAAACCCACAAGCAACAGTTTGTTTCTTGCTGCTAAAAGACTTAAAAAAGCAAATAAACTCGTACTGGCTTTAACCTTTTGCATTGCTCTTTGCAGTCTGGTGACTTCTTGTATAGTTTTGTCCCTCCCCACCCGAGAATTTTGATGGAAATATTTTAATTTCAATTGCTGGAGCCCTTTCTCTATGGAGAAATCTCAAGTTTATAATGGTTTGTGTAAAATGACAGGGGGGATTTCCCCTGTCCCTTATTCACTAGGCCTAAAGTCACTTAAAATCAACACTTAAAATCTGGCACACCAGCCCAGTTTGTTGTGCAGCCAGAGGAATGCTTATGCTGGTACAAATGAGTGGGATGGGGTGCTTAGAGGATCTTAAAGATTAAATTTGTAATGCAGAAAAAGAAGAGAGCTTTGCTCCCGTTAAAAACCAAACCACCTTGGTGTTCTATTAGGATCTTTAAAACAGCCTCTGACTTTCTTCAACAAGTAATAAATCTACATTTTTAAAATATACAGCTAAGGAGTTAAAGAGAGTTAAGTATCTAACAACAGCTGGGCTATGGCTTGTATTTAACTCCTTTCCTGTAGATAGCAAAGGTGAAATCCAGCCATTTACTTAATTCTGTATTTCCTTTCCTCTTTGGCCATCAGTTAAGTGGGGCTGGATTGACTGAACGCTGTAATTCTGACATGGAGGCCCAGCAGGATGGACATGGGAGAGCAGCAGTAAAAGCTGCTTTTCAGTTGGTACGGGATGTGTGATCTCTTTCGCTTGTGCTGACATTTTAACAGGCAGATCAATTGCTCAGGAATTGAGTATTTTTAAAAATATTTACTGTGAAGTAAAATTAAGAGTACTTTATAAGGAATTTTGTTCCTTGAGGCAAAGCAGGGGAAGATTATGAAGAATCTTTCCTCCCCTTAGTCACCGAGACAGTGAAAGGCAGAAGCCCTGTGCAGAGCGTGTGTGTTGGTGACACTGAGAGACACTGTTTCTCCCTGGTGGGAGTCATTTTTGCCTGGACTGAGTTTGTGTGTGTTTGAATTAGTTAGATCCATGTTTCTAAAACCTTTTTACTTTGTTGGGTATTGTTTAGTGGATAGAGAATGTAATTTAAAAAAACCAAAACCCAACTAACTACTACAGATCTTTTAAGGAATAGGAGATTTCCACGTTTTTAAGGGGGGAAAATAGTGTCCCTTCCTAAAACTGCATTTCCCATGGTGCTCAAGGGCTGGGTCAGCTGATCTAGATTGTGAAATGTGCCTTATTTCCTGTCCAACATGCATGGAAATGACTCCTGTGTTCCAATGTCTCCTCTTTCCTTTGTCAGGTGATTTAAAAGCTCCCACCAGCATTCAGATTTAGAGCAACGACGAGAAATGGAGGGGATTAACTACCGTGATGTTTGAAAAACTGCTTTGAGGAAAGGAGATGTCGTGAAGAAGTCACATACTGCAGTCTGCCCTGGTAACTCCATGGGAAAAGGTAGAGAGAACCTTGGTCTTTACCTTTCACACCAGACTCTTCTTTGTGGGCTTGTTTGGGGTTTTCTATTAGTGATTTTGCTGCACATTATTTAAGAAAGCTACCAGATTTCTTAATTCATTGATGGTTATGTCCTAGCAGGTAAAAAAACAGCCCTAAATGATTGCCATTTTTGAAGCTTTCTATGTTTTCTTTTTGCCTGTTTGTTTTTAAACAGAGGTTAAGAGGCAACTTTTAAAAGAAAACAGAGCTTTTTCCAGGCTGAAGCTGAGGACTTAGCAAGAAACCAAAAATGTCTCCTGAATCCAAAAAACTTTTCAACATCATTATTTTGGGAATCTCCTTTATGTTTCTATTCACTGCTTTCCAGACATGTGGAAATATTGCGGTAGGTGGGAATTTCCAAACGGGCTGCATTTCTATCACAGCTATTCATCCTTTCTTGTGTACCCTAATCTAAAAGTTGCTTTACTTGGCGTTTTTTAAACGTGCAAAACACCTTGAGGTTTTGTCTCCTTTCTTTTGGTTTAGTGTTAAATAAATTAAGTTGATTAACTGGATAATTAAGGAGTGTTCTTGAAGATATTATACCTACATATGTAGCTCTGATTGCTTAGAAAGTAGATAATGAAACCTATGAAATGTTTGAACATTAAAGTAGTGTCTGTTTTGACACTTGACATATTTAACAATTGAATTATACTGGCTCTTCCATATTCCTGGTTACTATATGTGATCCTTTTAGAAATATTTGCCTAAGTTGTTATAATTAACCATGCCCCTAGTTTGTCCTAGAGTGTTTTTCCTAATCTGACATATTTTTTCTGTGCTACCAAACTAGACATTGAGGGGGAGTATGAGGATAACATCTGACAAGTAGTCAGACTTCCACAATTGCCAGAACTGCCAAGTCACCTTCCATCTGAATAAGTAATTTACTCTTTTAGCGTCGTGTCTCTCTGTGTGTGCTGAAGCAAAACTGGGTGGAACATAATCCAAATTTACTATGAAAAGCAGATTGTGCTGTTACTACTTAAATTCTCTGAATCCTGCTACTGACACAGTGAGCCCAGATCTAACTTAGGGAGTTGGCAGTGCTTTCGGGGTTAGTTCTATGCCTGAAGGACAGTTAGATTGCAACATGCCTCTTGAGCCTACAAGCCTTAGAGCTTCTCTTTTCAGCCATGCAAGAAGAATACTTTCTGGGTTCAGACATATTAAATGTCCTTCACCCTGTTGCAGAAATAGAGTAGTTGTTGTAAAAGGCATAGTGCAGCCTGAGATTGTTCCTAAGTTCTTAGATGTTCTGCAGGGAATTCACAGCATCTCGCTGAACTGGACCTAGTGATCATGCAATCGTATAATTTGTTGTCATTAAAGTCATTGCAAGTGACTTTCAATTAGATCTGCCTGTTAATTCAACTAATTAAATGGTCTTGTGATGTCTAATGCTGATTCAAGGGAAAAAAAAAAAAAGGAACAGAGAAATAACGGGAAGCCAGAAAGAATGGAAACTCTGGTCAGAAGCTCAACGTTAGGTCAAATTAAGAGCATTTTAGAAACTTCTCCTTCTTTTTCCACTTTTAAAATTAAGATAGTCATGCTTATCTACCTAAGAGAAGTGTTGAGTGAAACAAAAGTTTTGTGAAGTATTTTAAGGCCTCTGGTGAAATCATCAGTGCTGCAAAAGCAGATATGTTTCCCTGCCAAAGATCGTCACCTTCTCTGTGGAGGTGTAGTGAGATTCAGTTGGTGCTTTAAATTATTTTCAGTATTTTGTAAAGTCTACTAAAGAGTAATTCACATGTTTGCTACTGACTTCAAACTGATGCAAGTGTTCTCAAACTACCAGAGAGCTTCTAACACGTCACCACGTATCATTTCTCTCCTCGTAGCAAACTGTTATCACGAATTTAAACAACACGGATTTTCATGGCAGTGGCTACACAAGGTAATTTACACAGATCTTCTTACTGCTTTGCTCCTTGCAGGGTGAAGGTAGTTCTAACTCCACTTGGTAGAGATAGACTCCCAAGAGATTGTGGTGTTCTGCTGACTTTGCAATTTCATAACATACTGAAAGGAGTTTGAAGCATGGGCACATACTCACTCTACTTCTACACTGAGTTGCTTATAGTTGAACTACCTCTCTGTTTTGCATGTTTTGTAGGGAGAAAAAACATGATATGGTCATCACATTCCCAGCATTTTTTTTCAGGAGTTGAGGAATGGGAAAGTTTTAAAACAAATCAAACTGCTGACTAAGGCTTTGCTTGCTTGCCCGTGTTTGTGTAGGACAGGTGGTGAAGATCAGCCTCCAGGAAGTACTACTGCCACATAAATGTGAAGGGAGTAGTCAGGATGATGAGAGGCAAAGCCATGAAAAGCTGTTCTATTTGTTTATTACTCTGGTGTAGCCAAACTCACCAAGCGTGATCAGGGACCTTTTGTATGCTAAATTAAGCTGCCATACAGGAAAACCTGGTTACTGCTTTGAAGGGTTTCCTGTCTTAATTTAAACTAAAAATATCCCTGACACAAAATGTTTCTCTAAAAATTTGGTGGTGTAATTGGCAGAAAATTAAAACCTCACTGATAGAGAATGTTCCAGAGCCTCACACATCTAGAAGTACTGGGTGCAAAAGACAGTAGCTGTTGTTAAGGCAGTCTGACAAATGTGTGTTGTAAGTGACATGATGTGCTTCCCTCAATCAGTTGGGATTTTGTTCAGCAATCTAGGGAACACTCCCACATCCCTATGTAGAGTCCAAGGGGGGCAGGTTTGACCAAGCAGGTTGCACAGTTATGTGTAAACTTCACGTGATATTTTGGAGTTGACTGAGTGTTCTTAAGGCAGTTACAAGTACACCCTATGTTTTCTTTCAAGTACTTAATTGTCTTTTGTTGTTTATTTATGTAGCATGTCCATTATTTATGGAGTATTCTCTGCATCAAATCTTGTATCACCTTCAGTAGTGGCAATAGCAGGACCTCAGCTCTCCATGGTTCTTAGCGGCGTGTTTTATAGGTGGGTATTCAGTCTGAATCTTCCTTTGAAATCTGTCTTTCCTTTGTCACACCCAAGGCTCCCATGCCATACAGGACATTGTGCTGGCTAAGGAAGGCATCTTTCAGGGATAACTAACTGTACTGTTTGATGAGTAACTACAGAGCACATCAGCCTACTGGAAACAGAGTGCTTCCAGACTTTGCTGACTGTAGAGTTCAGGCTGTGGTCTCAGATAAATGACTGTATATGTGTAGTGTGCATATATACATGATATACACATATAAAATTCTGCAGGCTTAGTGGAGTAAAAACATTACCCTTCATTTCATGTATGACCTAAAATATTTTACAACATCACTTAGGAGAGAGTAGCTGGTTTAGAAGCAGCTGAGATATCTGATTGTTAAAGAGCATTGTCCTCCTGTGTTCAGTAAACTGCTCTGTTCTATTCTAGCCTGTACATTGCAGTTTTTATCCAGCCTGCTACCTGGGCTTTCTACACTGCTTCTGTTTTTATTGGCATTGCAGCTGCTGGTAAGCATTGTTCTTATTCTGCTTATTATTCTTAGGTACATCTGAATATACCTCTAATATATTTTTGTTTCCTATACTGGGTATGTTTTAGTGCTCTGGACAGCACAGGGAAATTGCCTGACTGTAAATTCTGATGAAAACACCATTGGAAGGAACAGTGGAGTGTTTTGGGCACTCTTACAGTCCAGGTAAGCTGCTGCTGCTTCTTTTGTTCTACACATTCTACTTTTTACATTTTTTGGTAAGAATGCATGAAAAATACTCCCCTGGTACCTGCAGCCAGGGGAGGCCAGAAGCAGCATTTCTATCACTGATGTGCATTATACAGTGATGAACAAAAGTCAGGTATGTCAAACCTCTGCTCTCAACATGCTGAACAGATACCTGTCCCTCAGGGGAGCATTTCACACGTGTAACAGGCATCTTGTTGATTGTGGAGGGCTGTGCTAACATGTGAATAAGCCCTAATGGCCCTGAACAGCCTCACCTGGGGCCTCCACCACACCCTTCCCGTCTGCCCCTGGGCCCAGCAGCCCCATTTCAGTTCTGGCACTTACTTTCCTTCTTCTGGAGCTGCTTTGGAGGGCTGCTGGTTTCTCACTTGGCTGTAGCACTGGTGATTTTGCCTGTATCTTGGCTTTGTCACTGCAGACCTGCCTGGCAATTATTAGACCTGACTGGTTTGTGGACTGGAGTCCTGGCTTGATCTCCTTGTCAACACAAACTTCTGTGACTGGTCTGGGCTCTTGTTTAATCTTGCCTACAATCTTTGGGTCTCCCTTGCTTGCCTTCCTGAGGTACTGTGGGGCTGGGCTCTAGCTGGAGAGGTACCTTCTCTTCTGGGTGTATTATTCCCAGTGACTCCTATCCTTCCTTTCCTGAGGGAGCAGCTGCCTTTTGCTGCTCCCCAGCAAGTTGATCTGAAGATACTAAAGCTGAACTTGGCAGTGTTATCTTGTTGATAACACTCTGGTATTAACCTTTGTTGGCTTTTTTTGGTTAATGGAGCATCAAGAAAAGTTGTGAGGCAGAGGTAGTGGGTGCTGTCTTGCTGCCATGGAGTGTTCTGTACAGATATGGTTTATGCCTCTTGGGAGTGTGTAATACAATGGGGTGCAGGGGCAAAGAACAAAAATGTGCAAGAAAAATAGGGCTCCTCACCTGAAGAGAGATTGGAAAGGCTGGGACTCTGGAGAAAAAACTGAGGAGGATTCTACTGATGGGCTGCTAAAATACAAGGCAGCAGGTGAGCTGGATGCAGAGCTGTTGCTCCTTGAATGTTGGTGCACTGCAATTTGGGTCACTTGGTAAAACTTTCTAGTTTTACCTCTCTTCTGAGGATTGGTTTGAGGCAGATAAAGTGTGTTTTCACACAAGGGGTGATTAAACTTCATGAGAGTGTGTAATACAGAAAAGAAAGAAGAGGAATCAAACAAATTCTGGGGTAAGAGCTCTGCAAATGGGTCCTGAAGAGAGAGACCTTGACCACCCCTAATACAGCAGCTCTGGATGTTGGCAGTTAATGAGGGGAATGAATCACAGAAGGGCCTTGGCTGCTGAGCCTGTGCTAGGTGGCATTGCTGTGCTGTTGTGGGGACTGAATACTGGGTTAGTAGAACATCTCTCTGAGCCAGTGACATACTTCTGAGCTGTTAACAACCAATTTAGTGTTGCTGGGGTGATACTTCAGGCAAGACATCTGTCTCTTCTAAGGAAGCATTACAAAATCATCTCCTCCAGCGTGTCAGCATTCTAACCCATACTCTTCCAAAATTAGAGAGGCAACACAGGGGCAGATTAGTTTGCTTTTGCTACCTCCTCATGCCTTCCCCAGCATTATGGGGAAGAATCCTCCCCTGTGTGTGAAGTTTTTAGAGAGTAAGCAGTTTGTGTGGAGAGCAGTTAGTGTCTTTGTTTCCTTCACAATTATACAATGCTGGTTTTTGTATAGAATACCATCACTGTGATGCTACAACCTTAATCTTACCACAGAAAGTCTGATTCACCCTTGTTACCCTTTTTGTTTACAGCTTATTTTTTGGAAACCTCTATATATACTTTGCTTGGCAAGGAAAAACTCATATATCAGGTGAGTGTTCCTTGTTTATATGGGGCACCATCCTTTACAGTACTGTAGCATGAGTAAACAGATTGACATCATGAACTGGGAGTGGCAAGAAAACTTAGACAACAGCAGACTTTTTTCTGACTTTTTGTTAGATAGACTTTTTTTGGAATACATTGGAGTATGAGTAATGTTCCATGATACTCATATATATTGTTTTCCTCCAGATGCTTTGAGTACCACCTTCTTTTAGGCTATTATCTATGAAATTCCTCAGGATGTTGGTTTAGAACAAGGTTTTCCACAATAGCTACTCTGGGATTTTCCTGTGCAGATGCCAAAATACACATCTTTTTTGGTGGAAGGTATTTTGGGATGGCTGTATGCTTGATATGCACAGCTATCCTGTACCAAAGTTAGTGCCTGGTGTAGACTCTGAATCAGTTTGGAGACTGTTTAGTCTGTGAAATGAAGGAAGAGAAAGGGAAACCATCCTGGCTTGCTTCATGGCTGCACTAATCATAAAGTAGTGCAGGAAGGACAGGTGCAAGGTCCTGCACCTGGGTTGGGGCAATCCTCATCCTCAATACAGGCTGGGAGATGAAGTGATGGAGGGCTGCTCTGCAGAGAAGTACTTGGGGTGGTGGTGGATGGGAAGCTCAACATGAGCTGACAATGTGTGCTTGCAGCTGTATCCTGGGCTGCATCAAAAGGAGTGTGGGCAGCAGGTTGAGGGAGGGGATTGTGCCCTTCTTCTCTGCTCCTGTGAGACCTCACCTGGAGTACTGTGTCCAGTTGTGGAGACCCAAACGTAGGAAGTACCTGGAACTGTTGGAACAAGTCCAGAGGAGGCCACAGAAATGATTGGATGGCTGCAGCACCTCTGCTTTGAAGGCAGGCTGAGAGAGTTGGGGTTGTTCAGCCTGGAGAAGAGAAGGCTCTGAGGGAGTACTTAGAGGAGCCTTCCAGGACCTGAAGGGACCTACAAGGAAGCTGTTGAGGGACTTTTTAGAAGGGCATGGAGTGATAGGATGAGGGGGAATGCTTTTAAATTGGAAGGGGGTAGGTTTAGATTGGATTTTAGGAAGCAATTCCTCACTACAAGGGCAGTGAGACACTGGAACAGGCTGCCCAGGGAGGTGGTAGATGCCCCATCCCTGGAAGTGTTTGAGGCCAGGTAGGATGAGGCTTGAACAGCCTGGTTCCAGAAGGTGTCCCTGCCCCACAGACATGGGCATGGTAGTGCAGTACTGGTGAATTGTTACAGGTTCTCTTTAACAGCCCTTGGCCTGTAACACGATGGGTTAGATTTTACTGGAAGCATTGGAGACCCTTTGAACCTGAAATTCTGTGTGTTACAAATTCCATGCCTCTTGCTAACCACAGGATAGAGCCAGCAATGTGGGAGTTCTGCTGGTTCATTTCCCCCCATCTTTAAATGCCTTGACTCAAGAAAGTTGCTGTCTGAAGATTTAACATCATTTAAAGATCACTCCTCCTTCCTTTTACTTACCTATCTAGGAATATTGCAGGCATTTCAAGGTGAAGCACATTCTTTGGCCTGTACTCATAGGCTATTTTTAATCAATGTAGAACAACTTGACATTTACCCTAAAGCTAAAGGAGAAGTAAATACAAGAGTAGGCAGTATTTTTCAGAATCATACACTAGTTAATTGTAACTACTAGCTGTTTCTTGACTTTTTTCCCCCCTTCTTCTTAGTATCTGTAAAGAGGAGTGACTTCTGTGTTCTGTGTACACTTGCCTGTGTGAACAGGTTGGTTAGTGCAGCAGAGCTGATGTGTGGGGCAGCAGTTGCCTCCCTCCAGCTGCACTCAGTACCCCATGTCAGTGAGAATTCATGGTGGGGTTAAGACCTTTGTGCATACAAACCTGTCAGTTAATGATGTTACAGCACTAATATTCCTGATGCTGGAAAAGAGCTGGTTTGGGGGTTGTGGTTGTGTTTTTTTTTTCAGAAACCCACAGGGGTTTGGGATAGTTTGCACCATCTTTTCTGAATTACCTAAGTCTTGAAAGATGTACCTTCTCCTGCTAATAATTTATGCACTTCCTTTGTTAATTGGCTCATCCTTGGTCCTGGCCTTTGCATGGCAGAAAATGCAAGTGACACACTTTAATATACCAATATTTTATTGGCATCCTAAAGCTGAGACAGGAATTTGCCAGCAGCTGAGTCCCTTTGGCTCCATGTGGAAGGTAAGTTAGAAAATCAGTGTGCATCTTAGCATAGTGTTTCTGCAAGCAGTGCATCTGAACTAGTTCTTTGGAGGGAGTTGAACTGGTTTGAGTTGCTTTTGCCCATCTAGTTATGAGCCCTGTTTGTTTTTCCACAGAGAGCGATCGCAGAACTGTCTTCATTGCTCTGACTGTTATCAGTCTTGTGGGCACAGTTCTGTTCTTTCTGATTAGGAAACAGGAGGACACAAAAGCTCCAGGGGAGGAAGATTCTGCTAGTGAAATCTTGGAGGACAGCTCGTAAGTAGCTATGGCAGTAACGAGTCACATACGTGTGCCTGTGCTTCTGCTCCTCAGTGGAACCTTCACCTCCCCTCTGAACTGGAGACATGGATGTTGTGGACAACCTATAGAATTTGCAGATTGAATAGAGAAGGGGCTGTACCTTAACAAGTGAGAACTAATGTTCTTTAGACAACATATTCTTGAGGGTGGAGTGCAGTGCTGCACAGAAAGCTTTTCCATTAATGAGTAAGTGCCTTTGGAAAGATAGCTTTTTTAACCTCTTCTCTCCACTGATGATGACTGTCAAACACAAATCTGCTTTTCATATAGTCTCTCTTGTCCTCTGTGAAGGGCAAGAGGCATACCCTGAGGCATGGGTTCAAATATCTTTTTTGCTTGATACAAAGAACAATGAAGGTGTTAGAAAAACATCAGCAAGTATGCCAGTGAAAACATGTTCAGTGCTCAAAATGCTCACAAGGAAGATTCTGTCTATCATGGTAATTCTTCAATGACTTCCACTAGCCCAGAAGGCAAATCAGTTGCAGTTAGTAGTTTAGATTCACAGAAACTTTTAATAATATTTTAATATATTCCAGCATGTAATGCTGAGCTAGAAAATGGGCAGGAAATTTGAAAAATGAAGCTGCCTTCTAGCACAGCAATACAATGTAGTTATTCTTGTTCCATTTTCATTATGTCATTTGTTTACCCAGGTCTGCACAAAGCAAAATGACAAGAGCAGTGGCTGCCTTCAGTAAGTACTACTTCACCCAAGAATTCTTTCAAACTGCTAACCCATCCTTTCCAGTACAGATTTTGAGCCTAGCCAAAACTGAGCTTGGAACTGGAAAAGCTTTGTAACCTCTGAACTGCTGTGTGGTCTCCTTGCTGTTGGTGTGCAGCTGGTGTGAGCTGGCTCCTTGCAGGTGACTGTATCATCCAGACAAAACTTGCTTGCAAACAAAGTGAAGTAGATTCAATTCCCTCCTAATACAGTCCTAGAGAGAGGTGCTTCCTTGATGTAGTTTCAAATCCAAGATATTTCACAGTAGCTTCCTTGTGTAGGTGAGCTCTAGAAGAATGGGTCACCACCTGGGAAAGCTTGTGTGTGGGAATGTGGGGGTTTTTTGCTGCTCTTCTATTTTGTGGTGTCATTTTGTGTCTGTTTGGGATTCTCTTGTTTTGGTTTGGTTTTTTATACAGACTAGCATAACAAGGTAAAGATCAAGTTACAAGTCACCTAATATTGTCACCTAATCATAACACTTAAAAACAACAGTTTTGAACTGGAGCATCTGCAGTTTCCACTAAAGTCTGGTGCCACTTAAATTTTTTCCTGAGAATTTACTTAACCTTTCAGGAGACAATTACCACGACCTGAGCGATAGTAGAGACAAAGGACAGACAATTCCCAGTTAATTGAAAACTCTGATCCCCTCTTTAATATTCCTCTCGCTTGCATTTCTTACAGAAAGAGATCAGGGCCTTTCTTTTAAAGGGCAGGCTGGGTTTTTAGCACCTTGTTTACTCTTAGAAGGTCACAGCTTGCAGAACTGTAACCTATTTTGGCTTTAAGCAGAGAACAAAAAAAGGTGTGGATTCTCTTAGCAGTGTAATCAGAAGTTCCATTAACTTCCATTATTTTGTCTTCACAGAGAAATCTATAAAGTTGAGTTTCACCAAAGAAATGCTGCTGCTCAGCGTTACAACAGCCTACACAGGTATAAGGCAAGTGGGGGGTGTAATCATGTAGGGGAGTGTTAGGATTTTCACTCCAGGGGAGGACTGCAGTTCTGTAGCTCTGCAGCACTTCCCTAGCTGGTGTGTTTGGGATTTGGCACTACCCTGTCAGGAGGTTGCAGGCTGTGTTTAATGCAGTTGCATTTAAATTAAAATAGGGCTTGTGCATTATACTTCCAGCATCATCTTCCTTAAGGTATGGGAGATTTCTAAAGCCTTCACTGGCTCTACTGGGGAAGAAGTGCAGCTGATTTCAACTGTTGTTGTCATTAGTATTTGCTGTGGCAGGAGTTCTCTTTTTAGGAACTTGAGTTTGGATTGCAACCTTAGTTTGCAATTGTTAAGGTATGAGTTGCAGACTATAAGTGCATTTATTTTTGCCATGTGCTGAAGAGATTCTGCTACAAAAATACTTTAAAATGTTCAAAATGTTACTGGGATGCTTCATCAGGGGTTTTTTGGGAGGGTTTCTTGTGCCTTCATCTAGTTCTGTTCATGATCAAATGAAGTTCCATGAAGAATAGGCACGTTTTCAGAACTTCAGGTGAGTCCCTGTTGCTGTTAGCTCTTGTTGATGAAGAAAATTTAGATGTGAGCAGACTGTAAGCAGCACCCAAACATCTGCTGGAGGTTGTGGTCAGCTTCTGGTAGAGAAATAGCTGCTAACTGAGTTAGTTTACATCATGATATCTCCAGTGTTGTGTTAGCCCAGATGAACTAACTTGAATTCCACTGAGATGCTTAGTGCAGTGGGAATGTGAAGCAAGATAACAAGGGGAGGGAGTCAGTTTGGGTTTGCCCCGTTCATCTGAAGTTTGATTGTACAGGTGTCAGTGGGGGGTGAGAAATAAATCAGTCCAGCTTGGAAATATATAGCTGCTGCCATCTTGTGGCTGTTGGCAAATATCCCCACTTTCTGTAGGAAAAGCCCATAATGCCAACTATAAGGCTTTTCTTTCCAAAATTGATGGTTGGATTATTAAGACTGCTCAAAGATCATCAGTCACCGTGTCAGGTAGCCTGGCACACACAGCCTGGCATTTGATGTACTGGATTTTTGCAGCAGCAAAAGGCAGAGGAGGTAAATTAAAAACAGTTCTATTTTTGAACTCTTTTTTTTTCTTCAGACATAATACTTTGCATTGTTTTAAATATGCTTTCTATTAAGGAAATACTATTTGTACACTGATGCTTGCTTACAGTCATGCTCATCAGGCTCAGCTCTGTTACCTTTCTTTGCAGTAAGACAGAACTCTTCAAGAGGAGTTTACCTAAGTAACAACTGATCTCTCTTGGTTTTAGCTCATTACATAGAGCAGTGGCAGTCCTTTTTAGGAGTCTTAGGTCCCTTCATATTTGGGGGTGCAGGAAGCTTGTCTTAGGAATGCCTGAATGTGGAGGGAAGCAGATATTATGCATCAAATTCTAAAGGTCTTGAAAAGCAGAGGTATAAGCTATATATATGTAGATGTTGTGTTAACAGCAGCAGCACTGGATGTCTGGGCATGGGGCACTGACTAGTGGCACAGTGTTTTTCTAATGTAGTTTTTGTCAGCTGATACAGGAGAATGTCATCATTACATAATTTAAAATGCCTTAATCATTTCTATTATGCCTCATTTGAATATATAAACCATCCTTTAGACATAAGGAATCTTTAACTTTCCTGATAGTGAATCTATCCATTTGTTTTCTTCCAAAGGTCTGGAATTAACATTCTTTTCTGGAGTGTATGGAACGTGTATTGGTGCTGTCAACAGGTTTGGCAGTGAAGAGAAGAGCCTTATTGGCCTCTCTGGTATTTTTATTGGTGTTGGAGAAATTTTAGGTGAGTCTAAACTTACTGCCTTACAGACAAAGAAAAGATGAAGATGATGTAGTTACTCAGAATAATTTTTGTACTATGAAAACAATCAAATATTAGAAATCAAATCTGCTGCCCTGGCTCCCTGTTGTGCTGTGAATTGTATGTTACACCAGGTGAAGCAATTTCAGACCTGGGTGTGAAATACCTGAGAACTATGAATTCTAATTGGATTAGTGCAAAGAAATAGATAACCTTTAGAATGAGAGAATCACTAGGCTGCAGGGGTGGTAGGGAGTTTTCAGCCTTTTGATATTCAGCTCTAAATAGCATTCTGTTTACATCACCTAAGAAATATTAATGCAGTAACTTCAGTGCAATACTTCTGTCATAAATGTAAGACTTCTTTCTTTGAAAGAGTTAGCTTGTGTTCAGTGAGATCTGATACTCAAAGCTGAATACAGGTAATGTTCATTAGGTAAATTATTTTTTCACTTCAACACAAACATGGTGTTTAAAAGAAATCCCAGCAAACCAAACATGATTTTCTGTGTTCGTTGGCAACTTGGATCCATAGAGAGATGTGGTAGGTGCCCCATCCCTGGGGGTGTTGAAGGCCAGGTTGGCTGGAGCCCTGGGCAACCTTGTGTAGCTCCAGGCCTGGAGGTTGGTGTCCCTGCCTGTGGCAGGGGGTTGGAGCTCTGTGACCCTTGGGGTCCCTCCCCACCCAGCCCAGTCTGGGGTTCTATGTTGTTTTTGCAGTTAAGAGCTGAGCACAAGGCTGTGTGTTTTCCCAGAACACTGTTACAGAGCTGGAGGAAGCAGTGGCTGCTGGGAAATTCCTTGCAAAAACTGTTAAATGTTTTCATCAGCAATGATTTGCTAAATCTGTCCACATTCCCCAGGCATTTCTAGCAACCCAAAGGTTGTTATTAGCAGACAAATGGTGCTGGTAGATCTGGCCAACTCCTTGAGACTTATTTTCACATCTGCCCATCTTTCAGTTACCCAGTGTGGGGAAGTTTATCCTTTAAGCTTTGGGGTTTGGGTTTTTTTTTTGGCAGTATTTGAAGTATCTTCAGTTCTGATTTATTAATTAGCCAATCTTTTCCACTCATCAGGTGGGGGAATCTTTGGCTTGCTGAGCAAGAATAACCGCTTTGGGAGGAACCCTGTGGTGATGTTGGGCATCGTTGTGCATTTCATAGCCTTTTACTTGATTTTTTTCAACATGCCAAATGATGCCCCTCTTGCTCCCATGGAAGGAACAGATGATATTGCTTATATGATTCCAAGGTATGTGAGCTTTTCCCTTTGGCTGCTGTGACTCAAGTTGTATCTAAAGAGCTTGTTCCTGTAATAAAAAGCACCTCCAAGGAATTTTCTATGTGCAGTGACTCTGTAGAAGAGTCTTCCAGGAATTGTGTTTTTATTAAAAGTAGATATTCTGCCAGTGTGCACCCAACTTAGGAATTTAAATGGCATGAGAATGAAAAGCTTGTGAGTATTTGGAGGCAGCTCTGTCCTTGGGAATGGATGCTGCTGCTATCTAGTGCAACAGTGAGACCAGCAGCTATTGTACTCTGTCAGGAATTCTGTTTATCATAGAACAGCTCTGGGCTCTGCTTTGGTGCAGCAGGGAGCACCAGCCTTGTGCTGTTCTCTGGATGGCTCTGAATGTTTGTTGTCCAGTCCATTTGGTCTACCTAGAGCCATGGTATGCTGCCTCTTCTACTTCCCAGTGTCAGGGAAGGAATTATCTCATCTCTGCTTTATCTCCTCATTGTGGAGATAAAGCAGAGATGAGATAATTTCTTTTGGGGTGTATTTTTTGCCACTTAGTGTGAAAATAGTGTTGTCCACTCATGGAGGCACAGCTGATAACTTGCACTTCCAACACCTGCCTGTGCAGGTGACTCCAGAAAAATACTCCAGTTAAAGAACAAGATGAACTGGTATTTCTCTAATACTCCTACAGTTTTTTTATGAACTTGCTGTGTGTGTGTCTCAGTTTTTAATCAGCCCTCGTGGGCTTTGTAGCTCTAAGAACCAAAATGAGTTGTTTTAGTGGTTCTAATTCAGGTTAGAATTGACTGTGGGCAATGGGACCAGAAGTCTTAGTATTGAAAAAGATTAGAATCTGATGAAATTATGCTTTCTGCCAGCCATTCCCAGTTCTTTTCCAGGGAAATGTAAAGTTTGATAATCTCTGGTTTTGGCAGACTTGCTTGGAAAGTGAGAATGGTTTAGAGATGTGTAAGCTGTTTGAATGAACAGCTCTTAAACTTGATTTGCTTTCTCCTTCAGCAAAGAGGTGGCCATATTCTGCAGCTTTCTGCTGGGCCTGGGGGACAGCTGCTTCAACACCCAGCTCCTCAGCATTTTAGGCTTCCTGTATTCTGAAGACAGCGCTCCTGCCTTTGCCATCTTTAAGTTTGTTCAGGTATTACACAACACAGCCTTTTGAAAGCCTGGCTGCTGGAATGTTACTGACATAGGGGGCTCCATGTCTTAAGGAACTGAGGAAAAACACTGTTTCTGCAAAGGGTTTCAGCCTGGGGCTGTTTTCATCAGAGAGGCAAAGAGTTTGTTAGGTAGGAGTAGCTTTAGTGTTTAGCTTAGTGTGATTAACTGAGCTGCTGTAGCTGTTTTGAGGGAAGGTCACAGTGTTGGGCATTGGAGGTTAAAGTCTAAAGGCTGCTATAGTTCCCCAGACTGGGATTTTATTTAGATACTTGCTGAATCTATTTACTCAAGCCTTCAGCAGAGGGGAGGGAGTTAAAAGGAAACAACTTGTGTAACGAGTAGTTGAAGAGTTTGTGGATGTTGTGTTGTGTCACTGGGAGTTACCAGGTGGGCATGCAGACAAAAGGGGGATTCGTGGCCATGAAGGTGCTCAGAGGGCTGGAGCAGCTCCCCTCTGGAGAGAGGCTGAGGGAGCTGGGCTGGGTCAGCCTGGAGAAGAGAAGGCTGTGGGGGGACCTCACTGCAGCCTGCCAGTCCCTGAAGGGAGCAGAGGAACAGGAGGGGAATCAGCTTGTTCAAGGGCAGAGCCTGGCAGGACAAGGGGGCTGGAGTGAAGCTGGAGGAGGGAAGGGGGAGAGGAGATCTTAGGGGGAAGTTCTGTGCAGAGAGAGTGGGGAGGGGCTGGCAGGGGCTGCCCAGAGAGGGGGTGGGTGCCCCGTCCCTGGGGGTGTTGAAGGCCAGGTTGGCTGGGGCCCTGGGCAACCTTGTGTAGCTCCAGGCCTGGAGGTTGGTGTCCCTGCCTGTGGCACGGGGTTGGAGCTCTGTGACCCTTGGGGTCCCTCCCAACCCAGCCCAGGCTGGGATTCTATGATTAAGTGATGTTTATCTGTGCTTAAGCTGTCAGAATGCCTAGCAGGAGAGTTGATAAAAACTCTTACTACAGTGTGAATAGAACTGCTGAACTTTTGATAATCATTTTACTCTGCCATTTGTGGTGCTTGGCACCAAACTTCCCAGGGTAAAAGGTCTGTGTGGATCAGAGGCAGGAAAACAGAGGTGTGAAGCCTTGAGCCTGTTCCTGCTTGGTCACAGCAATAGCTGGTGTGGGGAGCAGAGGGCAGTGTGTCAAGTTTAAAACCTGAGTCAAGTTTAAACCTCATTGCTTCAAAAAGATATCTTTTATTCTTCCTTGTGCACTGCCTCATTTTTATATCACTCCCAGTGAGAGGTGAGAGTTTGAGGTAGATGTGGAATATAAAGATTATTTATATGAGCTGTAATGAAAACTTCATCCTAAAGAATAATAGATTGCATGTAAGCAACACTGCTTGTCAAAGCTTTTAGCTGGTTTGATACAGGATAGTTTGTGATGCTGGAAAACTGGGAATAATCCTCTGGATTTCCTCTCCAAGCCTTGGCAGTGTTGTTTCCACACAAACTCTTCTCAGATACCAGAGAGCTGTGGTGGTGATGCTGCAAACCCCGAGCTTTGTGTTGCCTTTCTGCTGTGAACACTAGTTAAATAACAAGGAAAAACTGCATCTGTTGCCTATCACATCATGACATATGTTGAGGTGTAATGAAGTTTTAAGATGATATATCTTGTACAGAAGCACACTGCTGAGAGCTGCACACTGAACTGCATGTCCATTAGATAATCTGTGTGCTGTAATAGACCATTACTGATAGTAATAGCCTGGGTTTCTCCACTGATAACCTTTCTACCTTGTGTTTTTTCTCAGTCCATCTGTGCTGCAGTTGCCTATTTCTACAGCAACTACTTCCTCCTGCAGTGGCAGCTCCTGATCATGGTGGTTGTGGGCTTCTTTGGAACAGTGACCTTCTTCACAGTGGAGTGGGAAGCAGCAGCAGCTCATGCTGCCCGCAGCTCGGACTACAGCAGCATCTGATGTGAATCCTGTGCACAACCTGGGCCTGTGTATTGGGAAGGGATGTGAGCAGGGGACAGCATCAAGTTGCTGCAGAGGTTAAGATGGAAGAAGCCCCTACCAGTCTAACTGAATGTGAAACTTGGGAGGAAAAAATGCCTAATTGGAATGGCTTTATTTCTTGTTTTAATTAACTGAGCGTGATATGCATGTTCTGGTGTTAGGAATGGGAGGGAATGTGGAGATCTATGTATTGAACAAGTCTGGAGATGTACCTTTTGGGATGTAATTGCCTAATTTCACTCTGCCATGCACTACAGAATTACAGCTTAGGGTGTTTTTTTTTTTTTCCCCTTTTATATTATTTTTCCTCTATTTCAGTTCTGCAGACACTTGGATACTTGTATTGAGTGAGTGATTTTCATAAGGTACATTATGCCACAGAGTGTGTCTGCACAACTGAGAAATCAATTTGGCATTGACTTTCTCCACAATCAGATAGGTAGAAGTATTTCTGTGGGAAATATTGCTGCCTTATTCTGTGTAATTCAGTTTCTTTTTTTCCCCAATCATTTATTAATCTATTTCCTCTGCCTAAATTTTACCAGATGTGTGGATTTTTTTGAAAGAAAGCCAATCATCTTGTAGTGTTGGCATGAAAAGTATTGCAAGAAGTTGAAGAGGTTACCTGGAGCCACCCTAGGGGGTGGATGGGATCCTGAGATCTGCAGAGTATCCATCACTGAATCATCTCTTGGTTCAGCATCTCAGAACTGGCCTGTGTTGGAGCAGCTGCTGACCCTTTCTCAGGGTAAAGCTATGTGAAGGACCACAAGACACGGCTTCTCTCCCAGGCTCCCAAGTAGTTTTTGGAGATCTATGACCTTTTTCCTTGTGATCTGAGATGGGAGCATTGTCTAAGATAACATTTTAAAGTGAAATAGGCTCAGAGTGGAACTGTAAGGATAATCTTGCAGTATTTATTCTACTGCATAGCCTAAAAATACCTGAAATGCTTGACATGAGTTTTCATTCCATGTATTTTGGGAAGACTGCACTGTAATCTTACTCTGCCAAATGTAAACCCAAGGATGCTAGCATAGGAACTGAGTCTTAATCCAAAACTGTTTGAGCTGATACAATACAGGCATTGAATACAACTCCCCTTGACTGTATCTCTGTGATTCTATAGCACTTGGAGTTATGTTTCTGATGCAGCTGAACAAGATGCAGCTGAGAGCTGGGCTGGAACCCTGAGGAGGTGTTTTTAGACACTTGGTGTAGCTGTTTTTAGAAAAGTACCATTCACCAACCTTTTTTTATGCACAGTCAGAATATGAATGTCTTCTCTTTCCAGACAAGTTTAAACAAGACTTGACTTTGTATGTGTGAGTATCTCCTGCATGTCACAACTATAGGTGTACCCAGGATTAAACTTGGTGAGGGATCTCCTGTGACCTCTCCTGTCACCTCTGCTCTCACAGGACACGTGGCACACGACCCCTGAGAAGCACAAACCCCTTGTGTGCACTGAAACAGCAGAGAAGGATTATTTTGGAGGTGTATACAAAGAGATGTTTAAATTCACTGCAGGTTTTTGCTGTGAGATCAGTAAGGTGTTAATGGGAGGATGAGAAAGCACCTGAATGTTTGGCAAGCAGAGAAATCCATGAGGACAGCCAGGAGAAGAAAGCCTTTGTGTATTCCCAGGAGATGGGATGAGTGATGTAAGAGAGAATGAGACAGAACACACATTTGAGCGTGGGGTTACCAGAGCCATTCCAATTTGTCAGACAAACTGAAAAAGCATTCAGTATTCAATCAATATCTATGATTAATGTGACTAGCAGGGCTCTAATGCCTCTCTCTTTCCACTCCTGTTATCCTCTAATTTGAAGCATACTATTTTTATATACTGAGCTCTGTAAAAGCTGCAGATGCTGGATGCTGCCAGTGATTAGAATTCTCTTACTGCTGCACTTTGGAGTTTTCTCCCAAGTACCAGGAGGGATAAAGAGCTTTTTTTAAGATAGGGCATTACTGACTCTTGTCTCCAGACTCTTGCTGGGACCTGTTTTTTTCCTACATATGGATGAGAGAAGGAAGATTTCAAAGTTCTCAAGGAACAATTTTGTCTTAGAGTATATGGAGGGAAGAATGATTCTCAGGTCTTGTGATGATGAGTAACTTCTAAATGCTTTTAAAAATGCCATTTAATTGTAGCTAGGTTACTGCTCTTAGGAGGTTGCTTTTTAAACTGATCCCGTTTAATGATGAACCTCTGTGATGTTCATCTGCCACAGAAGAATTATATGAACTATTTTATTAGAAATGAAAGAAAATTCCTAAGTTTATATAGTTTCAGAAAGCATTTAGAGCCTGACTTTCAGGGATACTAATAAACTAGGGCTTGGGGATTTTTGATACCTCTGTGAATGATGCTTTTTTTTCCTTTTCTGCTCTCTTCTGCTTGGCCTGACAGTCTCAGATAATGTTAGAAGGCTTTTCAGAGCTATTTATTGGGTCATTAAAGTGAAGCATTGCTGCTCTGTGACAAGTTTTACAAGAAATCAGGAAATTCTCAAACCTGTATCGTGGATAGCTGGGGTGGTTTTTACTCTTGCCTCTATAAAGTATCACTTCTGACATTTGTTTGTAGGAGATAGCTGTTCCTCAGCCTGCTGATGACATGTGATTGCTTTTCACTTACTCATAGTTCTTTGCTTTGTCAGGAGGAGCAAAATCCACCCTGCAATATGCAATTGTGAGTTGGGTTGAAGTGTTTGGTATAGCAATATAAGGAACATTAGGATTAGGCTAGTCCATTTAGATTCTCTCCCTTCATCTTTTTATCACACTGTTTGCCAGCCCCAAGGCTGCACCCCATTCATTTCACCCCCTTGGCCTTCAAACAAGCTCCTGCTAATCTGAACTGGGAGCTTGCTGTTTAATTAGGTGGGATTTGGGAAGGGGGTGTGGGTGGGGGAAAAGCTTTTGCTGTATTTGTGGTATTGTGGGTTTGTTTAATATCAGAAATTTTATTTGAAGCAGGAGTGCACATTAAGTTGCTTGGGTTTAGTGAAAGGTTTTCCTTCATTTGTGTGTGGTTTTTCCTCATTTAGGTTTTTTACTGAATATCTTGGCATTATCACAGCCCCAAGTTTTTCAAACAAATGCTAAAGAGGGCATGAAAACTGATATCCTTGATGTCTGAGTGCCAAAGAAGCTGCTACAAATCAGTCTCTACTGCATATCATAGCAGCATACCTCTATTTCTGTCTTTGCCAGTTGGTTTTCACTTGGATGTATGGAAAGAGGAGATTGCTGGTGCTGTGGACCCTGTTTGTAATTAAGTGTTGTGCTTTGATTTCTGTTGTGCTCATTAGGTACAACTTATACTAACAGGTTAAGAGAACCATTTATAAAATGAGCTTTGTAAGTAACTCCAGTCTGTACCTTTCTGCAGATACAGCTAAAACCATAAGGGAGATAAGAAAGGAAAGAAACCCAACCCAAACAAGCCATAACCTTTGCTAAGGTCCTTAGCAGAAGCCTTCCTGCAGTACTGTTATTAAAAACAAGAAGTCTTTTGCTGGTGGTGTTTGTTCAGGTTTTTGATGCCCACTTTAGACTCTCCTGGAAAGCACTGGTGGCATAAATTCCTGGAAAAAAATAATTTCAGGGCAGAAACCCATCCATTCCAGACTGCCTGTCAGGTAACCAGGCTGGGAAAGCTCTGTTTGGCTTTTTGAACCCCACTTCAGGTAGGGGATGTGGTTCCCCAGACACCAGCCAGTGAATGATGCTATGCAGGCTGCCTAGCAGCTGGTGTGTGAGGAGCAGCAAGGCTTGCTTTCTGAGGGCAGTGGGTCATTGTTGTGGCTAATTGCAATGAATGATTGTTGAGAGCCCATCTTCTGAGAGCTGTGCCCCTTTGGCAAGAGGAGGGGGTCTGATGCTGCTTGGGGTTGGGTTTTTTTTTGATGGGGGGGGTTTCTCTTCCACCATAACTCAGTCAGAACCACTGTGTTCAACATCATATCAGTAAACACAAGCTAGATGTTGCCTCTGCTTGTACCTGTGTCTTAGTTGAGACAGGACTTTACAATCATGAGCTTTAATTCTTCTAGACAAATGTGTTACCATCCACACCAGTATTTTCCTTGGAAGCCTTGTGGCTCCACTGATGCTGGTTGAATGGTAGCAGTGGTTCATGCCACCTTTTCCTTCTTCCCTGGTGGGTCTTCTAACATGTTGGGCAGAAATAGTTAAAAAATGGGAGAATTGAAAGCTGGAGATGTTTATAAGTTGGCTGCTTAACCAGATACTCACTGTTCTGATGTGACCACACTGGTTCAGAAGGAAATTTGAGACTGTTAGAGCTTTCTAGGTAAAATCAGAATGATGTCTTGGTAAGTTCAATGTCAGGGGTTGTATTAGTACCACAGAGAAATGCAAAGGAGTGGGGAAAAAACCCACTTTTAGATTGCAATAGAGAGTAAATTTGGAAGTGGGAATAATTCTCAGCAGGCATGTGAGGGGCATGCTTTGTTCATGGGCATTTAGAGCTGCTGCTGGCATCGACCCTGCTCCTGTTTCATACTTTCTCTGCTGTTGTACTTCTTTCAGGTGTTGAGCTGTCCTCATCTCTTTGGTTTGTGTTTTGACACTGTGCAGCAGTCTAATTTAAATGATTGAGACTTTTCTTTTTACTTGACTAAAAGGTGTCTGGGTTAGACTGGGTTAGACTCAGGGATAAGTGAGACCAGGCTCGCACAGTGATTACCCTGATGGAAACACTGATGTCAAGTGAGTGTCCCCAGCTCTCTCAGGTTCCTTTTCATGGCCACAGCCATGCAAATGAAAGTGGCTCACAGCTGGTGTGTGTGTTAATGTGCTTGTGGAGTGTCAGAACTGCTCCTGTGGAGCTGGGGGCTTTGTAAAAGCAGGATGTGGTTTTGACTGCTGCATCTCAAGATGGGCTTGTGGCACCGGTGAGGTCCTGCTTAGGAGCACAACACTGTTTGGCTTAGTGCTGCAGAGCCCTTTGCTGCCCCTTGTTTCAACTTGTGGCATAGACTGAGGAAATCAATTTGGGGCTGCTTCACTCCTGTGCTGTTTGCTGGCCCAGCACCCTGAGGGGCCCAGCTCCTTTGGGGACAGGAGGGGGTCTGATGCTGTTTGGGGTTGGGGTAGGTTTTTTTTGTGTGGGTTCCTCTCCCACCAGGCTTTCCCTGCACTGTGGATCACAGAATCACAGAATCTTAGGGGTTGGAAGGGACCTCAAGAGATCATCGGGTCCAACCCCCCTGCCAAAGCAGCTCCCTATCTCATATTACATAGATAGGCATCCAGAGGAGACTTGAATATCTCCAGAGAAGGAGACTCCACACCCCCTGGGCAGCCTGGCCCAGGGCTCCCTCACCCTCGCTGGGGAAAAGTTCTTCCCCAGGTTGGGGTGGAACTCCCTGTGCTCCAACTTGCAGCCATTGCCCCTTGTCCTGTCCCCACAGACACTGACAAGGGGCTGCCCATTTCCCCTGCATCCCATGCTTAAGACATTGATCACCATTAATCAGGAACCCCCTTAGTCTTCTCTTCTCCAGGCTGAACAGCCCCAGCTCCCTCAGCCTTTCCTCACAGGGGAGATGCTCCAGGCCCTTCAGCATCTCCAGAGCCTCCTCTGGACTCTCTCCAGGAGATCCCTGTCTGTTTGATCCCAGGGAGCCCAGCACTGGACACAACACTCCAGGTGGGGCCTGAGCAGGGCAGAGCAGAGGGGGAGGATCCCCTCCTGTGACCTGCTGCCCACACTCCTCCTGCTGCCCCCCAGGATCCCATTGTCTCTCTCAGCCCCAGGACACACTGCTGGCTCATGGCCACCCTGTCATCAACCAGCACCCCCAGGTCCTTCTCCACAGAGCTCCTCTCCAGCAGCTCACCCCCAGCCTGTCCTGATAAAGTCGGTTGTTCCTCCCCAGGTGCAAGGCTTTACACTTGCTCTTGTTGAACTTCATTGTTCCTGTGCATCTCTGACAGGCCCTACAAAATGTGCCAGCACTGTGGGCTGTAACTTGCTGTTGATGTAAAATTAAATGTAGATGGGGGGAGGGGTTATTGTCCTGTCAAACTGGTGGCTAAAAGGCATGGTTCAGTCCTGGCTTCATCCTGTGATTAAAGGGCATGGAGGGAGCAGCTTCACTGCCTATTATTTAGCTGGATTGCACAAGGAAGACCACAGTGGCAGAGATGAAGATGCTGAGGGAAGGTAACAAGTGCCTCATGCAAGGAGACTGGTACAGCCACACCGTGCCTGCTGCATTTCTCTCTCAAGATTGGGTAATTTGCAGCTTCATCAAAATCCAGCGTGATCTTTGGATGGCCTTGGTGTTCCCATTTCAGAGAGAAGCTCTTCAATAGCTGACTGTAAAACCCTTTATGTGAGCAGATAGCAAAGAGCCTTGCAGGTTAGCTTCAGCTGCACACAGCCCTTTGAGGGGCTGGATAAAAGGAGGCTTGGGAGCTGGCACTTCAAAGTTACATCATGAAGAGAGGGGGGGGGGGGAAAAAGAAGGAGAAGGATTGTGCCTTAAAAATAATCATTCATTCTGTCATATTAAAAGGAAATTATTATTTGTTAAGGTCACTTAGTAAAATTAGCTTCAATTAAGCATCCTCACTCAATGTGGTGGTGGCTGCTTATTGTCAGAGCCACTCATCTTGCTGTAACACCTGACCTGAGGGGTTTATGATTATTAATCCTTGTAAGAAGAAACAATTAGATGATGATAACCTGTTTGAAAGAGCCTCACATCCTCCAGAGTTATTAGTTCTGTGCTTGCAGCTGTATGGCTGTGGTATGAGTGTCTGACAGCTCCAGCACTGATTGTGTTTCCTCTGTAGCAATGGACCAGCTGAGGCTGCTCAGGGCTGTGTTCTGTGCCTCTTCATGGCACTGAGAGCTCAGGGCTTGAAGCAGGGGACAGCAGAAAGACCCACAGGCTCCTGGACCACCTCTGCCCTGGTCAAGCAGCACGAGTGGCAGAGGAAACCAGGCAGAGGATGGCAAAGAGTGCTCAGCTTTTCCTTGCTGAAACTTCTTGGTGAGAAAGAGAACTAAACCTACATTTCCCCTAAGACTGTGAGGGTAAACTGCAAACCTTTCTTCCCATTGTAGGTGAGCCTGCAGAATACCTCTGTGGGGCACAGAAGGGCATCAGCTTCAGGAAGAGGGCTGCAAAGCTGGGGAGGGGTTTAGAAGACAAGTCTGAATGAGGGAGAGGCTGAGGGAGCTGGGAATGTTTAGTGTGGAGGAAAGGAGACTGAGGGGAGGCCTCCTGGCTCTCTACAGCTGCCTAAGAGGTGGGTGTAGTGAGGTGGGGCTCATCTCATCTCCCTGGCAGCTGGTGCCAGGACGAGGGGAAATGGCCTGGTGGAAGATATGTTAGTAGGAGAAATTCCATTGCTGAAAGGGTTCTCAGATGGAGGTGGGGGAGTCACCATCCCTGGAGGGGGTTAAAAGAAGAGTAGATGCTGTGCATGGTGACGTGGTCTAGTGTTGGACCTGGCAGGGCTGGGCAGGTGGTTGCACTTGATGATTTAAAGGTCTTTTCCAACTGTAACCATTCTGTGACTCCACATAAACAACCACTGTCGTGTACTCCTGTGCTCAGCGTAAAACCAGCACGTTCCAGCTGCCACTTCCATGTTGTGGGGCTTTTCCTGTGTAGTGACCCAACCCTACAGCTGCTCTTCCTCCCCACAGAGCTGGGACTCCTCCTCTGCTTCCCAAGGCAGTGGGCTAAGAGCATGGATGTGGTGCTGATGCTCTCCCTTGGAGCGTCAGGTCACAAGGCAGCACTAAACCCACCAGCACGAGCACTTGGGCTGTAACTGGAAGCTCTGGAGTGAGGGGGGGGGGGGCATGCCAGTCTGGAGAATGAGCATTCACATTCATGTGCCATCCTTCCCTCATCCCTGAGTGAGACAGCACAGCGATCTGTAGGCACATCTCAATGACATTTGTGAGTAATTAGAATAATTATACTTCATAAGAGCTTGATTCTGCATGTCCTCAGGCCTGTGGGTAAGGCACAAGGCTCTGCCCTTTCCCAGGGGCAGGGCATGGTGCTTGGTGCCCCAGTGGGTGTTGATCAGGGTGGGCATGTGGCTGGATATCCACACACAAGGAGGGGGAAGGAAAAGGCCATCACATGCACTGGGTGGCATTTCATGCAGAAAGCCTTTGGGTGGGAAAGGAAAGCTTCCTGGCTGGTTAAAAAAAACCCCCACTGATGGCTTTCTGCAGGAAACAAACCAACCCCCAGTCCCAGGGGGGTGAGGGGGGGGTGCTGTGACATTGGGAGCTTTGTGTGGGAGACACGCTTCCCAGCTGGGACCCCTCAACACTGAGGGACAGGGACGTTGTGTGATGCTGTTAGTTGAGGAAAGCACCTGTCAGGCTCTGGTGGAGAAGGGCTGGTGACTGCAGGCAGCCCTGAGACCTTCACAGGGTCGTGTTGCACCCTAAAAAGGCAGCTTGTCTTGAGATGGTGACAGAGTCTTCAGGTGGTGGGGCAGAGCAAAGGAGCAGGAATCATGAGCTCACCTGGGTTGGAAAAGACCTTCAAGATCCAGTCCAACCACAGCCTAACCCTGCCTAACCCACATCCTCAAGCACAACATCCACATGCCCTTTAAATCCCCCCAGGGATGGTGAGCCCACCACCTCCCTGGGCAGCCTGTGCCAACACCTGACAACCCTTTCAGTACAGAAATCCTTCCTGATCTGTGACCTAAACCTCCCCTCGTTGCCCTGGTAAGCCTCAAGCAGCAGTTTGATGGTTGGTATTTTCATCAGAGGCTATATTTAGCCATGGTGATGTTGCTGGGTCACTGACTGAAACTCAAACGAGCTTCTTTAGTCTCTGCTGGAACTAAAGGCTCAGGATCTTGGCAATATTTAGATGCATTTTCTCTGGCAGAGAACTGCTGGGAAATTCTTGGTTTGTGGGGTGTTTTTTTTTTCCCCTCTGCTGATAAATTCCTTCCCCCTCCCCCCCCCCCCCAAAAAAAAAACCCCAACCTTTCATGCAGGAGATAAATATTGCAGAACAGGAGAATTTTGAAAGGGAAAGTGAAATGGTGTGCCTGAGGTGACAGGCTTTGGTGGAGCTGGGGTTAATTGCTCCCAGTTAATCCAGTGCACATCTCCAGGCAGTGCTGCTGTCCTGGGACCTGCTGTGATTCTTCTTCCAGGGTGTAACAAGCTGTCCAAAACCGTATCCCAAGTCTTCCTGTCCATGGGTGGGATGGATGCACCTTTATGGGATGACAAATGGAGCTGAGGGACTCCCTGAAGTTGCAGATGGGACAGGTGGGGTGGTCCTGCACCTTTATGGGATGACAAGTGGAGCTGAGGGACTCCCTGAAGTTGAAGATGGGACAGGTGGGGTGGTCCTGCACCTTTATGGGATGACAAGTGGAGCTGAGGGACTCCCTGAAGTTGTTTGAGGACCTCAGCAGGCACCAGCTCATCCCTGGGTGCTTGGCCTGAGAGGGGGGGAGCTGTGTGGTTTGGGGGAGCAAAGAGAGGTGCAGCACATCTGCTCCTTGTTGGGCAAACCCCTGTGGAGAAACACCTTGAAAGAAGGGGTTTCAGCTCTGGGTGCTGTGGGGCAGACAGGGGTGGTCTCAGGGCTGGGGCTGTGTGTGAGCAGTGGGCTGCTCTGACCAACCCTGCCCAGGGCTCGGTGTGCACTGGGGGCTGGGGCCAATGGAACAGGCAAGGAGCTGAGGGAGGCAGCACAGGGCTCTCCCACCCAAACCTTGAAGAACACAGACCCTCCACATCCAGGGTCTGGCTCTTGGCGTGGCTCAGGTGCTCTCTGCTCACCCAGCAGCCCTGCAGAGCCTCCCCAGGGTGCCTTTCCCATCTCACTTCACTGCCAGCAACTGGCTTTCCATTAAATCCAGCTCAGCTCAGCTTTTGACAAGCAGCCTCCCCTGGAGCTCCAGCAGGTTACACCAGCCAGCACATTCTTGAAATGCAGCTTGAAAAGAGAAAGGTTTGTGCTGGGACCTGAGATCATTTTATTTCTTCTTTTCCCTTTCACCCCCCCTTCCTCCTCCTCCCCTCTCTGTAGCAAGTCTCCCTGCAGAGCTGTGGCCTGTCTGAGAGCACTGAGAGGTGATGGGGGTGCCTGTGATGCTAACGAGCTGTGGTACCCGCACCACATCCAGCACGTGAAGCCCTCACAGACCTGTCTGTCATAATTAATGACCACAGAAATAGCAGAAGGGCTCTCAGACCTTGTGCTGGGGGATTTAAGCCAATTTTGAAGTACTAGAAACAGGGACAGCCTTGAGGTGAGGGCACGTTGTCCTGTGTGTTTGCAGAGGGCTCCTAGCACCCTCCTGAACCAGCCAGTACAGGATGGATGCTGAGTGGTTCAGGATGGGGGATACAGTTGCTCTCATATCTGAGCTCTTCTGATAGTGTTTCCTCATTCACACTGCCCTCCTCTCCTGGTTTTTGTTGGGATAGACTTAATTTTCTTTCTCACAGCAGGTGTAGGGCTGTGTTTTGGGTTTAGGATGAGAATAATCTTGGGAACGTGCTGATGGGTTTAGTTCAGTTGTTGCCAAGAAGTCAAGGATTCTTCAGCTTCTGGGGGGCAGCAGGAGGAGTGTGGGCAGCAGGTCACAGGAGGGGATCCTCCCCCTCTGCTCTGCCCTGCTCAGGCCCCACCTGGAGTGTTGTGTCCAGTGCTGGGCTCCCTGGGATCAAACAGACAGGGATCTCCTGGAGAGAGTCCAGAGGAGGCTCTGGAGATGCTGAAGGGCCTGGAGCATCTCCCCTGTGAGGAAAGGCTGAGGGAGCTGGGGCTGTTCAGCCTGGAGAAGAGAAGACTAAGGGGGGACCTGATTAATGGTGATCAATATCTTAAGCATGGGATGCAGGGGAAATGGGCAGCCCCTTGTCAGTGTCTGTGGGGACAGGACAAGGGGCAATGGCTGCAAGTTGGAGCACAGGGAGTTCCACCCCAACCTGGGGAAGAACTTTTCCCCAGTGAGGGTGAGGGAGCCCTGGGCCAGGCTGCCCAGGGGGTGTGGAGTCTCCTTCTCTGGAGAGATTCCAGCCCCGTCTGGACACCGCCCTGTGTGCCCTGTCCTAGGGACCCTGCTTTGGCAGGGGGTTGGACCCCATGGGCTCTGGAGGGCCCTGCCAACCCCTGTGAGTCTGGGATCCTGTGAGGTCCTTGTGCAGCCCTGCCAATGAGAAGGGGGGGACACTCAAGGAGCTGGGAGGGGACATGGCCAGGACAGCTGACCCAGCCTGGCTGGAGGGATATTCCATACCACACCATGTGATGCTCCATATTTAACTGGGGGAGGTGGCCAGGAGACAGTTTGGCTCAAGAACCAGGTCCCACCTACCTGCCCTGCTTCAGGGTGTCCTGGCTGTGCCACAGAGGCCAGCCCCTGGCAGGGCACACAGCGAGCCTTCTCTACCTGGCTGTAGCTGGCAATAAAGTCCCAAATGTGGCAGCATCTCCACTCCAGGGCCTTGTTACTCCCCTCCAAGCTGGGCCTGTACCTGGGGCAGCCCGTGGCTGGGGCTGGCTGAGCACACAGCACTCCTCCTGCCCTGCCAGGAGTAGCAGCTCTCAGCAGCAGAGCTGCACTGCTCTGTTGGGCACATACAGCTGCTGACCTGCCTTTGGCTTCCCCCTTATCTTAGTGGAGAGACAATTCCAGCCTCTGTAATTAATGAGCATCCCCTGCCAGGGCCTTGGGTGAAGCATCAACACAGGAAATTGGCCAGGCTAAGTGGTGTCTGTGCTGGGGAGAGGCAGACCTCAGCCAGCAGAGATGAATTGGGGTTTGCTTGCCGAGTTCATTTCTCATCCTTAAGAAGGCAGAGGGGGGAATAGCTCCTGCACAGCCTGAGCCACACGCTCCTCCTCTGCCTGGGGCAGTGCTGCTGATCCCCCAGGTGAGGGACAGGAGGTTTGTCACTCTGCACATGGGCTTTGGTTTCACAACAGCACTGGGGACCTGAGGGTCTGACACTGCTCCCCAGGGAGGTGAGGTTACAGGGTGAGGGGTGAGGGTTCAGAGGGGGTTCTTGTTCAGAGGGGGTTCTTGTTCAGAGGGGTTCTTGTTCAGAGGGGTTGGGTTCCTGTTCAGGGTTCTTGTTCATAAAAGGCACCATAGCTGCTCTGATCTGACCTGGGCTTGGGTTTATCTCCCCCCCCAGCTCACCCTGGCTGTTGGTTCTTGAGCTGCTGCCAGGTGCAGGGACAGTGTGTGCCCTGCCCAGCGCTCCAGAGAAAAACCAGTTCCCCCAGCTTGCAGCCCAGTGTGAGGTGAACCAGGGTGCTGGGTTGTTTAGGGGAGACTCCTGATCCTGTACCCCAGGATACTCATCGATTCCACCCTTTCATAGACACCCAGGTTGTGGATCCTCTCTGGTGCTGTTGGGGTTGGCTGTACAACCCCTCTGTCCGCCTGTGCAGCGCAGGTGTGACACAGCACCCAAGAGCAGCAGAGATGGCCTGTTGGATTGCCTGTTCTTTGGAGAGGTGCCTGTACAGCCTGGGGGCTGGCTTTCCCCATTCCCCAGCCTGGCTTTCCCCATTCCCTGGGCTGGTTTTCCCCATTCACCAGCCTGGCTTTCCCCATTCCCTGGGCTGGCTTTTCCCATTCCCCAGCCTGGCTTTCCCCATTCCCCAGCCTGGCTTTCCCCATTCCCCAGCCTGGCTTTCCCCATTCCCCACCCAAATAACCCCATTCATGGGAAGTGTGGCCTATTGTGCAGAGTGGTGATACAGGTCTGGGGGACGGGGTGGGGGGGGGAAGAATGAGCCTGTTCCTCAGCTTTGCATGGCTCAGAGGGGTTTGTGGGCTGCTCAGGCAGTGCAAGGGGCTGCAGGTCAGCTGTGAACCCCAAAAGCACAGGAACCACAGCTGATCAAAGGGAATCCAGGCAGCTGCAGGTTCTGCTTTATTTTCACCTGCTGTTGGAAGGGAGTAGGGGGGAAGCTGTGCTGGCCAGGATGGGATGCTCTGAGTGGCAGCAGGCAGCTCAGGATGTGGCTCTTGGGCTGAGAAAACGTGGGGTCAGTGCCACCTTCCCCTTCCTGCTGGTGCTCCAGGAGATCCCAAAGCCTGGACAAAGGGAGTACAGCTGGGTCTGGCTTGCTTTTTACCTCCCCAAAGCCAAATAGTCTCTGAAAGGCCATGCAAGGTCCAGCCTGTGGTCAGACTCTAGTTATCTGAGACTGCTTGAGGGCAACACCAGTAGCAACAGGCAGCCCTGTTCCCTGGGAGCAGGAGGTGGCAGGAAACACCCATTCCTGTAGACAAAGCAAGCAGAAACTCCCATGGTGGGCTCAGGGTGAGGAACGTGTGGGTTACCCCCTCAGCTTTGCTTCTCACCTGCCTCCTTGATCACTCCATCCCTTTCCCTTGCTCCCTCCTTGCCCTGTAGCCACAGCCTGGGGAGGCAGCTCTGGTGGCATCATCTCAAAGGGTCAGCTGTGCCATCCCCTGCGTGGCAGCCATGAGGCAGGGGAAGGGAGCTGAGCCTGGAGCTCTGGCTTTCTAACCCTGGCTCCTTTGCTGCCCCTAGCCTGGTGCTTTGGAGCAGGTCTTGGCTTTCCCACCCGCAGGATGGGGCTGGTGCTGCAGCAGCCTGCTTCTGGGGCTGCTGGGTGGATGGTGTTTGAGAGGAAACACTTGAAAAGGAATTATTTAGGCTTGCAGCCTCAGCAGCTCTTCCCTGGGCTGGGAGCGATGTCTGCAGGAACAGCCTGGCTTTGGGGGCTGCAGCTGGGCACAGCAGGATCAGGCTGGGCTCCCAGGTAGGACACCCAACTCCAGGTACCCCCAAAGAAGCTGCCTGGACAGGATGGGTGTCTGCTACATCCCTGCAGCTCAAGGGGCAGCTGGGAGTGGGTGCTGCTTTTGGAGAAGGTGTAAGATAAGCAGGGAGCATCTGCCTTCTCTGCAGAGCTGAGAGCCCAGCCTGCCAGTCAGACCCAGCTCCCATGGGTGCTAAAACCAGCCCTTCACCTCACTGGGAGGTTTTTGGAGGTGCTGCCTGTGACCCCAGCCTGGGGGAGAGCTGGACTCCTGCCTCCTGTTGCAGGAGCAGCTGCTAAGAGGACTTTGGCCCTGGGGACAGGCTGTGATAGCCTCTCTCTGCCTTCCTCCTTCTGCCCCAGGTGCCTGACGTGTGAGGTGCTCTCATGTGCCACTGTTGGCAAACAAGGACATTTGGGAGGCTGTGGGATGGCTGGTCAGGGACTTGCAGCCCTTCCCAGGGCATGGATGAGCACCTGCCAGCCTGCTGCAGGGGAAGGAGCTCAGGTTCCCCAGGAGGAAAGATGCTGAGTGCCTTCACTCAGGAGGATGGAGGGGGGGGTGCAGGTTTAAGCCCCTGTGTGTGTGTGAGAGGGAAAGTGCCTAGTGAGAAGTAGCTCTTCCTGGCGGTGCAGTTCATCTTGTTAACAAAATCTCTTGTAACACCTCCCTGCAGAGCCCCTCAAGGGATCAGCTAGACCAGGAGAAAGCCCAGATCAAAGCTAAGCCTCCTAATCCCCTATCAGCAGCCACAAGCAGCCTCTCCAGCTGCTGGCAGCTGGGAGCCAGCCAGCCCTGCCTGCCCACACAGATGCTCTGCCAGCCCCTTCTCCTGCCTCCCTCGAGCTGCAGCCTCCTGTCATCTTAGATGAGCAGGTTTGTGTTCCCCCTCCAGAAGAGCTGGGTGGAGCTGCTGGGCTGAAGCACAGACCTGCTGGGAAAAACCCAAGCGCTCTGTGGTTTATTGAGCTGCCTCCAGTTTAGTGCTGGGGGCTCCAGGGCTGGAAGAACCACCCCCCCTCCCCTCCCCTTCCCTTCCCTTCCCTTGGTCAGGGTTGGTTTTGAGAGTGTCTGGAAGGAGAATCACAGAATGACCAGGTTGGAAAAGACCTTTCAGGTCATCAACCAGATCCCTGAGCACCTCAGCTCCCCTCTGGTCATTTCCCCCCTTCCCACTTCCCCCCTTCCCACTTCCCTCCCATTTCCCCCTTCCCATTTCCCCCCTTCCCATTTCCCCCCCTTCCCACTTCCCTCCCATTTCCCCCTTCCCATTTCCCTCCCTTCCCATTTCCCCCCTTCCCACTTCCCTCCCATTTCTCCCCTTCCCATTTCCCTCCCATTTCCCCCCTTCCCATTTCCCTCCCATTTCCCCCCTTCCCATTTCCCCCTTCCCACTTCCCTCCCATTTCCCCCTTCCCATTTCCCCCCTTCCCATTTCCCCCCCTTCCCACTTCCCTCCCATTTCCCTCCCTTCCCATTTCCCCCTTCCCATTTCCCCCTTCGCACTTCCCTCCCATTTCCCCCTTCCCATTTCCCCCTTCCCACTTCCCTCCCATTTCCCCCCTTCCCATTTCCCTCCCATTTCCCCCCTTCCCATTTCCCCCTTCCCACTTCCCTCCCATTTCCCTCCCTTCCCATTTCCCCCCTTCCCATTTCCCCCCCTTCCCACTTCCCTCCCATTTCCCTCCCTTCCCATTTCCCCCTTCCCATTTCCCCCTTCCCACTTCCCTCCCATTTCCCCCCCTTCCCATTTCCCCCTTCCCACTTCCCACTTCCCTCCCACTTCCCATTTCCCCCTTCCCATTTCCCTCCCACTTCCCTTCCCATTTCCCTCCCTCCCACTTCCCCCTTCCCATTTCCTTCCCTCCCACTTCCCTCCCACTTCCCTTCCCATTTCCCTCCCACTTCCCTCCCACTTCCCTCCCATTTCCTCCCTATTCCCCTCCCATTTCCCTCCCTGCTCAAACCAGAAATCCCGGCAATCCCAGGCAATCCCAGGCAATCCCAGGCAATCCCAGGCAATCCCAGGATTCCACTTGCTGCACAAAACCAGCAGAAAGAGGGGAGACCAGCAGCAGGCACAGGGAGACCAGCAGCAGGCACAGGGAGACCAGCAGCAGGCACAGGATGGCTGAATTCAGTAACTCCCTTTCTGCAAAGTAATGATTTTTCTACCCCCCTGGGATCTGGGGGAAGCCCCCCTCCCCCCCTCCTGCCACTGTGCCTGTGGAACGAAGGCTCTTGCTTAATTAGCAAGCAGCTGGCATGCCTCTAAATAGGGGTTTAATTACCTGCAAAGGACACTGTCAAGGTGTCTGTCATCATTTTTAATAGAGCTGGATTTATGATTCCCCCCCCTCCCCTCCCAGCTGGGTGCAGGCTGGTGTGTGGGGGGGTTCAGAGCTGAGCCTTGCTCTCCCCCTGCCTCCTCTTCCTCAGCTTGCTGGTAGCTTTGTGCCAGGCTGGGCTGTCCCCATCCCTTGGTGCTCATTGCCCTGGGATGCTGCGGGTTTGGTGGCACCTCTCCTGCCCCAGCCAGCCCTGAGGGTCACCCCAGGCTGTGCCCCAGCCCCGAGGGGCACCCCAGGCTGTGCCCCTTGTGCTAAACCCAGGGGTTTGTGCCCCATAAATGGGGCTGTGAGGTGTGTGCCCCCTCCCTGCTGAAGCAGGTGCTGGTCCTGTGCCCTTGCTGCTCCCAGGAGTAGCTCTGCTGAATAAATCACTGCTGCTCTACCTGAGCTCCATGGGAGCTGCTGGAGGAAATTGGGCTCTGGGTGAGGCCCTGGCTCCTCTTGCCTCCTGAGATGCTGGAGGGAATTGCTGTGCAGCTTTGTGGGTGCCCTGTCCTTCCCCCCACCTCAGCACCAGCTCCAGTTTCCAGCTGCTGGGAGAGCAGTGGGAGGGCTGGAGCTGGCAGGACCACACAGCTCCACGTCAGGCAGCGGGTACCCCTGGGGTCCCCTCTGCCTCAGCCATGGGGGGATAGAGGGACCTGCTCCCCCAGCAGCAGCTCCTGTCTGTTTGTCCTGCTCAGCGTTGCCCTGTGACACCTTCCTGGGTGGAGGGGACAGTCCTGCCCCTGTCCTGGGTCCCTCCTCAGAGCCATGAAGTCTCTTTGCTCTGCAGGAGCAGGGCCAGAGCCAGCTGGGGTGGTGGGAGCAGGAGCAGGGTCATGCTGGGAGCTGTGCTGCACCCGTGCCTCAGTGTCCCCTCTGCCCCAAGGTGCCTGTCCCAGGGGTGCTGGGATGAAGTGGGGGGTTCAATTCAGCCCATGCTGGTGCCCTGGCAATGGGGCTGCCCCAGTGCTGCTCCCTGCCCTGTCCCCAGCATCGTGGGGAGCTGAGGTCCCCACAGGGTACCCTGCCCACCCACCTCATCCCTGTGCCTCCCACTGCTGGAAGAGGGGAGCAAGTGGCTGTGCTCATGGCTTCCATGAAGCATCACTGCACAGTGACATGAATTATTCAAGATAACCAGAGCAGGACCTTCCCCTGGCACTTTCACATGTGCTCCTGGAGCTGGATATCCCACCTGCCAGCAGAAAGGGAAGGTCCTGGGCATCCCAGGCCTCCCAACTCCTCCCATCCCTCTCCTTAGACTGCAAGCTGTTCCCCCTCCTGCCTGGCTGCACTTTCCCCCAGCTCCCAGCACTATTAACACCTCTAATTAGAGCTGCTTATTGAGGTACTGCTGTTTGTCTGAGTGCAGCTCATCAAGGAGAGGAGCTCACCAGCCTAAAAGGGAATTGCACCTCCCAGCACCCCAGCACCCAGACCCCCCTGTGCTGTGCTCCTCAGGGCTGGGGGAAGAAAAGGAACCAAGTAGGAAAGAAAGAGTGGGATAAGTGTGTGTGGCAAGGGGCTCTGGGTGATGCTGGTGTTCCCCTCATGGGGTGCAGTATCCCTCAGGAGATGTGGGAAGGGGGTGCTGTGTCAGTCAGACCCCCATCCCCACAGTGGGTGCTCCAAAGAGAGGTGTTTTCTTTTGGGTGCTGAAAGAAATACCCTCCCTGTGGGGTGACCAGGGAGCTGAGCACCCAAAAGATGGACCCAGCACCTGGAGAGGGAGGGAGGGAGGGAGGGAGGGAGGGAGGGAGGGAGGGATGGAGGGAGGGATGGATGGATGGAGGGAGGGAGGGATGGATGGAGGGAGGGAGGGATGGATGGATGGAGGGATGGATGGATGGATGGATGGATGGATGGGTGGATGGATGGGTGGATGGATGGATGGGTGGATGGATGGATGGATGGGTGGAGGGAGGGAGGCATGGATGGATGGATGGATGGATGGATGGATGGATGGATGGATGGATGGATGGAAGGATGGAGGGATGGATGGAGGGATGCTCACAGCAGGAGAGCCCTGGGTACAGAGGTGGGCGTGGGGGTGAGGTCCCAAACCCCTAAAGCAGTTGAACATGGGGGTCTGCCCAGACAGCTGGGGTGCTGGGGGTCACAGTCCTGTCCTCTCCTCTCCTCTCCATCGAGTGCCTGGGCACTTGCACCTCTGTAATGCCACCCCCAGATGAGAGCCGCTCCCAGAGCTGGGGCTGCAGCTGGTACTGGTGTCACTGGTGCAGCAGCAAGAGAGAAAGGAAGGTTCATGTAGCACCATGAGAGCCTCCTGCCAGCTGAGGCAGCTTCCCTCATCTCCCCACCTTGCTCTGAACCCGCAGCTCCTCCTGGACAGCGCTGGCATGGGAAGGTGGTGCCCAGGTGCTGCAGGAGGTGGGATGCTGGTTGTTCCTAAAGCAGGGCATCCCCCAAGGCACCTCTGACCCAGGTCCAGAAGGCCCCAGACACCCAGAAGGCTCCAGACACCCAGAAGGCTCCAGACACCCAGAAGGCCCGTTCCCCTTCCCCCTCCCCATCAGGTTTTATTAATTCCTCCCGTGGTGAAGTCTCTATTAATAATGGCTCTGGGATCTGGCTGCTGAGCTGGGTAATGAGATTCTCTACCTGCTGTTCCTGGGCTGCTGTGATTGTGTTTGGAGGACAAAATTCTGTGTGGATTAATTAAAATGAAAAACAAAAGGAAAAAGAAAGGGGGGGGAGGGGTGGGGGTGTGTGTGTGCTTGAATTATTTACCAGTTTCCAGGAGACAAAGCAGTAATTGGAAGTGTCTTATTGCAGGTGTTTGGAGGGGGGTTGGGGGGGGATGATGCTCCCTCCTCCAAGTGAGGGAGCAGAGTCTGGTTATTTACTGGTGGTGGAGGAGATTTATCAATCCTCCTGGATGCCAAGAGCAGCTCCAAGTGCTCCTCGATTTGCTGATGCTGATTTTCCTCCTCTGGGTTTTGGAGATTCAGAGGAGATGAGTGCCAAGGCAGCCTCAAGGTGGGGAGATGTGGGGACACATGGTGCTGGCAGCACACCCTCCCTCCTCAAGGCAAGAAGCACCCCCAAACCCTGGTGCCCTGAGGAGCTGCCTGTTCCCTGTTCCCTTTCCATCCCTGCCTGGTCCCTCTGGGTCACACAAATGCCACCATGTCTTCCTGGTGGGGTCTCTTTCCAGACACCCACCGTGCTGGGGAGATGCTGAGTCTGAAGGAAGGGGACCCTGCACCCTGGGATGGGGACAGGTCCCCTCTGGGGGTGTACAGGGGCTTGTCCCTAATGGGTATGTCTGTGTCCCTAACCCATGGCTGGGTGTGACCCCAGGGGAAACCTGCCACACACTGTGTCACAGCCATCCCATCATCCCATCATCCCATATCCCATATCCCATCATCCCATCATCCCATCATCCCATCATCCCATCATCCCATCATCCCATATCCCATCATTCCATCACCCCATCACCCCATCACCCCATCACACTGGGGTCCTGCAGCCAGGGTATCTGCTCACCTCTCTTGCAGACCTGTGACAGGAGCTGGGACAAGGGGCACTGGGCTCAAGCTGTGCCAGGGCAGGATCAGCTCAGCTGGGAGGGCAAAGTTCTTCCCTGGCAGAGTTGTGGGGCTGTGGCACAGGCTGCCCAGGGAGGGGCTGAGTCCCCTTCCCTAGGGGTGTTGAACAGAGGGGAGATGAGGTGCTCAGGGATGTGGGTCAGCACAGGATGGGAATGGTTGGACTTGATGCTCTCAAAGGGCTTTTCCAGCCCTGTGACTCTGTGAGGCTGCCTGTTTGTTGCCCTGTGCACCTCCCCTGCTGAGCACCCCCCCTTTGCACCCCCTGGCTTGTGGGCAGTGAGCTCCATCCATGGCAGCTGGACCCACTCCGCAGCGGCGAGGCTGGAGGAGGCAGGAGCACCCCTCTGCCTTGGGGGAGAAGGGGCAGGAGGCCACCCTCAAAGCAAGCCAGACACTGAAGCACAGCAAACGAAGCTGCTAATGACAGGTTATTACTCACCAAGGAGATTACTGGGGCTGGGAGCTGGGGGAGAGGGTTGCAACAGCTCCACATCCCTCGTGGGGATGCTCAGCCCGAGCTCCCTGACACGTGCAAGGGCTGTTCCCTTGGGGTGGCATGGAGAGGGGTGACCCCTTCCCAGCAGCTGGGAACACAAACCCTGCCAGGTCACTGCCTGTGTTGTAGCCCACTGTCCAGGCAGCTGAAGGGTGGTGGGGTGTTTATGCCCACCAGGTTGGATTTTGCAGAGTGCACCCCCAGATGCTCTGCAGGGGTGAAAGTCACCCCACTCCCAGCCCAGACAAAGCTGGATCTCACTCTGGCCAGTCTCCAGAAGGTGGACCAGCCCTAACAGAGGGCAGCAAAGCCCAGCACCCTGTCCCACCCCAGGGGGAGGAGGGCAGAACTACACCCCAATCGTTTCTGCTGTTGTGATTTTACAGTGTTTATTGGGCAGGGAGCACATTAGTGATGAGGTGGGTCATTATGAGCTTACACCACCAGCAGTAAAGCAAAGTCACTTTTAACCCCTGACTCCCCCACTCCTGGACACGTTCCTCTCCCAGTTTTCTACTCACCCCTTTGTATTTCTTCCCTGGGTCCCCACTAATAGGAATTGCTCCCTTGGCAAACTCAATTTCACTCTTGACTGGATTGAAATATTCTTAGTTCCCCTTCTAAAATAACAATAATACCAATCAGGAGTGATTCCCACTCGGTGTCTGTGGAGAGCAGGAGTTTCTTCTCCCATGAGGTGTAGCAGGGTTGAGGGTTTCAGAGGCTGGTTTGGGTTTCAGTGGCCTAATTGCACCATCTCAGCCCCTAGCTGGGGGCTCTCCCCTTGTTGCTCGGTGAATTTGGGTAAGTCCAGGGTAGTTTGCAATGATCTCCTGTGATTTCTGCATGGAATGAGACTCCTCTGGGTCTGGCTGAAGAGGGGAGGCAGTTGGATGCTCACAGACAGCAGGGCTGGGGCTGGTGGGCACGTGAGGGAATCACCCTGAGCATCTCCCCAGCGCTGGCTGGAGGGGTGTGTGAGCTGACACCCCCTCCTCAGCCTGCTCTGAGCTCAGCTAATCCCCAGCTCCAGCAGCTCCTGGGGCTGTTCCCCTGGCTGGAGCTGACCTTTGCTTCCTGGATGGGGCTGAGGGGTGAGGAAGGTGTGGTGAGAACACGTGCCCCAGCTCCCCTCTGGGTGCCCAGAGTGCTGAGCTTGGGGCCACCACGCACATGGGGCAGAGCCAGGAAACTCCTTATGAACCCCAGTGTGGGGGCTGCTGGTGCCATTCCCCTCTCCTGTAGTAATTAAACCCCTCTGGAGTTCCTGCTCTCCCATCCTCACTTGATTTCCTTCAATTACAGCTGCAGCTTGCTGTGCCCTGCCCCTCTCAATCTGGCTAACGCTGCTGCAAGGCTTCCATCAGTCAGTGCCTCCCAGCCCTGGCACTGCCTGGGTGCCTTGCTGGGGGGTGTGTGTCCTGCCTGGGCTCCCAGTCCTCACTTGGGTCCGTGCCTGTGTGGGATGCTGCTCCAGGGAGTCACACGCTCCCTTCTCACCAGCCCTGTGCCCCCTCTTATCAGGGAATCACAGAATCCCAGCCTGGGCTGGGTTGGGAGGGGCATAAAGGCACCCATGGGGGCTCCTGTGGCACCAGGGGTACTGCCTGCTTCTGCAGGGATGTACTGGGGGAACTGGAGCTTTGCAGGGCACAGAGGAGTGTGAAGAATCATGGAATCCCAGCCTGGTCTGGGTTGGGAGGGACCCCAAGGGTCACAGAGCTCCAACCCCCTGCCACAGGCAGGGACACCAACCTCCAGGCCTGGAGCTACACAAGGTTGCCCAGGGCCCCAGCCAACCTGGCCTTCAACACCCCCAGGGACGGGGCACCCACCCCCTCTCTGGGCAGCCCCCTCCAGCCCCTCCCCACTCTCTCTGCACAGAACTTCCCCCTAAGATCTCCTCTCCCCCTTCCCTCCTCCAGCTTCACTCCAGCCCCCTTGTCCTGCCCTCTTGCACTGAGCTGCTTCCCTGTGCCCAGTCACCTCCCTGAGCTGCACCAGGCTCAGAGCTGATGCCATCTGGCTCAGCGTTGGTGCCACAGGGGATGTAAATCCCTCATCTTGGGGGGGGTGTCAACCAGAGCCCCCCCAGGTTGGGGAGGCAGCACTTGCTGCAGGAGCACGGTGTGATGGGCTGACAGGTCTGGGAGGCTCCTCCACCTTCCTCTCACAGCTCCCCCCCCACACAATGTCCTTCCCAGGCCAGCCCAAGGGCTGAGCATGGATGGTCCTTCCTGCCCCATGCCAGGCTGGAGAAGGTTGCTCAGGTGTTTGGGACACCAAGGCAGAAGAGGCAGCAGACCCGAACTGGTGGCTCTGAGAAGTCTGCCTGGCAAAGGGACAGACCCAGCCCCCTAGTCCAGCTTTTTTTGGAGATGTCTGGATCCCACCCAGACCGTGCTGCCCTGTCACCTTCCCACCAGGGGCTCTCCAGGGGGGTTTAGCCTCAAATAACCTCACCCAAAGGGAGGATGCTCTCTTCCCCTCAGGAGCTGCTGTTCAGCATCCCCCCCCCACTCTCCTTTACCAGGGGCTTGCTCCCTTCTTTGATGCCCCTTCCCTGCCTGGACCTGAGGTGCTCAGAGCTGCCTGCTGCTGTCACACTGCTGTCACACTGCTGTCACACTGCATCTGCTCCCCATGGATGTCAGGAGTCCCCCCAGGGGGTTGCAGCCCTGCTAACACACTGCAGGGCTACAAACACACCCCAGTAACCTGCTGTCCAGCTCTCCCTCTGGCTTTCATTTTTAATTGCTGCTCTTGTTTCTTCTGAGCATCTCCCTGTGCAGCAGGGGGGTCAGGAATCCTTCCTGCCCAATAATGCTGGCTCAGGCTTTCCTCTTACCTTGTGCATGTTCTGGAGCCAGGGTCGTTGCTGGGTTTAATTAACACAGTAAGAAAGATGCACTCATTTCGTGCTCCAGGAAGGGAAATTCAGCTTGCCTCTGCTCTCAAAGCACACAACCCTGCTGGGACCTGAGGAGTCATCCTTACCTCTGTTATTTTCCTCTGCTGTAAGTGAATTAGCAGTTGATGGGGTTGATGCTTTCAGTGTGCTGACAGGCTTGCAAGGGCAGGAGCTTCCCAAATTCCCCCTGCACAGCTGTGCTGGAGCTGCTGTGTGCTGCCAGCATCTCATGCCTTACACCTGACCTGGCTGCCCACCCCAGCCAGTACCTGCTCTGTATGTCCTGGGCTGTGCTACCAGCATCACTGGCTGCAGCACTGGGTGGTGATTCCAGCTGCAGCCCTGTGAGGATGGCACCGCTCCTCCTGCCTCCCCAAGCAAGCTGGTGAGCTGGGAGAGCCTGGCCTGAGTGCTGAGGGCTGGAGCTGGGCTCTAACCCTGCCCAGCCGCTGGCCCAGGGATGCAGCAGGCAGGGAGCAGCATCTCCATGGGGTTACATCACACCCCACCAAGACCCCAGCCATGCAGACAGCCCCAGGACCAGGTAACCTCCCCCCCCCCCCAACCTGGGGCAGAATCAGTGACCTCTTGCAGCTGCCTTTTAGCTGAGCAGTGCTGCTGGGGTTCAAGATGTGAAGGGCAACCTGTCACCTTCTGGAGGCTGGGGAGGGGATGAGTCTTTAACACCCATGGCTTCAGCCATGGCAGCAGCAAGGCCACCTCTGCTGCTTGTTGCTGGAGATGCCCCATCAGCCACCAGCCAACCCAGTTTCTCTTGGTCCCTTTCAGGGGTCTTGGGGACCCGTGTGGCTCCTGGGCTCCCTGTGGGTGGGGATGCAAAGGTGGCAAAGATGACACTGCCATCCCCTGCCTGCTCTTTACCACGTGCCCTCTGCAAATTCCAATCCATGAGTAAATTTAGGGCTGGTTTGGCTGCCCCTTGATACACAGGGATGGAGCAGGGCTGCCTGTGAGGGCATCACAGCCCTGTGGTGCCTGCACTAGTCCCCAGCACAGCGTGGGGCTGGAGCAGCTCCCCTCTGGAGAGAGGCTGAGGGAGCTGGGCTGGGTCAGCCTGGAGAAGAGAAGGCTGTGGGGGGACCTCATTGCAGCCTGCCAGTCCCTGAAGGGAGCAGAGGAACAGGAGGGGAATCAGCTTGTTCAAGGGCAGAGCCTGGCAGGACAAGGGGCTGGAGTGAAGCTGGAGGAGGGAAGGGGGAGAGGAGATCTGAGGGGGAAGTTCTGTGCAGAGAGAGTGGGGAGGGGCTGGCAGGGGCTGCCCAGAGAGGGGGTGGGTGCCCCGTCCCTGGGGGTGTTCAAGGCCAGGTTGGCTGGGGCCCTGGGCAACCTTGTGTAGCTCCAGGCCTGGAGGTTGGTGTCCCTGCCTGTGGCAGGGGGTTGGAGCTCTGTGACCCTTGGGGTCCCTCCCAACCCAGACCAGGCTGGGATTCTGGGATTCTCTGATCCACAGTGAGAGCATGGCACTGGCAGGCAGCTCTGCCCTGGTGAGGCTGCTGGTGATGCTCACTGGCACAGGAGATGGGTACCAGGCTCAAAGCCTTTCTGCCTTGTTGCTACAGAGATGGACAGAGGAGTGAATGAAGTAATTGAGGCTGAGCCAGTGATGGAGCTAAGTTGTTTTCTATCAATAAAGAGTGCCTTGTACCCAGCAATGTCACTTGAGGGGGATGGAGAAGTTCCTGTGACTAAGTGATCTTATGCCCAGAGCCTTTGGGCATCACAGCTCCTGCAACCAAACTGTATTTCTTATCTCAAGGGCAAAACTGTGTGCAGGGAGAAAGCAGCTTGTCGTAGCACATTACAGCTTGGTGGTTTGCTGTGAGTCTCCTCCTCTGGGATCATTATTTTTCCATGAAGACCCAGGAGCTTGAGGCTTGAGAAGAGGCTCCAAGAAGAAACCTGGGCAGAGTCGGAGCCCCAGGCTTTGGAAAGCATGGAAGGAAGGTCCTGGGGTGGAGTGGGGACTCCATGGAGGGTCCTGGGCTGGTTTTGGGGCCCCAGGACCACTCAGGAATTGTTCCCCATGGGCCAACATAGGTGCTGTCACTGTGACTGGAGCTGCCTGTGGGTGTGCATCCTGCAGCTATGGCTGTTACAGGGACATGGTATTTTTAAGCTTCCCCCACGGTGGTTCACAGCCCCCCTTGTGTTTACAACCCCTGTTCTCCAGTACCAGCAGCCTTAACCATCCAGCTCTGCCTACTGATGGCTGGGCTGGGGGTCTGTGGGTACCCCAAGAGGAGCTGACATGTTTTGGTGGGCCAGGGGTGCGGGGTGAGTCCTGGCTGGACCCCTGGCTCTGCCCTGTGTGACAGGCAGGACTGTGGAGGGGGCTGCCTGCAGCCTGTACCCCAGATGCTCCATGCCTACCTCTGCCTGGGCAGGGCTCTAACTGGTGGGAAACTGGTTTCTCACCAGCCAGCTGCTGAGCTGGTTCTCTCCATGCCCTGCTGCTGGCTGGTCCATGCTAACAAACACACCTCTGTGTGTGTAGAACTTCAGTGTATTGGTTTTTGGGGCTGTTGCTTCTCAGCCACTGAAGAAGACAGTTCAGCACTTTGACACCATCCTTGGGCTTTAGCTTTATCCCTCTGTACAGTGAGCTGGGAGTTCACTAAGCTCTTGTTTCCAGCAGCAGCACAGGGAAGGGACCACCTGCTGAGGTGCTTCTCCTCAGGGATGAGGGCCCTGTGGGACCAGGGAATGTCACATTCCCACCCGTGGGGTGATGGATCCTGCATGGGACGGTGCTGGCAGGAGTTAAGAGCAGCAGAGGTGCCTCTGTCTGTCTCCCTGCTGACCCCACACCCTGCCAGGGCTCTCCCCATCTCCAGGCACTCCCTCTTTCATGGATTTGGGATGAGGCTGGACGTTCTGCAGCAAGAGGTGGGAGACCTGCAGCAAGGGGAGCAGTGGGGTCTGGTGGCCTCCTGCCCTCACCCCCTGTGGGCTGGGGTTCCCTTGCTATTCGATGGGTTTGGGGGTGGCTGCTCTGTTGACTGCTGTGTTTATCAGCATCAGGAAGGATTCCAGCCCCGTGGAGCTGAGCTGGGCTCGGGCCCTGCCCTTCTGCTGCTGGAGGGATGCTCTGGAGAGCAGCAAGTGGGGAAGCCATAGGTTTTAAGGTGGGTTTCCAGCTTGGATGGGGACAGAGGGTCTGCTGGTGGGGAGCAGGGGGCTGGGAGCGGAGGGAGCAGGCAGCAGCAAGGGGGTCAGGGGTAGCAGGATCCCCACAGCACCTTCATCAGGCTGCTGCCTCCCTCCTTTCCCCAGCACCAGGCTTAGGAAACCAAACAGGCAGCCAGGTGCACCAAAATTCACCCAACTATACCCAAAATGACAAGGACATGGTACCCTGGCTGGGGAGAGGTGTCTGTCCAGCCCAGTGGGTCTGCATCCCTCATGGGACAGACTTTGGGGAGGGGGAAAACCTGCCCCAAGGGTTTGAATTGGGCTTGACAGGGCTGACTGCTGCTTCTGAACTGCCTGTTCTGCACATCCTCTGTCTGTGTGTCCATCAGCCTCAGCTCAGCATTATCCCACTCAGCCCAGTGTGGCAAGGGCTCCTTTCCCTGCCCATGAAACGTGGGGATGAACCCAGGAATCTTTGGTGTAGCTATGAAACCCCAAAGGATATGTTTTTTTTTTTTTCTTCTCACTTCTTGGCAAAAAAGTGCTGTTTCACAGGGAGAAATTGCTGTTTTGTGGAAAATTTCCAGCTGTCTTTCATCTGTGAGCTTGCCTGTGGCTGATGCTCTTGCAGCATATGCTGCCTGGAGCTCTGCTGACCCAAGCCAGCCCTGGTTTACACCAGGGAGTAGGAAGCAGAGTGAGTGCTGAGGATCCCTATGGAAATAGGAGTTATGGTATCTCAATATGGTATGTCATAATATGCTGAGATAATCTGGTATTTCTCCTTCCTCAGCCTCATGGGCCAAGTTCTGCACAAGCAGTGAAGCCCACGATTAGTTTCTAGAAGGGGGTGGTTGGCTGCTCGGTGCTGGGAGGGTGTTGGAGCTGCTGAGGAGATGTTTGTACCCTGCCAGGTTGTTGGGGTTGGAGGAACTTTTCTCACCTGGGAAGCCAGCAGGATGGAGAAGGGCTGGGAAAGACCATGGCAGGAGGGCATCCCACCGTGGGGAAGGCAGAGGGGCAGCTCCCCCCCAGTGTGGATCAATCGCAGAGGAAGGCCAGCATGCCATGAGAGGGGGGGTCTGTTTACACCCCCCCATCTCCCCCCTCTCAAGACAAGAGCCTGGTCCTGCTCTGGGGGCCTGGCCAGATGTGAACACTGAGGACAAGAGTCTCCTTCCAGCTCTGAATTCCGTGCTCACCCCATGGGGTGATGCACCCCCTCCCTCACCACTGCTGGGGTGCACCCGTGCTGGCTGGGCACCCTTCAGGTGGGGGGGGGGGGCTGGAAACGGGGTGTCTCTGGGCTCTGAGGGGTTGGGTGGGTTTTGTGCCCGTCACTGGGAACACCTCTGCTGAGCTCAGCAGCTGCTTCTCCTGCCTCAGCTCTCATGGCCCCTTCTTTGCCTGCCCAAGGACACCTCCCAGCCCCTCCATGCCACCCTGGACCTTTGGGCAGCACCCAGGGGTACTGGGGCACATGGGGAACCCACATCCAGGCTGTGGTTGATCCCCCCCTGAAAGAAAACAGGGTGATGGAGAAGCCAAGCTGCAGGTTGGTGCTGTCAGAGCCAATCACCAGACCCCCCCCCCGCCATTCCCCAGATTGGGGGCTTGCCCTGCCCCTCGCACCCCCCTCCCCCCAAAAAAAAGCAAACAGCCCCCGTGGGGGGCTGCACGGGGCTGTTTCTGCCTTGCCGAACCCCCCCCCCCCAAAAAAACCCTAACCCAACAGGACCACCCCCATCTCTCCAAGTCACCACGCTGTCACCTGCGAAGCATCCATCATCCTCCCCCCCCCCCAAAAAAACCGCCTCTCCGCCCTTGGGGGACAGTATCCCCTGCCCAGCACCCCCACCCCCGGGGATAACACCCCCCCCCCGCAGCAGGGCTGCCGCTAGATGGCACACCGCGCCCGGCGCAGCCTCCGCGGGGGGCGGTGCGGGGCGGTGCGGGGCGGAGCTGCCTCCGCGGGGCTGCGCGGAGCAGCGCGGAGCGGGGCAGGGCGCGGTGCCCCGCACGGGCTGCGCGGAGCTGGGGCGGGGGGGTGGGGGGGGGTGGGTTTAAGGGGGTGGTCTGCCCGGCGATGGGTTCAGCCGGTAGCGGGTAGGGTGAAGGGTGATGCGGGGGGGGGGGGGGAGATTGATGCTCCGCGCCCCGCCATGCGCACCCGCGCTCCGCCCGCTGAGCCCTTCTTGCTGCCCCTCCGGTGAGAGAGGAGAGGAGAGGAGAAGAGGTGAGGGGGGGGACGGGGACAGGGGGGACGGGACAACCCCTCCCCGCTCCCCCCGCAGCTTGGAACGATGATCACGGTCAACGCGGATGGGAAGATAATGGTCAGGAGATGCCTCGTCACCTTGAGACCCTTTAGGTAAAGTTGGGATTTTGCTTGTGCCTCCCCCGGCTCCCCCTCTGCCTTGCTGGGGATGGGGATGGGGGGCACGAAGGGGCTGTCGGAGCACATTTATTGCGGGGGGTCTTGGGGAGGGAGGGAGGGAGGGATGGAGCCCTGGAGGGGGATGTTGGGGAGCCAGGCAAGTTTGCCTGCAGGTCAGTGCTGCCGGGGGAGGGGAGAGGAAGGGGGGCGTCCCGGCTCCCTCTTCACGGCTGGATCCCCTGGGGGGGGGTCCCGGCTCCCTCCTCTCGGCTGGATCCCCTGGGGGAGGTCCCGGCTCCCTCCTCCCGGCTGGATCTCCCGGAGGGGGTGGGGGGGTCCCGGCTCCCTCCTCCCGGCTGGATCCCCCGGTGGGAGGGGGGGGGGGGTCCCGGCTCCCTTCTCCCGGCTGGATCCCCTGGGGGGGGTCCCGGCTCCCTCCTCCCGGCTGGGAGGGGGGGTTGGTGCTTCATTCCGGGGCTGTGTGCCGTTGTGTTTTGAATTCCTGATGCTCCAGGTGTTGGTGCTCACTGGGGGGGATCGGTTCCTCCGGTATCAATCCCCTTGGTATCCCAGCCTGAAACCCTCCCGCCCCGGGCCCACCTCTTGCTGTCTTCCCTTGGTGTAACTCACCCCGGTTTTGCCTGTTTTCCCCCTCCAGCCCTTGCTCTCCATCCCTTCTGTCGCCAGAGATGGGCTCTGGCTGCTCCCAGGCTGGAGACATAAGGGGGATGCTGGTTAATGGCTTGGCTTGCCCATGGGGAGGGGGCTCAGAAACCCCCAGAAAGGGGAAAGTGCTGGGAGTGTGAAGAGCAGCGTGGGGGGAGCCCAGCCTGGCCGTTGCCAGGGCTCCCTGCTTTGTTTGGGCATCACCCCAGGGATCTGCCTTGTCCAGCCCAGGCTCCCACCCGGAGCTGGGAGGGAAGATGGGGCTGTGCTTGTGCCGCTCGCTTGTGCTCAGGTTTGGGGGTGTTGGCTGCTGCTGTGCTGCTTGCCTGGAGGGATTCCTGCTGCTGGATCCCCCAGCAGTGCCCCGGGGCTGGGGGACTGGGCCAAGGTGATGTCTGGAAGCGGTGGCAGAGGAAGGGCAGGAAAGATCCCTAGAGATCCCTGCCCCAAGGGATGGGTAGGGAGTGACTGTGGGAGAGGTGGGAAGGGCACGTGCACCCCAGGGGTATGCTCCTTTGGCTCTGTGCTTTCTTAAGTAGGTTTGAAGTCTGTAGTGTTGAAGTGACAGGCTTCTCCCCGTGTCCCCAGTGCCAGTCCTGGGGCTGGGCAAGTCCATTTTCAGCAGGGACCTGGGATCAGGCTGGGGCAGTGCTGGGAGGGAGTCACAGGGCGGTCACAGTGTCCCATGGGAGATGAGGATGTGTGTGGATGAGGGGTTGGTTTGTGGTGGTAGGACAGCACCCAGCTGGAGGGTCCCTGGTGCCCACTGCAGGGAGGAGCACCCGCACAGTCCTCACTGTGTGCCCTGGGCTGGCTTCTGCTCTCAAACCAGTGCAGACCAGTAGGGAATCAGACGTGTTATCCCATTGTTAACCAGTCAGGCTTTCCCCACGGGAGAGGAGAATTTGGTTCCCCAAACCCTCTCCTACCTGCCCCACCGTGTCCAGCTCTGCACCTCCTCCATGCTGGTGTCATGCTGAGCCTGACCCCCTCCACAGCATGGTCCTGTGTCACCTTACTCCTTGCCCAGTGTGGGCCAGTGTTGTCACCGTGCCACTCCAGCTGTAACCCCGTGAAAATCAGCCCTGCTCCCCTAAACTGCACCTCATCTTCTCAGCTGATACAAACCAGGGACTACCCACAGAAGATGTTGGTAGCCAGGATGGGCCCTGTAAATGGGGAGCTTGCTGCTGGCTGGGCAAAGCCCCACTGCTCTGTGGAAGCCTGTGGTGTGATCCCCTGCTGGGTGAGACTCCTGGCAGCCGTCAGTGCCATCAGCAAACAGCAAAGAGGAGACCTGACCCTTTGCACCAAAACATTTCATTAACAACACTCCAGGCATGCTTAGCAAAGCAATGCAAAGCCCTGAGCTGGGAAAAGCACCTGCAGCGAACAGGCAAGGGGAGAGAGCAGGCAGATCAGCTTAGGAGCAGCCTGTAGAAACATCCATGGATGCTCTGGCTTCATCTCAGCCCTGAAGGCTCTTTAATTTGTGCTGGTGCTGGGTTGAGGTAAGAAATCATTGTGGAGCCCATGGCTGGCTCACCCAGCTCTTGGGTTTGCAGAACGTGGGGAGTTCAGGCAAGTTTGTCAGCTGGAAGCCCAAGCCAGGCTTTCCTTGTGTCTGTAACGTTGGCCAGTAAGAGAGTTCACTGTGGTCCCCTTCATGGAGGAGGATTCCTGTGGCTGGGCATCATTTTGACAGCAGCACAGTACCACTGGGCTCTGAGCAAAACAAGGTTTGCAGGAGAGAGAGTGTCTTTTATTAGCCTGGCTGCTGTGCTTGGAGAGTGTGGCTCAGCTTTTGAGAGCGAGAAAACTTGTCCAATAAAGGGTATTACCTTCCCCTGGAGCCCTCAGGTTCCCCCTGCACCATGTTCTCCCTGGGTGATGCAGCACCATGGACAGACAATCCCAGCATCACATCATTGGCCTTCCTCCCCTCCATGGCCTCCCAGCTCATGGCTCAGCCCCTCCTGGTTGCATCCAGCTTCCAGTTCCACGGGCTAAAATCTGCTCTGACTGGGGGGCATGGCTTCCAATTTTCACCAAAGACTGGGAGAATTTGGCTTCCTTCTCTTTTGGGCACCGAGCCAGAACCCAGAACTGTGAACGTTTCGATCTGGGGAGGGATTTGGCACCAGAACCATCCCCAGGCGATGGATTAAACGTGACGTGGGATGACAGGCAAGGCCAGCGTGCACAGGAGGAGTAGGTGTCCCTCAGGCATTTGGAGCTCTGTGGCCAAAGGGAGTGAGACTTGATTTTTGAAGGCAGAGGACCTAGTGTGTTTGATGGGCAGCTCGGAAGGTCAGGGCTCTGCTATGCTTCACCTCTTTCATGGTGGTTTCCTGCACAAGGAGCTTCCATGCAGTTAAGGCTGGGCCAAGCGCTTTTATTCACCTGGAGAAGACCAGTGTGAAGTAAAAGCAATGGGGTCCCCAGGCTGAGAGCCCTGCAACCCCCCTCCTCTCCCTTGAGCACTGCTGCTGGGCTGGATCCACTTCTCTCCTAGGCACAATGAGTTCTGGCTGGGCTCTGATCCCTCTTTTCTTAGGAAAAAAGCATCATGTGTCATCCCCATCCCCTCCTTTTCCCCCCAAATCCAGTCAAAATCAACAAGACTTTGTCTCCTGATGAGATGCTGGAGCACAGATCACCTTTGAATCTCTTTCTTGGGGTTTTTTTTTTTGCTTTCCTCTTGGTGTTTCACTCCTTGCTGGAGTGTAATTATGAAGATTAAAATGTGTAAACAAGGCCTTGCATAATGATGAGTGTATTGTCAATAGGAGGGGTGAGCCGGGGATCGGCTCTGATTAGTTAATCAGGTGGTACTTCATTAAAATGCCTTGTGGGGGAGGAGGAAGCTGGCAGCAGGATGGGACCTTTGGGTGGGTTTTATACCCTGGTGTTGTCCCAAGGAGGACCTTTGGCTGTGGGGCACAGCTGGGGTCTAACCTCCTCCAGCTTCTGCCAAGGAGGTGCCATAGCAGGCAGCTTTCCCCCTCTCCTGCTCTAAGGACAAATCCTTGCCTCCAAGGCTGAGATGAGTGCTGCAGTCCCCTCCATTGCATTCCCAAGAGTCTTCCAGGGCTGTGCCACATGGCTGGGCACAGGGTGTGATAATGAGCACAGGCTAATGTCCCCAGATCACCCCTTCCCCCAGCAATCTATGGGGCACCACCTTGCTGTGCAGCGTCAGGGGTGCTCTGCCGCCTCAGTGCCTGAGCTGGACCACAGCTCTCTGGAAACCCTTCTTCAGGGTCTGCTTTGGGAGGGGAACTGAGGTCACAGTCATCTCCATGTGCAGACACCACAGCTTGATGGTTCAGCAGCCCTGGCGGGGAGGAGATGGCTGTTGGGGGGCCGTGCTCAGCTTGTAGGCCCTGCCAGCCGTGCCCGCAGACGGGCCTGTGGCGACAGGAGCCTGGATTAGCCAAGCACACCATGCTGTTCATAGCTTTTTTTAAAAACTGCTTCCCACCCCCAGGCAGGCTCGTTGAGAAACCATAAGAGATGCTTGAGCTGCTGCACTCCCCAGGTGCCCACACAGGGGTGTCCAGGGGGGTTTTGGAGCCCCTCGTGTCCCCTCTCCCAGGTGGGTCAGCTGCCCTGGGTGTGGGTCCTCAAATGGTGAGTGTCTGTGCTAGGCCTGGGCTGCTCCTAGAGCTCGTTAATGCTAACGAGCCCAGGGTGTTGCTTTTCCCCTTGATTAGGAGGGAGGTAAGAAGGGGGTTGGGGGCTGCTGGGGCTGCTTGGCCAGAACCTGTGCCCAGGTGACCTTGATCTGCTGGATCCAGCTGGGGATGGGGCAGAGCAGGGCTGTTCTGGGGGTGGACAGGGGTTAGATGCCTGTCTGTCTGGGTAGGGTTTGTGCTCCTCAAAGCAGGCAGAGGAAACCAGCTTGAGTTGCTGGATGCTGAGAGCATCTTGAGTTGCTGGATGCTGAGAGCAAAGCTGCTCTGTGTCTAGGGCTCGGGTGTGCGCTGGCTGTGTGAGAGCATCATCTGTGCAGGTGGGATGAGGGGAGGGAGGACACAAGGTCCCATGAAGGCACTGTGTCTTGCCCAGGAGCCTCTCTGAGCAGCAGGAGCCTGGCCATGCTGTGCTAGAGCTGTGGGGACCTGCCCTGGGATATCCTCCAGCAGATCCCCCTGAGGAAACCAGTCCTTCTGGAGCTTCCTGATGCTGCACTTCAGCTCTACACGACATCTCCTGTCACTAGCAAGTGCTTTGAAGCAAGTTAGTCATTTGCCAGCCCTTTCCAGCAACAGGCAGTCACAGTGCTGGCACGTTGTAGCCCAGGTTTGCTGGCTGGCTGGTAATCCTCTGCCTTCTAACTACACAATAACGAGTAGCTGGAGGGCTGTGGTGTTCCTCTGAGAGCCTTTCTCTGGAAAAGCCTGGGTTTAGTGTTGGACAACTGTGCTGTGTTTCTGTGTGTGGCTCCTGAGCCCCGTGGATGATGCTGTGAGCTTGCAAAGCAGAGTTCCTGGTTCCTCTCCCTGGTGGCTTCCCTTTGGCTCAGGGATGCTGAGATGCAGAAACATCAGTGGGCACCCTACGGTCTTGCTCAGTGCCCTGTCCCACGTGGGGTTTATTTGAAGACAAGCCTGTTGCTTCACAAGGCTTGCTGGCAGTCGTCTTTTCTCCTTCTCCTTGAAATTTTCTTTGGGTTTGGCCAGCTGAGATCTCTGGTGTGGCTCCAGGAGCTGTTGTATGCTGTGCCAGAGCTTTACCCAAGGATGCTGCGCCTCCATGGAGACTCAGAAGCATCTCCAGGTAGTGGAGAGTGGCCAGGCCCTTGGTGCAGCATGCTGGGGAGGTGAGGAGCCTTGGCTTTATGCTCCCTGATGCACAGTAACCCTCCTGCTTGCACAGGGGTACTGCCTTCAGCCTTTTCACCCCCAAGAAAACTTCCTGGCCTGAATAGGAGCAGCCCTGAGAGCTCCTACCTCTCTCACAGCTGGAGGTGACTGTGAGCTTGGCTGGGAGAGACGTGTGGGTCAGCATCCTGCCTGGTTCATCCCCATGGGAGCCACTTTCCTGCCAGCCAGGACAAACAAAGAGATGATGGGATGGTCCTGGGTCGCTGTGCGTGCTGCTAGCACGGGTCTCTCCTGGTCCTGCTGTGCACAGGGCTGCCTGTGCCACACAGGCAAAGCCAGACACAATGGTGAATATCAGTGGCCTAGTTACAGGGGAACAAAAGCCCTTCTTCATAAAAAGAATAGAAAAAGAAAGGGTTTATTTTTTAGCTCCTTTGGGAGGAAGGGAAGGTACAAGGTCTCTCTTTTCACTGGACTCTCCTGGGAGGAAAATGGGTATTGTTTATTGTAGCAGTTCCTGTGGTCTGGGTTATTGGGCTGGATCTGGGATCTAGTGGATCATAACAGCAGCCACAGTCTGGTTCAGCTTTCCCACCTGTGGTGCACATCCTCTCCTCCCTCCCAAGGCCTGCCCATCTGAGCAGGCTGGAGGGATTTTGGAGGTGGTTGGCAGGTAAAACACCTGCTCAGTGTCAGGGGCTGGGCAGAAGCATCTTGGGGCTCTTTGTGGGGTACCTGTGGCCTTGGCTGTTGGGGCTCTTTGTGGGGTGCCTGTGGTCTGGCTGTGGTTGTGAGGTGCTGGTGTGCTCTCATAGGGCTGGAGCTGCAGAGATGCTCCTTGCCTGGACTGGCTGGGATGAGCCATGGGGATGGAGCAGCTGAGGAGGAGGCAGGGGCTATCCTGGCTGCCTCTTCCAGACACCCCAAAGCAAAGCAGCCCCATTACTGTGCAGAGGGGTTACCCCAGTGGGGCAAAGGGTGACAGGGCTGTCCCAGGAGCAAGCCAGTTCCTCATCACAGCTCTGCTTTCCCCCTCACAGGATATTCGTGCTGGGCATTGGATTTTTCACCCTCTGCTTCCTAATGACATCCCTGGGAGGGCAGTTCTCAGCCAAGCGCCTGGGCGACTCGCCCTTCACCATCCGGACCGAAGGTAAGCCTGGCTCTGCCTGGCCCACACCATGCTCAGTGATGCCCATGTGTGTGGTCCAGCCAAGCTGCTGAGTGCCAGGGACATAAGGAGGCTGGTGTTCAGGTGCCTCAGTTCCCAAGGCTCTGTCCTGACCCATTCCAGGATGGTTTGGGGTCCTGTTGTCCCTTCTTGCTGATTAATCAGGTGGTACTTGGTTAAAATGCCTTGTGGGGGAGGAGGAAGCTGGCAGCAGGATGGGACCTTTGGGTGGGTTTTATACCCTGATGTTGTCCCAAAGAAGACTTTTGGTTGTGGGGCACAGCTGGGGTCTAACCTCCTCCAGCTTCTGCCAAGGAGGTGCCATAGCAGGCAGCTTTCCCCCTCTCCTGCTCTAAGGACAAATCCTTGCCAGGCTGAAACCTGGCTGTGTTTGGACCTGGAGGTGTACAGACACAGTGGGGATGTGCATGAGCTGGAGTGGGGGTGCAGAGGGCTGGGAAAACATGGGTGGTGGGGGATGTGGGGGGGTGTGGGCTCACCTGGGCTGAGGATTTGGCTCGGGGGCTCAGTGGGTTTGGGCAGTCTGGGTGTGCAGCGAGTGGAAGCTGTTCCTTAGGGTAGGAAAATAAGTGGCCTTGGTGTTTTCATGGAGGTGGTGAGATGTAGGAGAGAATCAGTCCCCTTTTTAGTGAGTGGGCTCTTGGTTACAGTTTTTAAACCATCTTTTTCAGCAAGATGTGCAGTCAGGTCAGAAGACAGCTTCCCTGGTGAGAGGGGGGTGTCCTGCCAGTGCTCTGGGAAGGTGCTGCCACGCTGAACTGAGCTTCCCCTGACTTCTCCTCTGTAGTCCCAGCCTGGGACAGCATGACTGCACAGGACAGGAATGGTTGGACTTGATGATCTTAAAGGTCTTTTCCAACCTTGTGATTCTGTGGCTGAATTGCACAGAGGGCAGTGCCTGAGCCCTGGAGAGCAGGGTGTGATTGGCTTAGTCAGGGCGCTGTGGTCTTCTCCTTCTCCATCCTGAAGGCAGGAAGGGATCTGAGCTCTCCAGCCCCACCTGGAATGTGATTTGGGGAGGTTAAATCCTTTTCTTGCAGCGCTGGGGAAGCTTTAGCTGCTCTCCTACAGAAGGAGAGGACTCAGGTGGTGGCTTTCAGAAGTTGTCTGGTGGTTGGAAGCTTAGTTTGCCTCTCAGAGAGATGGATGTGCAGCCTGTGGCCGCTGGCTTGCTTTGCTCCCCTGTGGATGGAGCACACACCTTTCTCCCCCTGTGCCCCCCTAATTATTCCCATCACCTGCTCCACCAAGCCCCTTCTCCAAGGGACTCCTGTTTGGCCAACCTCTGCCTGAGCAGGTCACAGGAGCAGTGTCTTTTGGTGTTCTCTGTGTGCTTTAAGCCATGGTCAGGCTTCCTGCCCCTGTGAGGAGCTGTGGGGTGCTGGGTTGATGCCCCTGTGCCACACACAGCTCCCAGGGTGGCTGGTGAGTGGAGCCTGGTTATAGATTCCTTCCTTCTTGGGATGGAAGTGGCAGGTGAGGAGGGATCACCACCTTCTCCAAACTTGGCTGTTGAGAGCATGGGTCCTGAGAAGGTTCCCAAGTTTGGAATAAAAGGGGTGACTGGTTCCAGCTGCCCTCTGTCCTAGGAGAGCCCCAGCACCCCTAGGGAGTGTGCAGAGGACTAGGGGGAGGCTCTGATAACTGTGGGACCAGCCTGAGCTGAGAGAGGGACCACAGGTCACCTCCAAACAGCAGCAAAGGCTTGCAGAGACCTGCAGGAGCCCCTGGTCCCACCCCAGAGCCAGTTAGGGTAAAGTGATGGCAAAAAGAGAATTATCCAGCTGCTTTCTCTCCTTTCTGGCTGCTTTGGAGTGGATCAGCTGTTCCCATCCTCCTTGTCATGGCTTTAACCCAGAGCTTGGAGTCCAGTGACTCCCATCCTTGTGTGTCTCCCATACACTGGGCACAACATCAGTGCAGCCCTAGAGCTGGGTCCAGAGAAACCTCCTTTTTTTGGGTTCTCACACCTCTGAGTCCTCCACACTTAGTGCTTTAGGTGCTTCAGTTGGGGTGTGTAATGGGCTCCCCTTCTTCCCTCTGAGCACCAGACCCCCCCTTTGGCTCTGCTGAGGGGTGTGCTTGAGCACACCACCTTGCCAGCTGGCAGAGATGCCCATCACTTTGCTCTGGGGTTCTGTGGGTCTGGATGTCCCTCCTGGGAATGCTTGCTTGACAAAGGAATTAAAAATACAATGATGACCTAGGTCCTCTCATTTCTCCAGCTTTCAGCCTCTTAGGTCCATAACTGGCTAAAGCAAGTCCTGCTTTGTTAGGAAGCTCAGAAATCCATTGTTAGGAAGCTCAGAAATTCATTGTAAACCCTTTTTTACACCCCCCCCACCCCCCCTTTATTGGCTGGATTTGCCAGCAAGGTATTGCTTCCAGATGAATTGCTGCAAATTTGGCTGTTGCTGTGTTTCTTGTTGGGGAAGGGCTGCTTGATTCACAGAGTTTTGAAACACAAAGCATCCTCTCCCCTGTCTCTGGAGGAAGGATGCTGTTTTGGATGAAGGTCGTATTCTTTGTCCCCAGGACTTGGCAGGCACAACCTGAGAGGCTTTTTCTAGCTCATTAACACTGGGTTCAGGCTGTTTGGACTTCAGCCTTTCCTGTGATGTTGGTAGGCAGGGACTGGCCATCCCCTGTGGTGATGGAGTTGTTCTCTGCAGGGCTCTCCACACACAGCTACCCAGGCTGGGGACCAAGACCTCAGGGCTGGAGCTGGACAAGGTTACTGAGGACCCCTCTCTGTCATCTCTGAAAGGTTGTGGCTGTTGGGGGAGACCCAGATAGCTGGAATAAGCAACCATTGGACCTGTGGAAAGAGGCAGGAGGGACGATGCACACTGGGCAGCCTCACTGGTGCCACTGGGAAATGGGGAGTCAAAGCCTCCTGGAAGCTGGGGAGACTCCAGGCTTGGAGGCTTTCAAACATCATCTGGCTGATGTGAGGCTGGGGGCAGCTCTGTCTGCCCCCCAGCTCTGCTCTGCTTGGAGCAGGAGGTCTGGGAAGGGGCTTCAGAGGTGCCTCCTGGCTGGGGTGATGCTGAGCTCCCGTGGAGGAGCACCGAATGCACGTGGAGGTGGGTGCAGGTGGAGTGGAGCAGGAGGGGATGTGCTGCTTGTTAGTGCTGCAGGGTCTCTCTAGGTCTGTTTGAATAACAAACTGGCATTTAATTAAGGTGTGTTATGGATCCCAAGGAAACCCAAGATATATTGCTGCCTCTGAGCGTTGCCATTAAGCACACGGTGCTGATCTGAGGGCAGGCTCAAAGGAGCAGGTTAATTGTACTGGGCTGATTAGCTCTTGGTGTAATGGTGGGAATGGGGCCAGTGTTCACACAGACCTGGGCAGGTTCAGGGCTGTGGGCTCTGGACAAGTCATGGGGTGCATGGGCCTCACGTCTGCCATGGGCTGAAGCTTGGCTCTCACCTGGGACTGGGCTCCCAGTGTGAAACCCATGAGTGTGTTGGTGGCCCTACCTGGGGAAGGTCCCTGCTGCTGCTCCCCTCTCTCATGGGCTCGTTGAAGTGTTGGGTTTAATGGGCCCTTTGGAGCATGATTCATTCATAGATTAATTTTGTGTTGTGAGCTGGCAGCATCATCTCCCTGTATCCTCTGGCTGTGGGCTGCTTTACTGGCAGCATTTAGTGGGGTGTGTTTGTGGCTAGCAAAGGTCTGCTCCTCTGGCCCTCCCTGGGGAGGGTGGATACTGGTTTTGGGCTGCTCTGGTCCTTGTTCCCATTCCCAAAATGTTGTTGGGGCCTGGCACAGGCTGCCCAGGGATGTGGTGGAGTCCCCTTCCCTGGATGTGTTTAAAAAGGGGAGATGAGGTGCTCAGGGATGTGGCTGAGCTTAGGATGGGAATGGTTGGACTTGATGATCTTCAAAGGGCTTTGTGATGCCCTCAGTGATGCTCTGGGAGTGGAGCTGTGGGTGAAATGCCTACAGGGTTGGGGTGGCTGTGAAGAGCCAGGGGTGGGGGAGTCAAGCCCAGCACCCAAGCACTTCAAAAATCCTTTGAACTGGAGCAATCTGGTTGGGGTGTGGATGTAAAGCTCATGGTACTGGGGCTGTTCTGACTTCTCCCTAGGCCAGTGCTGAACCTGGGAGATCATGATCCAAGGACAAGCTTATAAAACCAGACCTGCCCAGAGCTTTCTCAGCTTCTGAACTGTGTGAGCAGCCAATCAAGACCAAAACAAAGCTAGATGTGAGGCAGGAGCACAGCCAGGAGAGATGGCTGATGTCACAGCCCCAAAGTGAATCCCAGTTTGAGTTTGATTTTTTTCCTATGTGAATCTGCTGCTTCAGGGGCTGTCTCCAAAAGCCAAGTTTCTTGGGGTTGTGTGTGCCAGGAATCATTCCTCAGGTGGATCCTCTGCTCAGTGGTTCAGTGCAGCAGAGGCTTTGAGCCTTAACAAGAAATAAACCCACCCCCCCTTCTGAAATGCAAGTTATTTTCTCCTAATCCTCTGTCAAATAAACACAGACAAAGGCTCCTTTGTTTTGAAATGGCCACTGAGAGAATTTGCTCTACAAACAGAGACCCAGATAAAAGAGAAAAAGGGAGACCAGATGAGCCTCTTAAAATTTGAGGGTGGGGGATGCTTTGGGAAGGGCTCTAGGCTCCAGAAGTGGAGTTTGCTCTGCCTTCTCCTCTCCTTTACCATTTAAATATCTGTTGTTTGGGTTGTTTTTCTTCCCCTGAGCATCTCGCTTATGGGTTTGTTTTACTGCTGGAGGCCAAGTGGCTCAGGGGCAGGGGGCTGATCCTGAAAAAGCACCCCAATCTTTAATTGCAGTGAGGCTGGGGAGGGGTTCAACGGTGGTGCTGAGCATCCTGCTGCTGGAGCTGGCTGCTGCAGGGGATTTAGTGGAGGAAAATAGGTTGTTAAGTGGTAAAATGCCATTAGATGTGGCTGGGATATTGCTGTTCAAAAATGGAAAGCCTTTGGATTTCTCCTGCTGCTGATTCCTGTACAGCAGGGTACGAGGTACTGGAGGAATTTGCTGCAGGTTTGGGGGATGTGGAGGATAAATCCTGATGCTCTGAAATGTGGGACGTGTCCTGAAATGGGAGCTGAGCTCTGCCCTTGCTGTGGGCTGCTGGTTTTTGCTCTGGGGCTTTGATCTGAGTGCTTTGAGTGGCTCCTGGCAGGCGAGGTGGCTCAGAGCGTGGGGGTCTGTGTGCTGCAACAGCAGCTCCTGTGCTGAGAGAACCTGATGCTTGAATCCTGATGCTTGAATCCTGATGCTTGAATCCTGATGCTTGAATCCTGATGCTTGAATCCTGATGCTTGAATCCTGATGCTTGAATCCTGATGCTTTAGGAAGCAGGGGGTTTGCTGAGCTCTGGAGCTGTGTACTTGCTGTTCCTGTAACCCTCTCTCCAACCCATTTCCAAGTGTTTCCTGCCTGGACTGGTGCTCGGCTGGAGAGCTCAACACCTGCCTTTTCCACCCCAAAACCAGCTCCCAGCAGCATCTCCAGCTGGTTTCCTGTGGGTCACCACAATGGGGCTCCTGTGTTGCGTTTCCTCAGCCACTTTGGAAGCAGGATCAATGGGCACAGGGGACAAAGGGAGGGGGAGGGAGAGCTGGTTTTCGAGCACAAACTGGGAAAAGCACATCCTCTGCAAGGCTCCTGCACCCTGTCCTAGGTTGTTGAGATGTGTTTTGGGGTCTGAGCTCCTCAGGACCTTCAAGCTGTGGACTTGGAGGGTTCCTGGTCCTGTGCCACATGGGCTTTCTGCAGCTTGGAAATCTCTCAGGCTGTGGGCAGTGCCACAGCATCTGCTGGGACTGCCCCTGAGCCTCCAGCCCAGCCAGAGAACAGCTTCTGCTGCAAAACCCACTGAGATCTGGTCATTCCCTTTCATCTTGCAAGGAAATTAAAACACATGGGGGAAAATGATGGAGAAAGCCTTCTGAGGACACCCCCCACCCCTCCAGTGCTGGGTTGGGGCATCCTGCCCTGGATGCAGGCTGTGGGTGAAGCTGAGCAGTGCTGCTTCCTTGGGGTGTCAGCCTGGCTCTGGCTCATTGTGTTGGCTATGGGATTTTTGGGGAGGGGTCCTGCAGGTGACAACCAAGACACTGGAAATGGTGCTTAACATCACCTGCCCTCCCCAAACCCAGCACCCCTCCTGTGTGCCAGCTCCTGGAGTGCTCTGCCTCTCCTCTGGCTGTTGCTTGCTCCAGTTCCTGGAGTCTCACCTGCTGAAAGCAATTTCTTCCCTGGATGAGCACAGAGGAGCAGAGGAGAGGGGAGGATGGCTGGGGCTGTGCAGCACAGCTGAGCGTTTTGGTGCCTGTGGCTGCTGCCCCCCTGCAGAGGAGGGATGCTGGAGGAGCAGGGCTGTGCTGCAGATGATAACGTTGAAGGTTGCTGGGGGGTTTGTAGGGCATCTTCAGCACCCCAGAGTCAGAGTGCTGGGAAGGGTGGGATCTCATGTTAGCTCAGCCCCCTGGGTGGAGCAAAGAGGCCAAATAGAAATGTGAGAACCTACAGGATCTCCTCAGAAGGGGCCCTTTGCTCCTGCTCCTGTTGCTACTGGTTTTCCTTCTGCTCCAGCAGCATCCCAGCTGTGTTAGTGTGGTCAGGTACCATCGCTGGTGGATCTCACAGAGGATGCAGAAAGGTCAAGCTCAGATTTGCTGATGATCAGAGGGAGCCTGAGTAACTCTGTCATCCTCCCTGGCAGTCAGTGGCACTGAGAGGGGAGGAGGAGGAGGAGGGAGAAAGGCTTCATGTGTGGTTCTGACCTGCTGCACACCCTCTGCATGTGGCTGGTTGTGAGGGAGGAAGGCAGAGGGGAGGACACCTTGGTTTGGCTTTGCCTGCCAGGTCCTGGCTGCAGTGAGATGCTGCTGAGATGCTGCTCAGCCCCAAAGGAGTTTTAAAGTGCAACACAGACTCACATCCCAGTTCCTCATCCTCACATCCCAGTAAAGCTCATCCCAGCGTGCTCATCCTCACATCCCAGTTCCCTCCTTTCTTGGGAAAGGTTAATTCTGGGCCTGTTGCTGCCACTTGTCAATCCCTCTCTGCTCCTCAGGCCTCTCCTTGGCAGAGCTCATTGTTCTGACAGGGGCTCCTTGAGTTGGGCCAAATACCTGTGAGGTGCTTATGGCTTTGACAACCCTTCTTCTTACCTGGCCTGGCTGGAGAGAGCCCCTGGGAGCCAGAGCCTGGGCTGCTGCCTCCTTCAGACAGGAATGTGCAGCTCCAGAGATGCTCATGGTCCCTAAGTCATATCACTTAGAAATTTAGGGTGCTGCCTTTAATGCATGGAGAAGGAGAGGGGAGAGAACCGGTTGGGAAGACTGGTGTAACAGAATGATGGTGATGGGTTGGGGTGTGTGTGTGTGTGTGTGCTGCTCAGGGGTGGGGCTGGCCTCACCATCCAAATCTGCACTTCTCTTATGCACACACCACCCCCCCCCCTCCAAAAGGCTCTCCCATCCCATCTTACCAGCTGTTATCCAGAGGGTTTCCCCTGGGTACCCTTGGAGAGGGGGTGGGTAAGGGGGTGTCACCTCCCCAGCACCAGCTGGGACATGCAGAACCTGTGTCCCCTGGGTTTAATTTTTCTGCTGCTGCATCCAGGGCTGGATTAGAGTCTCCTGCCCCCCTGATGGAAGGGTGCCAGCCTGGGGGCACCCGTGGGGAGGTGTGTGTTGTACAAACTCTTCTATGCCTGGGGGTTGGTTCTAACCTCAGGGCGTCTGTGCCATCCAGAGCTGCTCCTAGCAGCCTCCAAGGCTGGAGCAGCCAGCTGATGCTGGTCGCTACTGGGAGCACTTCCATGGCAAGGAGCCATGCTGGGGAAGATGGGCTTTTACTTTTTCCTCCCCTGGGGAAGCACTGGGGTGGTGAGGCTGGCTGGCCCCTTGCCCAGGGGTGCTGTGCTCTGGCTGCTCCCACCACTCAGGACCCTTCTCTCACTTCCTTGTTGTCAGAGCATCACTGGGAAGAAGGGGGTTAATGGAGACCCCAAAGCAAGGCAGAGCCCAGATGAAGGGTGAGGGCTTTCTGCCCCCCACCACTGCCTCCCTGCCAGCTGCTCTGTTGCCCCAGGGACTCTCTTTAGCAGGTAACTCTGCAGGCAGCACCAACAGGGACTTACTCTGCTCTTCCTGCTGAGTACAGAGAGGCTGCTTTAATTAGGGGTTAAAGCAGTGCCCTGTGCTGGGGAGTAGCTGTGATGGTGATGGGTGCTGCAGGGAGTGACTGTGGGTGTCAGCAGCTCCCAGCACCCAGGGGTGTGAGCACTGTTGGCTGTGCCACAGTCAGAGGCTGGTGCTGGGGTTGTGCCCCCCCACCATGGATACCACGGGGGTGTCCTCAGGCTGCAGGTTTTTGGCACAGACCGTTGAGAAAGCTGGGGGTGTTTAAAAGCACCTGTCCCCTCCTGTGTCCCCCCTGGGCCATCCTGCTTCAGTCCCAGAGCTCTGTGTCCCCCATCAGGCTGGTGAAGGTGCCCTGTGCTCCCATCCCTGGCCTGGGTTTGGGGAAGGAGTTGAAAGTGGGGGTGTAAAGCTTTACTGCTCTTCAATTGCTGCTGTGGGCAGGGAAATGAGAGCTGTTGAAGTAAGGGGCATAAAGGCACCCATGGGGGCTCCTGTGGCACCAGGGGTACTGCCTGCTTCTGCAGGGATGTACTGGGGGAACTGGAGCTTTGCAGGGCACAGAGGAGTGTGAAGAATCATAGAATCCCAGCCTGGTTTGGGTTGGGAGGGACCCCAAGGGTCACAGAGCTCCAACCCCCTGCCACAGGCAGGGACACCAACCTCCAGGCCTGGAGCTACACAAGGTTGCCCAGGGCCCCAGCCAACCTGGCCTTGAACACCCCCAGGGACGGGGCACCCACCCCCTCTCTGGGCAGCCCCTGCCAGCCCCTCACCACTCTCTCTGCACAGAACTTCCCCCTAAGATCTCCTCTCCCCCTTCCCTCCTCCAGCTTCACTCCAGCCCTCTTAAAGAAGTGGAAGGGCTGCAGTTAAGGCTTAATCCACCCCAGGGACACATCTCCTCCTGAAGCAGTGTCCATCTGATCCAGTCACTGCTCTGAGTTGGATGCCTGCAGGCTTGGAAAGAGGAAAATCAAATCAAATCATGCCAGGGAACTCCTTGAGAGGCACCAGGGGGAGTTCACAGGGCTCAGCCTGGAGGAGCAGCGATGGAGATCTCAGGGCAGTGATGTGTTGTTGCTGGCCCCTTCCCTGCCACCGTGGTGGAGGAGGGAGGAGCAGCATCCCCCTGGCCCTGGCAGTGTGTAGTCTCCATCCCAGGGAATGATTAAATCAATTAATTGATTTTTCTAGCGCTCATAAGGAAGTCAAATGGCATTTCCCTCAACCTGTGATGAGCAAACACCCCACCAAGGCCTGGAGGAGTGTTAATGGCTCTTTATGCTTTTATTACCCCTTTTCACTCCTAAATCAAAATTCATCCTGAGCCTGGGAGGCAGCAGGTACTTCAGGAAATAAAACTAGCACAGTGGGAACCATAGCAGCTTCTGTAAAAGCCACTCTTTCCCACTGATTTATTTGTTTCTCTGGCCTAAATGAGAGACCAGGGCTCAGTTCAGCTTGGGTAGAGATTAGCTGAGGCTCGTCCTGTGGCTCTGCCAGTGCCCCCAGCTCCTGTGGGCTCTGCTCTGGGCTGCTGCCCTGCTCTGCTGGGAGAAGGATCCAGCCATGGGGCGTAGAGGAGGTTTGGAGGGAAGGGATGATTTATTTGTCCCTGGAAACAGAGTGGCAGGATGCCCAGCACTGGTTGGCCAATATTTTTTTGGCTGAAGGAGAAAGGATGATAATCCTGGAAATGTGAAATTAGTGATTTCTGCTGGTCCTGAACCATAATGGTTTGGGGCAGCTGTAAATATAAAGCTGTGAGGAGCCAGAGGAGTGATGGTGCTGCTGAGCCTCCTGAGTTCTTCCTTTGGCTGATCTTGGGCTGTGCAGATGCTGGGTTAGGTCCTTGCCTTCTGCAGAGCTTTGGGCTGATGGCTTGAAGTCCTTGGCACGTCACTGCCAAGTTTTCCCTGGGCCAGCAACAAGGGCTGTTAGGAGAACTGCAAGAATCAAACCCCAACCCCCCCTTGGAGAGATGCTTCCCTTGGAAAGACCAAGAACCAAAGCAAGGGGAGGGGTTGTGGTGGTGTTGGAGGGGGCTCCCTGGCTCTGTGGGTGACAGGCCAAGCCCCAGGGTGACAGTGAGACCCCCAAGCCATGGGACTGATGTGTCCTGCTTGTTGCCTGGTCCAGCTCTGCCCCTGGTGCTGACAGCATCCAGCCCAGCACAGGGTCTGGCTGTGCCTTGGGAGCCACAGCATCCTCTGGGCTTTGCTGCTGGCAGCTGCCCTTGTGCTGGAGCCCTTGTGTCTTAGGAAGCAATTTAAAATCGATGTTAATCTTGTAGTCTGGAAGCCTCAGCTGCAGCAGGAGGTGTTTGGAGCGCTGAGGAACAGCTTAAAATGCAATTTCAAATAGTGCTGGCTGGCAATAGAGGAGCACCTAAAAATACCCTGCTGGTACCCAACAGCAAGAAAAAAGGGGGAAGAGGGGATGAGGAGATGGGGTTAAACATGTGAACTACAGAAAAGCTGCCCTGCAGCTTGTGCTGGGTTGTGTGTGCCTCCTCCTCTCCCCCAGTTACTCTCTTTGCCCCAGCCCATCTCCTGGGGCTGCTGGGGAGAGGAGGAGATGTCTGTGATCATTTTTTGGAGGGTGATGGCTTATGGCAGGACTTTTGGGACTGTGCCCATGTCCCACAAGGAGGGGACACCCAGGGGTGTGTGTGTGTGTGGGGGGGGGGGGGGGGGAAGAAGTAATAAGAACTGGGGGGGAACAGCCCTGTGCAATGAACTGCTCCTGCCTGTGAGGGTGGGGGGGTCTGCCTGTGAGGGTGGGGGGGTCTGCCTGTGAGGGTGGGGGGGTCTGCCTGTGAGGGTGGGGGGGGTCTGCCGGTGAGGGTGGGGGGGGTCTGCCTGTGTTGCTCAGCTTCCCCCTTTTCCTTATTTACATGGAGACAGGACTGAGCGTGTGTCTGAGGCTGGAGAAGCAGCAGGACCCCCTTCTGCAGGCTCAGTTTGGGGTCCCACAGCTGAAGGGCTGCCCCAAGGGAAGGGAGGGAGACCCCAGACCTGGTGGGATGGGCATGGGGACGCTGGGCTGGCACCCCCCCTTCCCTGCTCTGTGCAGCAGCAGGGCTGGGGGGGCTTTGGGAGGATGCTGGGCTTGGCTCAGGACCTGCTGTGGCCTCCCTCTAACCGACCCCCTCCATGAAAGTGTGGAGTCAGCCTCCCTGGGGAGGACCCTTCACCGTGCTGGGGCACAGGAGGGAGGCAGAGGTACGCTGGCTCTTTGCTCCTGGAGCCCTTGGCAGCGCAGGAGAGCAGAGCCCAAGGATGTGGCTTTACCAGGGCTCCCTGGGAGGGAGGGGGGGTGGCAGCGCAGTGCCTGGCCCTAGGGATGGCACGGTGCTCCCAGGGGTGATTTATGGGGTGGAACAGGGTTGCTTCCAATCTGCCAGGGCTCTTTTGGGCAGCATGCATGCCATGGCACAGCCAGCTCTTGCCTTCAGCAGGGGAACTTCTGTAGCACATTGGTCTCAGCCAAAAACTTCAGTGAAAACATCCCCAGGGCTGTGGATGGGGGTGAGAGGGAGTGAAAACATCCCCAGGGCTGTGGAGGGGGGAGAGAGGGAGTGAAAACATCCCCAGGGCTGTGGATGGGGTGAGAGGGAGTGAAAACATCCCCAGGGCTGTGGATGGGGGAGAGAGGGAGTGAAAACATCCCCAGGGCTGTGGATGGGGAGAGAGGGAGTGAAAACATCCCCAGGGCTGTGGATGGGGGTGAGAGGGAGTGAGAACATCCCCAGGGCTGTGGAGGGGGGAGAGAGGGAGTGAAAACATCCCCAGGGCTGTGGATGGGGGAGAGAGGGAGTGAAAACATCCCCAGGGCTGTGGATGGGGGAGAGAGGGAGTGAGAACATCCCCAGGGCTGTGGATGGGGAGAGAGGGAGTGAAAACATCCCCAGGGCTGTGGATGGGGAGAGAGGGAGTGAAAACATCCCCAGGGCTGTGGATGGGGAGAGAGGGAGTGAAAACATCCCCAGGGCTGTGGATGGGGGAGAGAGGGAGTGAGAACATCCCCAGGGCTGTGGATGGGGAGAGAGGGAGTGAGAACATCCCCAGGGCTGTGGATGGGGAGAGAGGGAGTGAGAACATCCCCAGGGCTGTGGATGGGGGTGAGAGGGAGTGAGAACATCCCCAGGGCTGTGGATGGGGAGAGAGGGAGTGAGAACATCCCCAGGGCTGTGGAGGGGGGTGAGAGGGAGTGAGAACATCCCCAGGGCTGTGGATGGGGAGAGAGGGAGTGAGAACATCCCCAGGGCTGTGGATGGGGAGAGAGGGAGTGAAAACATCCCCAGGGCTGTGGATGGGGAGAGAGGGAGTGAAAACATCCCCAGGGCTATGGATGGGGGTGAGAGGGAGTGAAAACATCCCCAGGGCTGTGGATGGGGGTGAGAGGGAGTGAAAACATCCCCAGGGCTGTGGATGGGGAGAGAGGGAGTGAGAACATCCCCAGGGCTGTGGATGGGGTGAGAGGGAGTGAAAACATCCCCAAGGCTTCACTGGTGCCTGCTGATTGCACAGCAGTGGCTGAGGGGATGGATATATCCAGGGGGTAGATGACAGCAGGCAGGCAGGACATAATCTACTTTACCAGCCTGTGACTTAAGGCTGCTTAATTTGGCTGATTACCAGGGAACTGCTTCATTGCTGACCATTTCCAGCAGCTCAGCAGCAGATCGATGGTGCAACCCGAGCTGCACAGGAGTGTCTGCTTCCCTGGCAGCCCCCAAGCTGCTGTGTGGACTTGTCCAGGAGCAAACAGCTGCTGCTGGGGTGACAGGTCCCTGTGTGGCTCCTCCTGCTCTTCATGTTGGGGCTCAGTGGGGCTGTGTTGTCTCTGTATGACTTGGAAGAATAAATGTGTGTGGGTTTCATGGCAAATGGGTGGGTTTGCTGGAGGCTACGACAGGCTGGGTGCCCCTGGTGCTGGGTGGGTGGCCTCGAGGGGTGAAGCCACCTGGAGAAGGGACCTCATCCATCCCTTGGAGCAGCTTCCCCCATGGGATGAGGCTGAAGGGATGAGGCAGGAGGTGGCCATCACCACCAGCCTGGCCTTGGGCTTTACTCATTGCCACTTAGTGCTGGGTCTCTGGGCTCTGGCTCCAATGGATTATGTGTCAGGGTTAGCTGGAGCCCTTGGCTAGTTGGGTCTTTGGTCTTTTAATCTGCTTGAATCAAAATCAATAGTGAAAGTAAATAGAGGAGCGTGGGAGGAGGAGAAAAGCAAAAGCCTGGTGCTTTGCTCCCTAGGAACAGGGGAGGTGTTGAGGTGGGTGCCCTCCCAGGAGGATGGGGTGCTCAGGATAGCCCCCAGTACCAGCCACCATCACTGGGTAGCAAGGTCTGGGTCCAGCTGCACCACAGTGGGCACCCTCTGGTTCCCTTTGAAATCCTTCAAGACTTTTGAGGGGTTTAAGTAGCCTGGAGTTGTCTTTTCAAGGAGAAAAAGCCAAGCCAAGGATGCTTTAGATTGCAATGGATTCAGCTGGTATTTCCAGGGGATGTTCAGTAATATCTCCCCATCTCAGAGCAAATTCCCCTCTTGTGCTGGAGCATGCAGCTGCTGGGAGACAGCCAGGCAGGGATGGGACTTCTGGCTGGGGGGGGAGGGGGTGTGAAATACCACCAACAAACCAGCCCTGGTAGGAACAGCCCAGATATGTTGGGAAATTGGATTTGAAATGTCAGGGGGAGGTGTCAGTGCTGTTCACACAGCTGTGGGTTGAGGCTGTGCCCACCCTCACTCTGTTCTCCACACCCCCCCCCAGGAGATGGGCTCTTGGGGGCTTTAGCTCCTATTGAAATGGGGCTGGGGTTTTGGGTGGAAAAACTCCCTTTTAAGTGACCAAGGTGAGGTGCCACCTCTGCAGCTGTGGGGTGGCACTGGAGGAAAACACATGGGGTGTGTGGGGCTGGTGGGCAGCTACAATCCCTGCTTCCCCAGCCTGGTGCTCTGTCCTCACCTCTGAGACCCCTGAGCAGGATGGGGCTGTGGGACCCAAGGACAGGGAGCTGTCACCTGGGTGCAGCACCCATGCAGGGCAAGGAGCTTTGAATCAATCCAGGCAGCTAAAGGGAATTTGCTTCCAAAATGTAGGGTTTTTTTTTTTTTTACACCCAAAATGTTCCTGCTCCTTTTAAAAAACCTCATCCCCAGTGTCCCAGAGCCAGGGGCAAACCCAGGTGACAGGGTGACATGCTCCCTCCATGCTTGTGAAGTGTTGGGTAGAAGCATGGGGGAAGGGATGCTCAGCATCCCAAACCACAGCACCTGAGCAAGGAAACTTCCCATCTGCTCCTTCCCCAAGCTGGGCTTTGCCAGCATCACTCCATCATCATCATCTCTGCTGGTCCCAGTCCCCCGTGCTGGGCTGCCTGGCAGGGAGTTGCTGGTGCTGTGGCAGTGCTGGAGATGCTCTGTGAAACGCTGCTTTCCCAGCAGCTCCTGTGCAGGTGCCCTGAGGCCCCTGGCATTGAACTGGACCTGAGATTCACGAGCACTTCTCACACACCACACAGCTCACCTGGGCAGCCCTGCTGGCTCCTCTTCCTGGAGGCTTTGGTGGCAGGTGATGGCAGGAGGTGGGATGTCTGCCCAAGGGATGAATTCACTCCAAAAAGGTATTTTAAAGACAAGTGTATCATTAGTGAGCTCCCCAGGGCTTTGACCCATCCAAATTTGAGCATATTGGCTGTTGCCTGTTCCACTGGTCTCAGAGACTCTTTCCTCTTCCACTGGAGATCCCCCTTAGGGGGATGCTTGCTTTTCCCCTCCCCTCCCTTCCCCTGATTTCATCCAATTACTTAGCTGTATGCTCTTCTGAAGCACCATAAATAATTCCCCTCCCTCTGCTGTGTTTACCAGCATGTCTCACCAAATCCAGTAAGATATGATTGATTGCAATCATTATTTCCTAGTGCTGCTCTGCAAACCTCTGTCAGGTTCAGTGATTGCCTTTAAAGAGTGGCTGCCACTCAGGGAAGCTGTCAGAAACCTGTCAGACTTTAGCAAACTCCAATTAATCCGTTGAGCAGTTTTACTTGTGTTTTCTTTCCCATCATTGCTGATTATCAAGGGTAATTAGAATATTTCTTCTTTGTAATTAGCAGCTTGCTTCCTTTCTTATTTTGATTTTTTTTTTTTTCCTGGGGAAAAATGGAGTTTGCAGAGTGTTTCACTGGGGGTTTTGTGCTCTTGAGTTGGGTTTGGGTTTATCCTGTCTGTTTGTCTCTAGAGGATTGTTTTATTTGAGTGCTGCACATGGGACATAACAACCCCTGCAGTGCTACAGCCTGGGGGAGACTGGCTGGAGACCTGTCAGGCAGAGAAGGACCTGGGGGTGGTGAGTGACTGGCTGAGCATGAGCCCAGGTGGCCAGGAAAGCCAAGGGCATCCTGGCTTGTGTCAGAGCCAGCGTGGCCAGGAGGTCTGGGGAGGGGATGGTGCCCCTGGACTGGGCACTGGGGAGGCTGCACCTCGAGTGCTGGGTCCAGTTCTGGGCTCCTCACCATCAGAAGGACATTGGGGTGCTGGAGCCAGTCCAGAGAAGGGCAACCAGGCTGGGGAAGGGGCTGGAGGGCAAATTCTCTGAGGAGCAGCTGAGGGAGCTGGGGGTGTTGAGGCTGGAGAAGAGGAGGCTGAGGGGAGACCTTCTCCCCACCTCCCCTGCCCTGCCAGGAGGGTGCAGAGAGGTGGGCGCTGGTCTCTTCAGCCAGGGGACAGGAGATGGGACAAGGGGCAATGGGCTCAAGCTGCCCCAGGGCAGGCTCAGCTCAGCTGGGAGGGCAAAGTTCTTCCCTGGCAGAGCTGTGGGGCTGTGGCACAGGCTGCCCAGGGAGGGGGCTGAGTCCCCAGCCCTGGGGGTGTTGAACAGAGGGGAGATGAGGTGCTCAGGGATGTGGGTCAGCACAGGATGGGAATGGTTGGACTTGATCTTAAAGGTCTTTTCCAACCTTGTGACTCTGTGATTCCATCTCTGGTTTAAGGGAGACGCTGGGGGTGCCAGCCAGGCTCAGCTCCATCCCCCAAATTCCCATCCCCAGCAGGTGCTGTCAGGCAGCCCAGCAGCCGTGGGGCAGGTGTCTGGGAGGTGTCTGGGTCTCTGCTTCAGGTTAAGGAGTTAATCCTGCCTCTTGCATCTTTAAAAAGAGTCGCTTCAGCACTTTCCCTCCTTCCTTTTGGTTTTAATGAGACACACTTTCCAGGAGATGCAATAATCATTGCCAAGCCCGTCAGATCGCTCTTGTTATCCTCCTTAAGCTTCTGGAACAACAACAACAACAACAACAACAAGAGACCAAGAACAGAAATAGAGAGATGTTGATGAGGAAGGGCTTTGACTTCATCTCCTAGAGCCAGGAGAAAGGCTTGAGGGGGGAGTGGTGGTGGGGGGAGGAGATGTGCCCCATGCCAGCTCTGCTGCCTGGAAAGATAACCCAGTGCAAGGCTGAGATTTATCTTTTATTACTATTTCTCTTTAGGATTTGGGGTAGGGGTTTGATTTCTTTATTGGAGAAGGAATATCTCTGCTGTTGACAGCAAAGCTTTGCTGGGGAAAAGTGTCCTGGGATTGCTTGGAGCCGTGTGGGAAATGGGATGCTGGCAGGAGAAATCTCAGTGAAGCCAGTGGGAGAGCTGGAGGAGGGAGGGGGGGAGGCACCAGGCTGGCACTCAGGGCTTGGCTGCAGGGCTGGGGCTCCTGGCACTGCTCTCTGCTGGCTCCTCTGGGATCCACGGGGAAGTGGTTTCATTGCCCAAGGGGAACAGATTTGTTTGCTCCTTAGTGATTTGGGAGCAGAGCTGTCTTGGGGTGTGCTGCTGCAGGGAGCACTCAGAGCAGGCACCCTCAGCTGGATTGCAGGGGGGGTGTAACACCCTCAGCTGGATTGCAGGGGGTGGGGGGGTGTAACACCCTCAGCTGGATTGCAGGGGGGGTGTGTGTGTGTAGCCCAAGCAGGAGGAGATCCCCATCTCCTGCTTGAGCATGAGGGGTGATCCCTGGGGAGCTTGGTGTGGGTGGTGGGGACACAGAGCTGAGCACCCCATGGTGCCTGGCACAGGCATCAGCTACTGCCAGTATGAGCCGTGATGTAGCTCCGTGCCTCAGTTTCCCTTCTCTTCCTGCCTAGGGCAGGATCTTTAGTGGGGCTGAAGCTCCTGGGACCTATCCAGAGCCCCTCAGGAAGGGCTTTTGCCCTGTCTCCTCTGTGGGAAGGAGCTCTGTACGTGCATCTGGGTTTTAATCAGGGGCTGGAGCTGTTTGTGTGCCCGGGCTTTGCAAGAAGCCATTTACATTTCAAATGAGCTGCACCACTAAACAGCCCTTCATAATTCAACAACTGCAGCCTGGCCATGGGTTGGGGTGACAGCCCAGCCCTTAGATTGGGGTGACAGCCCAGCCATGGGTCGGGGTGACAGCCCAGCCCCGTGTGCCAAGAGCAGCAGTGCTCTCAATCACCTCCATCCCATTTCCAGACATCCTCCTCATGCCTTCCCAGGGAAACAGCAGGATCAGACCCCTTCCCAAAACAAGCTGGGATCTGAACCCATGGGCCAGGGGTCCACTCCATCCATGGCAACGTGGTGATGATGGTTGAAGTGCTTCTGGCCAGCTGCAGAGCTTGTGTCAGGTGCTCCCCAGCCAGCAGAGGAGCATGCCAGAAGGATGTGCAGGCTTCATCTCCCTCATAAAGCTGAGGGCAGGGTCTGAGCTCTGACCTGCTGGCAGCTCTGGGGTGTCAGAGCCAGGAGCAAATCGTGACCAGAAATCCCAGTTTAAGGGAGATGGCTGAGTTTGGGGGTCAAAAAACAACCAGTCTGGGGTCGGTCCTGGATGCTGCCAGGAGCAGGTGGACAGAGGGTGCTGTGAGCAGCCAGGGTGGGGATGTTGCTGGGGTGGGCTCAGGCCTGGGACTGAACACCTGTAGGGAAATAACTAATGGGAATTTTCCAACCTAAGCCCATCTTGGAGCTTTTCTGCTTGCCTCAGCCATGGCTTTGCCCAGCTTGCTCAGACCCCTGTACCAACCCAGCTCCAGGGTCCAGGTTTCCACCTTTCCCCCCCCACACACACCCTGTAGCATCTTTTAATTGTGAGTTTGTTTGCACTTGCCACATCCCCCTGCCAGGCACCACCAAAGCATCACACCCCTTGTCACTGTCAGGCACCCAAGGTGTGAACACAGGGCTACAAGCCAACCCTTAACCCCCCCTCTGAGGCTCTGCCAGGGGGCCAGGCACACCTCCCCAAGGGCTGTCTGCCACGCCTGGCTGAGGTTATCAGCTCCCCATTCTTTTTCCTGACACTATCTAACACCACAGAAGAAAAGTCACCAGGAAAAGCAATTCCTCCAGGAGAAACAACCCCCAGGAACCCCCCAACATGAATGGAAACTGGAACCAGGCTCTTCCCCAAACACCCCCTGCGCTCCCATGGCAAGAGGTCGGTGGGTTCTGCCTGAATCCAGGGGTGCCTGAGGTCTGTGCAGCCCCAGGGCTGCCTGGATGGGGCTGGGAATTGAGGACTCACCCCACCAGGATGCTGTCCCAGTCCCCTGGGTGGGACACAAGAGCTTGTCCCCTTAGAGGGCAGAAGTGCAAACAAACTCACAATTAAAAGATGCTACAGGGTGTGTGTGGGGGGGGGAAAGGTGGAAACCTGGACCCTGGAGCTGGGTTGGTACAGGGGTCTGAGCAAACTGTGACCCTTGGGGTCCCTCCCAACCCAGCCCAGGCTGGGATTCTGTGATTCTTCACACTCCTCTGTGCCCTGCAAAGCTCCAGTTCCCCCAGTACATCCCTGCAGAAGCAGGCAGTACCCCTGGTGCCACAGGAGCCCCCATGGGTGCCTTTATGCCCCTTCCAACCCAGCCCAGGCTGGGATTCCATGATTCCTTGGCTGAGGCAGTTGGGTCGTTACCAGGCTGCTGGTAACCTCACAAGGATTCCTCACCTCCTGCCAGACATCCCATGCTTGAATGTCTGTAAGTCCCCAATGGCCACCTGGGGTGTCCAGCAGCCACTCACCTTCCCAGCACTGCCTGCCCAGCTCCTGCTGCTCCCTCAGTGAAATATGTGGGAGTGGAACAGCAGAGAGAAGCCAAACAGGAGAAGTTCAGGGGCTTTTGCACTGATGAAGTTATTACTGACGTGAAATGAGCTGTGCTGAGATGAAACAGGAGCTTTATTTGGTGTTCCCTGGCTCTGTGCTGCCTGTCACCAGACAGCAGATCAAACTGGGAGCCAGGGAGCTGGCCTCTCCCCTGGCACTCGGTGCTGGGCAAACCCAGAGGGAGCTGAGTGCTAAATGGGGCTGGGAATTGGGGGCTTTCTCTGCTGGGTTGGGGTAGGGGGGGGTGTTTATTAAGATGTGGTGCTTGAGATGGAGTTGTTTCCAGTGCTGGGGTACTCACCCTGTAGCAGATTTGGGTAGAGAAACAGCTCTTCTCTGTGGCAGGGGGATCTGGTGGTGCTGGAAGGAGGGTTTTTTTGGGGAGGGGCATCTATTTGCTCTGGGTTTCCTACACCCATCCTCACAGGCTGCAGTCAAACCAGGATGCTGGGCTGGGTGGGTCTTGGAGAGAGCAAAGTCCAAGTGTAAAATGAAAGGCTCTTTGGTCAGTGTTTGGGGACAACGTTGGTCTCCTGTAAGAGCTTGGGGCAGGCTGGATTGGGTGGAGAAGTCAGGAGTTTAGACCTGGAGAGGCAGGCAAGGAGGCTGGATCCAGGGCTGGTACAACCACTTGGTTCTCAGGAGCTGGATTTGGGCACAGGGAGGGATTTGGCTGTGGGGCTGTGGGTCCAGTTGGCAGAGCCAGGGAGGGGACAACAGGGACAGCAGAGCACTGAGATGGTCCCTAAACCACCGAGCCCATCAGCAGGGCTGGGGAGCACAGGACCATGGGCAGCTTTGGGGTGGAAGCCTTGGGGAAGGGGAGGGGGTGTTCCTGGTCTGACCATGCCTCACTTGCTCTTTGTGTGCTGCAGTGATGGGTGCTCTGGAGTCCCGGGGGGTGCTACGGCGCATGAGTGACATGCTGGAGCTGCTGATGAAGAGGATGGACATCCTGGCCAGGCTGGAGAACAGCACTGACTTCCATAAAGGGGATGAAGCACGATTCCCTCTGGACAGGTCAGTCTGCTGTGCCCATGCCCCGTGCAGACCCCGTGGAGAGGTGCCAGGCTTGGGACCCCCAATAAACCCCCCAATTTGCTCTGTGGTCTTGGGCTGAGCTGCTGCATGGTGGAGCCCCCACTGTCCCCACACAAGCCCATAGAGGACATGGGGCTTGGGCAGACCCTTTGCAGCCTTATCACCTGCATTCCTGGACCCCTTTTCTTTAGAGGTTTAGGAAATGACTGTGATGTTTGGGGGTGGGGGGTTCATGCAGCACCTGTCACAGCAGCTGGGATTGCTGGGTTGGGAGAGTGTCTGTGCCACGGTGGAGCTGGAGGTGGGACTCACTGGTGGCTGGGGCACAACTTGGGGGACAGACTTTGCCATGCAAAACCCAAAGTGCTGGGCACAGATGAGGTGTAAGCAGTGGGTGACCTGCCCCAAACTGCTCTTCCTTCTGCTGTGCCACAGGACCTGCTGCCATGGGAGCTGTGGTGGGTGCTGATGGCTCTCACCAAGCCTTCCCACCTCAGCCTCCTGCCCTGGCCCTGCTCCTCAGCCATCCAGGGTTCTGGTGCCTCCCTGTTTCCAGCATCATTTCCATTCCTCTCCTGCACTTTCCTTACGAGTCTCTTTTGTGCCTCTAATGGAAAATAGAGTAAGTGAGCCTGTAATTAAAGGCTGGGCTGTGCTGTATGGTGTGCACACATGAATTAAAGCTGCACAGGCAGCCTCAGGGAGCGTGCTCTTGCCTCTTAAGTAACATCATTTCAGCTGCTGAGGAATATAATTTACCTGGGTAGTGGCAAGTGCTGGGGGTTGTGTTGTTACAAGGCTGGCTGGTACCCAAGCCTACCAGGAGATCAACAGTAATCCCAGAGAGGAATGGACAGGGCTAATTCTGCCAGCAACTGGAAGGAGCTCGCTCACCTTTGCTGGGTTTCTTGGCCAGTCTGGTGTTAAAAGACCCAGTAATTCCAGGTGATGGGAATCCCTGTGCTCCAGCAGCCCACAGATAAAAGCATCCAGGTGAACTGGCAGTTGTCACCACCAATGGGGATCTCCTGTTTCACATCTGCTGGTGGCTCCAGGGCTATCACATGGAGAGACCAGAGAGGGGTGGGAGCTCATGGAGCAGCAGCACACCAAAGCAGCCTTGGGTTTTGTGTCTGTGCTGAGATGGGCTTGAGCCACTGAGGTGGCACATGCCTTGATTTTCAGGAAGAGAAGATCAGAGACAAGGAGTTTCTTGCATTTTTCTCCTTATAAATTACTCCTGAAGTGCATTCAAGTCCCTCCACTTGATCCTGCATCCACACTGAGGTGTGTCATCTCCTTGTTCTCACCAAGCCTCTGGAGATCAGGTTTTGCTCCTGGAGCATCTCCAGGTGAAGCAGCCACCATGGGGGTGGTTTGGGTCTCTTGTGGGTGGGTTTTTGCTGTAACAAAGCACTCACAGCATTTGCAAACACTTGTGAAGCAGTTCCTGGGTGCTCCCCTCCTTCCCTGCAGCCCCTGGGTTTGTCTGAGGTCTGTGGTGGTCAGAGGGGACGTGCTGGAAGTGTTCCAGCTGGGCTGGCTCTCAGGGGGTTTGAGCAGCTCCATCCCTGTTCCCTTGTCTGTAGTGTCCATCCTTGGCTCATCCCAGTCCCTGTCCTCCTCTGTGGGGTGTTGTGAGGAAGGGTGGGGAGACAACCCCACCTGCTCTGAGCAGAGCCTGGCTCTGGGGCTGATTCCACTGCTGATGGATGCTCTCCAGAGCTGTGTGGAGCTTCCCAGGGGGAACTGAACAGCAGCTGGTGCAAAACCTGGGCTGAGACCCGAGGGAGCTGAGGAGAGGTGTGCTGAGGTTCCCATCCCTCAGGGGCAACAGGCTGCAGACCCTGGGGAAGATGCCCACCTGTCAAGGGGGACTGGGCACCACCAACCAACCTCACTGGGACTGAGTGGTGTCTCCTGAACCCAGATCAGCTCCATGGCCACGCAGATACCCTGGTGCTGCTCATTATTAAGGTGCTGGGACACCAGCAAGGGCTTGTATCCACTTCCCCTCCATTTCTCTTTCTCTTTGATCATCAGTGACCGACTGGAAACTGTCAGCAAGGGATAATGCAATTAGAGGGTGCTAATTTCAAAGGGATTTCAGTCTTTAAAGCTCCTCTGGGTAGCAGGGCAGCCTCCTCCATCTCCTGCCCTGCTCAGCAAAGCCCCAAGCTTGGGCTTTGCAATTCCACCTGCACAGAAGTGGATTAAATTCCTGGTTTTACAAAGCACTCTGCTGCTGAAAGCTGGATCTCCATGAAATCAGGAGGACTTGGAAAGGAAGAGGGGAAGGCTTTGGGGTGGGGGGGGGCTGTATGGAATAGCCTGTGAACACTGTGTCCCCTCAGCATCGCTCTGGCAGGGGTTGGGGTGGCTTTTCCCCTTGGAAAGGGCAAGGGGGAAATTAAATAATCAGAGTGTCATTAATGACCTGCCTTGGAAAGCCTCCCAGCTGCCAGGGCAGGCAGCTTTGTGTGGCTGAAAGTTGCTCCAAGACCTTTGTTGCTCCATAGGTGCTGTCTGGATGCTCCATAGGTGCTGTCTGGATGCTCCATAGGTGCCTCTATATGTAGCCCCCCCAGCCTCTTGCTTTAGATTAAAATTCTTGGAACACCCAGCTGCCTGACACCCTCCTTAGAAGAGCTGCCAAGGAGTATTGTGGGATGTCACGCTGGTTCATGTCACCCATGAACCAGCCTGCTCTGCATCCCTTCTCCAGCCTTCCTTGGGCTCCCCCCTGCCCGTGCTGGGCAGGTAAAGGATGGGCTCCTTAATGAGGGTGAGCAGCCTGCCAGTCAGCTGCAGGGAAATCAATAGGGCTGTTAATTGAATGCAACCACCCTAAATCATCAGAGGGGAAGGAAATCAGAAGTGCTTAGGAAGCCTCTCCTGGAGAGCTGTTTACTGGGCAAGGGAAATACTAGTTTGCAGTGGAAATGTTGGTCTCCTGCTTGGGAGGGTCTGAAGTGGCTGATCCAAGCTGGCACTGGAGCCCCAGAAGGTCTTTTTTTTGGGGGGGGCTGGGCCACCCCCAGCCTGCTCTGTGTCCCCAGGGAGGTGGCAGCAGGGAAGACTGGAGTCTGTAGTGCCAGCATCCCTGGTCATCCCACTCCCACACGCAGTGGTTAGCCTGCAAAGGGTGTTATTTGCTAACGACTGATTAATCTTCAAGCTTAATTACTGCCAAGGCTCAGTTAATTTCCACACACTTTAAGTATTTGTTCTTGTAATCATTACATGACTCCATATTCCCCCAGTAATTAAAAGTCTCACAATATGACACTAAATGGGTGATGTTCCTGCATCCTGCCAGCCTGGCTCTATTAATTCCTGAATTGCTGCTGTTGCTACACTGGCTTCAGAGAAATCACTGCCAGATGCTGTGGTCACTGCTCCCCAGGTGAGCCCAGAACTGTCCCCTACCTCTCTGCCCATCCCCTCTGCGTGCTGTGGGGCTCAGTGAGGGCATCAGCAAGGTGAGGTTGGTGCTGGCCAGCATGGGCAGAGCTCCCGAGCTGCCCATGGGGATGGTAAGACCTGTCCTGAGATCCAGCCCAGCTCTGCTGGATTGTCCTTCTGCTGAGCAGAGCTTGGCCACAGGAGCAGCAGCATCTCTTTGATGCTACCCTGGGTGGGATTGGGAGGGGTATGGCTGTCAGGGGAGCCTGGCAGCCAGCACTGTGGGACTGGAGAAGAGAAGGCTGTGGGGGGACCTCATTGCAGCCTGCCAGTCCCTGAAGGGAGCAGAGGAACAGGAGGGGAATCAGCTTGTTCAAGGGCAGAGACTGGCAGGACAAGGGGGCTGGAGTGAAGCTGGAGGAGGGAAGGGGGAGAGGAGATCTTAGGGGGAAGTTCTTTGCAGAGAGAGTGGGGAGGGGCTGGCAGGGGCTGCCCAGAGAGGGGGTGGGTGCCCCGTCCCTGGGGGTGTTGAAGGCCAGGTTGGCTGGGGCCCTGGGCAACCTTGTGTAGCTCCAGGCCTGGAGGTTGGTGTCCCTGCCTGTGGCAGGGGGTTGGAGCTCTGGGACCCTTGGGGTCCCTCCCAACCCAGACCAGGCTGGGATTCTATGATTCTAAAGAGAAACTGGTCTGAAATGAGAAATACTCTGAAAATAAAGGTGGAAACCCACCATGGTGGAGCAGGCAGGGAGCACTTCAGCCCCTGGTCCTTTCAGACACAGACATTCTATTCTTGTTATTAATTATTCTTGTTATTATTCTTGTTATTATTCTTGTTATTATTCTTGTTAATATTCTTGTTAATATTCTTGTTAATATTCTTGTTATTATTATTCTTGTTAATATTCATGTTATTAATATTTTTGTTAATATTTTTGTTAATATTCTTGTTAATATTATAATAATAATGATACTAATATTTGCCTTGCTGCAGCACTGAGTCCAGTCCCTCCCAACCCTCACCACTCAATGGTTCTATGATTAGTTGGGTGGCATAAAATAAACCAGGTTCTTTAAAGATGCAAATGGCAGCTCAGGCATTGGAAGGAGGAAGCTGCAATCCTTTGGTAAAAGTGCTCAGTGCAAATGTTGCATTTGTTGATGTGTTATCTCCAAAACAGCTGCTTTTCTCCATCTGTCTCAGCCTTTCCCAAAGTCGCTGCTTTCCCCACTTAATAGCAAGAAATATCAGATGAGCAAGCAAATCTGTTTAGGGCTTGTGTTGTGGAGACAAGGCACAAATAGAAAGAGATTCATCTTTTCATAATGCCACTTTTTATAAAAGGCAATAAAAATACAGTGCCTTGTAAAGGGGATAAACAGGCTGAGCTGCTGCTGCTGCAGGCTGGGGGGGCAAGAGATGAAGTGATGGGAACCAAATGAATGCATAAAGGGAAAAAATAAAGGGAAACTCAACCTTTGGCTATATGATATGGCAAATGATCTGCCAGTGGGGAAAGATACATCTTAATAGGAGTGGGTTGTTTTTTTTTTTGGAAGGAGGTGAATACTGTATATACAGTGTGTTATAAGGCAGGGTGTGATCTGAATCCTGATCAACACAGGGCCACAGCAATCTAAAAAAATCATAAAGATGAAATCAATATTGATGGTGAGAAGTAAAAGGACTCTGTTTGCTCTAATAAACAGTTTTAAGGTCCCAGGGAAAAAATTTGTTCAAGAAAACCCAGAGTAATTTACTCCAGTTCCAATAGCTGGCCCAGCCCCAGCCCCTTTTGGTGGTGTTTGTATTGTCACCATAGGAAAACTGATAAAGCAACAAGGAAAAGGAAAATAAAAATAACCCCCCAAAAGCCTGTGGCTGCTCCCTGTGCAGCAGCAGTGCTGGAAACCAGTTGGTCTTTTCACTGGGCTGGGGGAGGCTGTGTGCATCCCACCTCGGATGGAGGCAGGCAGAGAGATATTCCCCTTCATCACCATCACTGAGCAGAATAAGCCACTTAGCCTTGTCCTTCCCAGTGTCCCCAGTTACTAAGAACCAAGGCATCAAATTCCAGTGAGCTACAGAAAACCTTCCAGTGTTTGTGGTTTTGCTTTAAATGGCTTCCCCCCCCCCCCCCCCCCCCCCCTTGTCCTCTGCCTCTGATGTGAGCATGCTTAACCTTCTCTTCATCTCCTTAATGTGGTAAATGAATCTGGCTGCCCCAGTGATGGCCTTGGTGGCCCAGCAGATAAACGCACTGAGGCAGCTGGCTTGATGCTGCCTGGGGAAGTACTGACACCAAGGCCCATCAGGGCTCCTGATGTGGGACCACAGCTCTTCACCCTGAGCATGAAATTCCTCTCCCAAAGTCGTGAGGATTTGGAGGAAATGAGTTTGACAAGCAAGGCTGAGGAGCACCTCTGTGCTGGGAGATCTGAGCCTGGGTCCTCCTTTTGCAGGGATGTTTTCTGCTGTTTTTCCATGTTTGTCACAGATGCCAAAAGCCAGGGTGGGTGTTTTTCATGTCACTTGGCAGTAACCCTCTGTGTTTTGGGGAAAGCCTCCTGGGGAGAGTCCAGAGGAGGCTCTGGAGATGCTGAAGGGCCTGGAGCATCTCCCCTGTGAGGAAAGGCTGAGGGAGCTGGGGCTCTTCAGCCTGGAGAAGAGAAGACTAAGGGGGGACCTGATTAATGTTGATCAATATCTTAAGCATGGGATGCAGGGGAAATGGGCAGCCCCTTGTCAGTGTCTGTGGGGACAGGACAAGGGGCAATGGCTGCAAGTTGGAGCACAGGGAGTTCCACCCCAAGCTGGGGAAGAACTTTTCCCCAGTGAGGGTGAGGGAGCCCTGGGCCAGGCTGCCCAGGGGGTGTGGAGTCTCCTTCTCTGGAGAGATTCCAGCCCCGTCTGGACACCGCCCTGTGTGCCCTGTCCTAGGGACCCTGCTTTGGCAGGGGGTTGGACCCCATGGGCTCTGGAGGCCCCTTCCAGCCCCTGTGAGTCTGTGAGCCCACAGGACTTGGCTGTTGGGTTTGTGAGACCTGGAAGGGCTGTCTGAGTGAGATGATCAGACATGTCCCATCAAAGGTGACTCTAATTGGTGATCTTTGTGCTTGGGGAGCTGCTGTAGAATCTGTTTGTGGGTGCCCAGCACCCAGCCCTGCCTGAGCTGAGGTCTGGAGGTCATCAGAGAGGAGATCAGGACCATGGTTGCTGTTGACTTTTGAGATTTGCCTCATTACTTGGGTGTCAGGGAGCGTGTTCAGACCCAAGTGAGAACTGGGGATCGGGGAGGAGGTACCAGTTGGATTGTAGGCTAGTGTTGGATTGTAGGCTAGTGTAGGTGCTCTGAAGTATGGGAGCTGGGCTGTTGTGGCTCCTCTCTCCTTGCTGTGAGTGATGGAGAAGCCTGAGGAGCATCTCCCCCAGGCTAAGGTCCCTCTGCTGCTGTCAGAGCAGGGGGTTGGGTTCTCTGGGTCTGATCTCACTGCATCCTTGTGACTGTTTGATCCCTAAGTGCCAGCTGGGAGGGAGCCTTTGCATCACCCCCCTGGTTTGAGGCTGGCTGCTGGTGGAAAAAAAGATTGCAGCAGCGAGGGGGTTGTGAGCTTTCAGGGCTGGCTGAGCTCTGCAGCTCTCAGACCAGGAGCATTTCATCTCCCCAGAGCCACGCTGACAAGCAGAACTTCATCACAGATCAGTTTTGTGCCCCTGGTTCAGCAACCTCCCTGCTGCAGCGGTTATGGGAGCTGGCAAGATACCTGGGCTTTCTTCTCTGCAAAGGTTGAAAGTTCCTTGGGGGCAACGGTGTCCTCTGCCTTTAATTATTCTTTCTTAAAAGCCTGAGATGTGTGGCTCCCCGTGGAGGTAGGCAGGCTGAAGATCCATGGTCATAAACCATGCCAGGAGGAGAAATGTGGGCTGCTTGCTGCAAGCAAATGGACTTTAAATCAACAGCTGAAGCAGCATCGCTTCAGAAAACCAGGAGAGGGTGGGTTTTTTTGTTGTTTAGCCTTGAGGACAGAGGTGCTTTAAATCCCAGCCTTTGGGTTCACTGATCTGCTGGAGAACAAACCTCAAACTCCAGCAGGAAGGACCTGACATCAGCACATATTTTTGGGGCCAGGAGTATTGAGGGCAGCCCCTTTTTGGGTTTGCTGCCTGCTGCTGGCATTCCCCTGTGTTCTAAGGGTCTCAGCAGCAGCAGGAGGAAAAAACCTAGGACCCAGATGCTGCAGAAGGGGGAATTATTTACTGTGATACCTGTGAGCTGGGGATGGGGCTGTTTGCAGTGGAAATGGAAGGGGAGATGTGTTGGAGAGGGAGAGCTTGCTCCTTGTTGAGCCTGGCAGGGTGCTGCTGCTGCTGGATTGAGTTCTCCCAGCCTTTTATCTATTACAGAGGGTTTTAATTGACACCCAGCCTCTTTACAGGGCTCTGGCTGCACAGTGTGTTATGTAGATGGGTGTAATGGTGCTCTTTACCCAGGCTGGGATCGATGGGGAGGTTTCATTCAATAGATGGCATGTGCAGCAGTTCAAACCCCTGGAGCCTCAGGGCTTGGTGGGAAGGTGCCTGTGGGTCCAGCTCAACCCCAGCTCTGGTCCTGCTGCTGGTTCTCACCCCACACAGCCCTCTCCTGGGAAACCCCCTTGCCTAAATCCTTGATGGATGGGCAGGCTCAGGCCATCCCCACGTTCTCCTGTGGGTTTGGCATCTGCCCTCAGCCTGCTCCAGGCCTGTGAGCTTCCTCAGCCCTCCTCCAGTTTTGCCTTTCTTTGTATTTTGGGGTTTTCTCTCCCTTTTCTCCCAGCACAGCTCCCTGTGGGCACCACGGGGCTGATAACCACAGCAGAGGCTCCTCAAACACTGCACATCTGAAATAAGAAGAACAAACATTTCCCAGCCTATTTAATGCTCCCCCTGTAAAATGCCCAAGCATGTCTGTGTTTAGCAGCACGTGGAATTATAATTTCCATGGGTCTCTAATCAATCCTCTTGGAAGGTGATGACCTTTTTGAGCTGGACCAGGCAGTTCTGTGCTGCAGCCTGGAGCTAAGTTCAAGCTGCTGGGAGCTTCCAAGGGTGGCAAACTGGCTAGGAGCACCCCTGGATGGTGAAAACTCCTTGAAAAGGTTCTTAAGAGCAGCTCTGCTGAGAAGGACCTGGGTGTCATGGGGGATGAGAAGCTTAACACGAGCCAGCAGTGGCTCTGGCAGCTGGGAAGGGCGATGGGAACCTGGGCTCCATCAGCAGAGGGGTGGCAGCAGGGACAGGGAGGGGATTGTCCCTCTCTGCTCTGCCCTGGTGACACCCCAGCTGGAGTCCTGTGTCCAGAGCTGGGGCCCCAGGACAAGAGAGATGTGGGGCTGTTGGAGAGGGGTCAGAGGAGCCCTGGAGATGCTCAGAGGGCTGGAGCAGCTCCCCTCTGGAGAGAGGCTGAGGGAGCTGGGCTGGGTCAGCCTGGAGAAGAGAAGGCTGTGGGGGGACCTCATTGCAGCCTGCCAGTCCCTGAAGGGAGCAGAGGAACAGGAGGGGAATCAGCTTGTTCAAGGGCAGAGCCTGGCAGGACAAGGGGCTGGAGGGAAGGGGGAGAGGAGATCTTAGGGGGAAGTTCTTTGCAGAGAGAGTGGTGAGGGGCTGGAAGGGGCTGCCCAGAGAGGGGGTGGGTGCCCCGTCCCTGGGGGTGTTGAAGGCCAGGTTGGCTGGGGCCCTGGGCAACCTTGTGTAGCTCCAGGCCTGGAGGTTGGTGTCCCTGCCTGTGGCAGGGGGTTGGAGCTCTGTGCTCCTTGGGGTCCCTCCCAACCCAGACCAGGCTGGGGTTCTGTGATGATTCTATGAAAACACCCAGGTGTTCAGGCTGTGTTTGTTTTGGGGCTGTTTTCCCCCAGGTTCCAGCCAGCAGCTGGGCTGATGGAGAGGATCCAAGCTATAGCTCAGAACGTCTCCGACATCGCGATGAAAGTGGATCAGATCCTGAGGAACAGCCTCCTGAATGGGAAAGGTGAGTGTCCCCCAGGGCCCCCACGCTCCAGCCCTCCTCCCTGTCACACACTCCCAGTTGGGGACACCCAGCCAAGCCAACCACAATGGATTGGGCAGCAATGCAGGGGGAGAGATGCTGGTCTGAGGTTACCCAGCTCATCCCTGTGTGCAGCACTGAGCCAGGCACCCAAAGCTCTTTGGCAGAGCTCTGGAGGCTGATGGGTGTCCAGCTCTGTGTGGATGCAGACAGACTGCACCTCTCTGAGGTGGAGAAGGTGCTGAGTGTGGTCTGAGCTTTCTTGGAGTCTCCCAGGGCTCTTTGCCCTCACTATTACAGCCAGGATGTCTGGGATAGGAAAGCTGCATAGGGATCCATGCTCTGTGGCCTCTCACAGCAGTAAATCTTCTCTTGAAAGCGTTGCCTTGCTTGGCCCAGGAGGCCTTGAGAGCTAGGGACATCAATCCCTGGGTCTGGACTTCAATACCCTTTAAAAAAAGGGGAGATGAGGTGCTCAGGGATGTGGTTGAGCTTAGGATGGGAATGGTTGGACTAGATGATCTTCAAAGGGCTTTTCCAACCTGGTGATGCAGGGATCTGCAGAGGATCAAGACCTGGGAAGGTCGTGCCTGCAAGGGGGGAGTGGTGACAAGTCTGAATCGCTGTGGGAAATAGATGGCACAGGATTAAATGCAGGATTAAAGATGAGGAGCAGAGCCAGCACAAACACCTGGATAGAAAAATGTGTCAGTTTGGATCCAAAGCCCAAGGGCTGGGATTCAGTGCCAGGAGAGATGTTCCCATCCCACTCTGGCAGTGCTGGGAGGGCAGCTGGGCTCTCCAGATGTTCCTCCACAGGGCTGCATCCTTCCTGGGGTTTGGACTGGCATCATCAAGAAGAACATGCTTCCCTTGCCTCTTCCACCTCATGCTTTCTCACTTCCCAACAAAGGAGGGATTGTTGGAGGGGATGGTGTCTGTTATTAATCCAACAGCAGAGGAAGGAAAAATCCTCTGACCTTTTTAGCCACTTTTGTGCCTTATTCCAGGGCTGATCCTGGGTGCTGAGCTCAGGAGGACCATTCTTGTTGCACATTGATGGTTAAAGGGTTAAGTGCTTCCTCAGGCACTGCAACCTGCTCACAGGTGATGAATGGAGAGGTTGGACCTGGGGTCTGGGCCAGGCTGAGAGCAGCAGGGTGATGCTATAAAGAGACCTGCTGAGATTTAGGAAAGAGGAATGTGCTCTTGGCATCGTGGTGGGGCTGGGGCTTTCCTCTGTTTCATCCCTGACATGATGGAAGATGCTTCATGTCTTGGGGTCCTGCTCCATCCAGTGGGATCAGGCTGTCTGCTGCCCAGCCCTGGTGCTGATGGACATGCTTGGGGGCTGGCAGCCCCATCCCATCCCTCCCAGTGTTTCTATCTGCTCTGCTGGTGTGTCCCAGCTCTCCCCATGCCCACATTGTCTTTTTGCAGTGGTGGAAGGCAGGAGGGACCAGTGTGAGGTGCCCAGGGACCCCAAGTACCCAGACTGCGCTGGCAAAGTGGAGGTGAGTCAGGGCTCCCTGTCTGGGAGAGGGTCTTGAGCTGGGCTGGGAGCTGCTGGGAGGGGCACAAAGCAATGACCTCAGGGGATTAAACTGGGGTGGGCAGTGAGGAGGGGGATGTTTTCCAGAGCAAACCTGTCTGCTGTAGGATGGGAAAGGTGCTGCCTGTTGCAGAGTGAGGAGCAGAGCCCCAGCTGTGGAAAGCAAAGCCCAGGCTGTGCTGCCAGGAGCAGGCAGGAGGGAGGTGTCCCACCTCCTCTGTGGGAGCCTCTGCTGAGTGAATGGAGCTGGTTTCCCCCAGCACCAAGCACACACCTGTGGTTTTAGTGGTGTGAAGCACCAGAGCCCTGGCACACAGGCAGCAGTGGGCTCAGCTCTGTGAGACCACCTCTGCCTGCAGATTCCCCCCCCAGCCTGTTGCTTCTGTGTGGGACACAGGAGTGAGAGCACAGTCACATCACCCTTCAACACCTGGAGCTCTGGCTGGTGTGTGGGGAACGTTCTCAGCATCACACAGAAGAGCATCTCATTAGGGTGGGCAGGACCTCCATCTCCAATGGGATGTCCTGCCTGACCCAGCCTGCTCTTTACACCTGAATGCAGCCTGGTGCCTGGCCCAGAGTGTGATTGCCTTGTCAGACAGCATATTTACATGAACTAATTAAAAGCATCTCCCTCTTCCCTCCCCTCCTCAGCCTCCTGCTTCCAGCTCAGGCTTCCACAGGGCTTGAGTCTCCCTGCAAAGCCATGGAAGGTAGATTAAACTGATACTTGAGGGGCTGTATTTTCCTCTTCCCCTGATGCCAGGCATCCTTTCCTTCCACAACTGGAGTAAATTGGGAATGTAATGCAGTTGTGGAAGGCTGTAATTCCATCTCCTGCCCTGGGGATCCCTGGGGTTTACATACCAGGTGAAGCAACCTGTCTCCCAACTAGATTTGTTCCTGTAGTTGAATTAGGAAGAGGCTGGCAAGAGCCCTTGTGGGGGATGATAAATCACTGCCTTGCTTGCTGGTTATTCTCCTTCATGTGAAATCATCCTTGGGGATTGCTGGGGGATCCATCTCCTCACCCTGCAGCGCCCAGGGCGATGAGATCAGCAGCTCAGCTCATTCCCCAGCCAAGCTAAGGAGAAGAAAAAGCCCTGTGGTGTGTTTTATTCTAGGGATGAATGGCTGTGCCCCCAGGGAAGGCTTGTGTTGGTGCTGGAACCAGTGCTAGAAACCCAGGGAGCTGCCAGCAATCCCTCCTGGTGCTGGAACCAGTGCTAGAAACCTAGAAAGCTCCCAGCAAACCTTCCTGGTGCTGGAACCAGTGCTATAAACCCAGAGAGCTCCCAGTAAACCCTTCTGGTGCTGGAACCAGTGCTAGAAACCCAGGGAGCTCCCAGTAAACCCTCCTGGTGCTGGAACCAGTGCTAGAAACCCAGGGAGCTCCCAGTAAACCCTCCTGGTGCTGGAACCAGTGCTAGAAACCCAGGGAGCTCCCAGTAAACCCTTCTGGTGCTGGAACCAGTGCTAAAAACCCAGGGAGCTGCCAGCAAACCCTTCTGGTGCTGGTACCAGTGATGGAAACCCAGGGAGCTCCCAGTAAACCCTCCTGGTGCTGGAACCAGTGCTAGAAACCCAGAAAGCTCCCAGTAAACCCTTCTGGTGCTGGAACCAGTGCTAAAAACCCAGGGAGCTGCCAGCAAACCCTTCTGGTGCTGGTACCAGTGATGGAAACCCAGAGAGCTCCCAGCAATCCCCCTTGGTGCTGGAACCAGTACTAAAAAACCAGAGAGCTCCCAGTAAACCCTCCTGGTGCTGGAACCAGTGCTAAAAACCCAGGGAGCTGCCTCCTGGCTGTCCCTGCAGGCACTGGGTGGGCAGGCAGTGATGCTGGCTGGGTGCTGGTTTGCAGCACCCACCCCTGCCCTTTCCTTTCTAGCTCCCAGCGGGAGACACAGGATGGAGCAGGGAGGTTGGCTGTGGCAGGGGCAGCTCTCAGGGCTGCCGTGTGCCCTCCCCAGCTGGAGGGTGAGCACTCTGTGTTTCTCTGCAGTGGATGAGGGCCAGGTGGACCTCGGACCCCTGCTATGCCTTCTTTGGGGTGGATGGCACGGAGTGCTCGTTCCTCATCTACCTGAGTGAAGTGGAGTGGTTCTGCCCCCCTCTGCCCTGGAGGAACCGGACGGCGGCTCTGCCTTCCCCCCCGCCGCAGCCCAGGGTGCAGGTAAGGTGGGGGCAGCCTGTGGGTGCCAGGGGTTTGGGGAGGGAGAGGGTGACCTCAAGGGTGCTGGAAAGAGATGTTCCCAGAGCCAGCGGTGTCAGCAAGGGGCCTGGGCTCTCACAGAGTCTCAGAGGGGTTTGGGCTGGGAGGGAGCTTTAAACTCAGCTGGGCCACCCCCCCCGCCATGAGCAGGGACATCTTCAGCAACATCAGCCTGCTCAGGGGGAACCAGCTTGTTCAAGGGCAGAGCCTGGCAGGACAAGGGGCTGGAGTGAAGCTGGAGGAGGGAAGGGGGAGAGGAGATCTTAGGGGGAAGTTCTGTGCAGAGAGAGTGGGGAGGGGCTGGCAGGGGCTGCCCAGAGAGGGGGTGGGTGCCCCGTCCCTGGGGGTGTTCAAGGCCAGGTTGGCTGGGGCCCTGGGCAACCTTGTGTAGCTCCAGGCCTGGAGGTTGGTGTCCCTGCCTGTGGCAGGGGGTTGGAGCTCTGTGACCCTTGGGGTCCCTTCCAACCCAGACCAGGCTGGGATTCCATGATTCTATGCTCAGAGCCCCACCCAACCTGGCCATGAGTGTCTCCAGGGATGGGGCTTCAACCACCTCTCTGAGCAACCTGTTCCAGTGTCTCACCACCCTCATTCTCCTCATATCTAGTCTGAATCTCCCCTTTTTTAGTCTAAAGGCACCACCCCTTGTCCTGTGGCTACAGACCCTGCTAAAAGCTGTCCCCATCTTTCTTAGAGCCCCTTTAAGCACTGAGAGGCCAGAGAAGGTCTGTCTGGAGCCTTCTGCTCTCCAGGCTGCACAACCCCATCCCTCTCAGCCCTTCCTCACAGGAGAGAAGCTCCAGCCCTTGGGTCATTTCCATGGCTCTCCTCTGGATTTGCTCCACCAGGTCCCTGTCTGTGTTGTACTGAGGAATCTGGGATGGTGCTCTGGGTGCAGTGGGGCCTCCTGGGATGGGGTTCATTGAGTGGAGGAGCCCTGATGACACCAAGAGAAGCTGTCCATCAGGGAAGGCTGCCCAGAACCTGTGATGGGTGATCCTGCTCCAGCCCCTGTGGCAGCCCAGGGGCTCCTCTGGGCACTGCTTTCCCTACACTCAAATCGCAGAGCGTTCTCCTCTTCCTAGGCAGCTTTCCAGAGTGACCTGGCTCATCTCCTGGAGCTGATTGGCACAGGCAAGGAGTCCCTCAGCTTCATGAAGAAGAGGATCCGACACCTGGCCCAGCAGTGGCTGCGGGCGGCTCAGCACCTCCAGCAGAAGCTGAAGGACCAGCAAAGGGACCAGAAACACGTAGGAGCACCTTGCATGGAGGGGTTGTGGGGAGGCCTGAGCCCTTGAGAAGACAGCTGGGATGGGAGAGAGCTGGGAGGAACATCCATTTATGGGGTTTTATGGGGTTTTATGGGTTTTGATGGAATTTTATGGATTTGTATGGAATTTTTAATGGATTTTTATGGATTTTTAATGGATTTTTATGGATTTTTAAGATATTTTAAGGGATTTTTAGGGATTTTTAAGGGATTTATAAGGAATTTTTAAGTATTTTTAATGGACTTTTTAATGGAATTTAATGGATTTTAATGGAATTTTTAATGGATTTTTATGGATTTTAATGGATTTTTATGGATTTTTATGGAATTTTTAATGTGTTTTTAGGGATTTTAAAGAGATTTTTAAGGGATTTTAAATGGATTTTTATGGATTTGTAATGGATTTTTAGGGATTTTTAGGGATTTCTAGGGATTTTTAATGGATTTTTAATGGATTTCTATGGATTTTTATGGATGTGTCTGGAGGGCTGGTCTGTGGGCATGGACACACACACACACACACACGTGTATTTGGTGTTGCTGAACAATGGGGTGAATTTTGGAGACGGGTCCTGGTGGGTGGGAGGGAGCATCTGGGGGGCAGGCAGCCCTTGGCAGTGCAGGGGGGGGGCACTGGCATGACCCCTCTGTGGAGGTGCTGCACTGCTGGCCCTCCTGTTGGGTCGCTGTGTGCTGGGAGATTGGTCTCTGGCCTGTGGGACAGACCCTGGTGCACATCAGGAGTGTGAACCCAATCAGAGCACCAGCCCCTGACTCTTGGGTCTTTGCTAATTGGAAATAGATCACTTGTCATTACCCCTGAGTGATTTCCCTGGGTAATTACAGCGTGCTGGGGGGAAGCAGGGACCACAAGTCATTCTGGGCTGGAAAACTCACCTTGTCCCTTTCTCCCAGCACCTCCTGTCCCAGCACTGACCCCTCTCCTTGTCTCTCCAGATTTTGATCCATATTGGCTTCCTGACTGAGGAGTCAGGGGATGTCTTCAGCCCCCGGGTGCTGAAGGGGGGCCCTCTGGGTGAGATGGTGCAGTGGGCTGACATCCTGGCTGCCCTCTTCCTCCTGGGACACAGCCTGAGGGTCACAGTCTCCCTCAAGGAGCTGCAGAGGTGGGTGCTGTGGGTGCTATAGGTGCCTGGTCCCCCCCAAAGAGGGGCTGTCCCTGCCATGAGTGTGTGTTGCATCAAGCTTTTCCATGAAAGCAGGAGGGCTGCAAAGACTCAGGGGTGGCTTTTCCTCCACCTGCATCTCAGGCAGCACTGGTGCTGTACTGCTTGGGTACAAACCACCAGCATCCCAGCCAGGGTGGATCCCATCCCTTCAGCATCCAAGGAAAGCAAGGAGGGCTGGTGCACAGCAAGGCTTTGCAGCAGAGCCTTTCATGGGGCTGGTGTGGAGATGTCTGGGCTCTGCCCTGTGGTTCCAGCGCTGGATCTTTGCAGCTGTCAGCATCACCCATGCCCCACGATGCCTGCCTAGTGCTGGGAAAGGCTCCCTCTTCCTGCCCCATTCCCTAGGGATGCTGTCTGCAGGGCTGGTGGTGGTGTGGCTGCAGGATGCAGGTGTCCTGGCTCTTCCCACAGTGGCTGTGCTGAACCCCTCTGGTGTGGCTGGCATTGTTTGAGCAGTGACTCTGCTCTCTTCCTTCCTTCCTTCCTGCTCTGCCACAAGCTCTGCCAAAAACAACCTGCATCCCACGCAGGGGAGGTGGCAGTGGGGTCCCCCTCCTCAGGAGGGGCTGGTGCTGGCTTGGGGACCCACGGTGTGTGTGGGGGAAATTGCTGCTGCTGGGGCACTTCCCCAGAGGGGTGGGCTTTGTCTGCTGTGGGTGATGCAGGGTGAGAGGGTGCAAACAGCTCCACTGGACCACCCTGTGAGTGTCTCTAGGCAGCACACTGTCTCTAAGAGGGACCAAGGTTAGATGGAAAGGGTAAGAGGGAGAAGGCAGCTCCCCTCTGGAGAGAGGCTGAGGGAGCTGGGCTGGGTCAGCCTGGAGAAGAGAAGGCTGTGGGGGGACCTCACTGCAGCCTGCCAGTGCCTGAAGGGAGCAGAGGAACAGGAGGGGAATCAGCTTGTTCAAGGGCAGAGCCTGGCAGGACAAGGGGGCTGGAGTGAAGCTGGAGGAGGGAAGGGGGAGAGGAGATCTTAGGGGGAAGTTCTGTGCAGAGAGAGTGGGGAGGGGCTGGAAGGGGCTGCCCAGAGAGGGGGTGGGTGCCCCGTCCCTGGGGGTGTTCAAGGCCAGGTTGGCTGGGGCCCTGGGCAACCTTGTGTAGCTCCAGGCCTGGAGGTTGGTGTCCCTGCCTGTGGCAGGGGGTTGGAGCTCTGTGACCCTTGGGGTCCCTCCCAACCCATGCCATTCCATGGTTCTGTGCTGGATTTCTGACTGCAAAGAGCTGTTTGCCCTGGCACCCTCATGTGCCTGCTCAGGGGCTGACTCTGCCCAGCTGGGAAGATGGGTCTTACCTATGGATGGTGCATCCCATCACCTCCCTGTCTCCTCCTCCCCTCACACAGCTGGGCACAGCTGCTTGCAGAGCTGCAGCCATGCAGCTCCCCAGTTAAAAGCCAGGTTAAAAACAAGCCTGCAAAAGCTGCTCCCTTAGATTACAGCAGCTTCCCAGCCCCTCTGAAGAGGCAGCTTGGAGCTTGGCTGGCAGCAGCCACGTGAGGAGGAGTGGGGATGAGGAGCCAGGGTGAGGAGCAACAGGGAGGGATTTCTTCCACCTTTGAGGGCTTCATTTTGTAGGAGAGGCAGGTACATAAATTAGCAGGAATTACTGAGCTGTTAAATCACACTCCTTCATGAAATATGTTTGTTTTGTAGCCAAATGATGGTTGCTCCCTGGCTCCTTTGCAGAAGCTTCTGCTTTGTCACACAAAAGTGGTGATAAGCTTATTAATTGCTGGGTGATTTATATAGGTGAGGGGAGGTTGATTCACCCTGTGGGGACCCAGAGCCCCTCCAGGCTGGTGAGGGCAGGGAGGATGGAGGATGTGCCACAGCAGGAGATGGTTCAACTAGGAGCCCCAGCCTCCAGCCCCACAGGACTGGAAGAATAAAATCCCTCATTGAAAGGGTTGTGGAGCACTGGCTGCCCAGGGAAGTGGCTGAATCACCATCCCTGGGGGTATTGAAAAGATGTGCTTAGGGACATGGCATCATGTCCCTTCCAGCAGGAGCTGGGAACAGAGGCCAGGCAGTGGGATGTTCATCTTGCAGGCTACAATTTGCTCTTTACATTGCTCATGAGAAGCTTGTCACAACCCCCTGGGATCTGCTCGGGCTCAGTTCTGGCACCTTCCATCCCCCAGATAACGACCCTGTGTTTGCTGGGCTCTTGTAGCCAGGGAGGAGGCAAAGGAGCTGGAAGGACAGGAGCCCTCCTCCTTTTCCCCTGCTGCAGCCTGCCTTGCTGATGACAGCAGCTGCACAGAGAGAAGATGCAATTAAATATAATAGAGGATATTGGCCCAGCCTGCCAGCAGATGCCCAGGAGAGCCATTTAGTGCTGGACTTTTCAGCCCCAGGAGTGATAACGTGGAAGGAAATGTTGGGTTAATTTGAAAATAGGTCAATGGGATGTAAAGATAACCCTGCAGTCATCTGACTTCAGAGAGCCTGCACCGTGCTGGGGAAGGGGATGCGTCCCCTGGTTGATTAAAGTGCCTCTGAGGGGGAAATAGGAGGACAAGAAGCTGCTGTAGGTTTATTCTGGAGTAGGCACAGCTGGTGGAGGCAGCTGGCAGAGAGGAGAGCTCGGCGCTTGCTTGGATTGAAGCCTCTTGGGCTGCTCTCTCCTGAAGAGAGGAGGAGGCTGCACCTGAGTGCTGGGTCCAGTCCTGGGCTCCTCAGCATCAGAAGGAAAGAGAAGGACCTGGGGGTGGTGGGTGACTGGCTGACCATGAGCCCAGGTGGCCAGGAAAGCCAAGGGCATCCTGGCTTGTGTCAGAGCCAGCGTGGCCAGGAGGTCTGGGGAGGGGATGGTGCCCCTGGACTGGGCACTGGGGAGGCTGCACCTCGAGTGCTGGGTCCAGTTCTGGGCTCCTCACCATCAGAAGGACATTGGGGTGCTGGAGCCAGTCCAGAGAAGGGCAACCAGGCTGGGGAAGGGGCTGGAGGGCAAATCCTCTGAGGAGCAGCTGAGGGAGCTGGGGGTGTTGAGGCTGGAGAAGAGGAGGCTGAGGGGAGCCCTTCTCCCCACCTCCCCTGCCCTGCCAGGAGGGTGCAGAGAGGTGGGCGCTGGTCTCTTCAGCCAGGGGACAGGAGCTGGGACAAGGAGCAATGGGCTCAAGCTGCCCCAGGGCAGGGTCAGCTCAGCTGGGAGGGCAAAGTTCTTCCCTGGCAGAGTTGTGGGGCTGTGGCACAGGCTGCCCAGGGAGGGGGCTGAGTCCCCAGCCCTGGGGGTGTTGAACAGGGGGGAGATGAGGTGCTCAGGGATGTGGGTCAGCACAGGATGGCAATGGTTGGATTTGATGAACTTAAAGGGCTTTTCCAGCCTGGTGATGCTGTGAGGAGGAGTGAGGGCAGAGCCAATGTGCTGATCCTGGACATGGGGATGGGACAAAACACCATGTCACCTGCTGGGGCTCTGGCATTACTGAGCCCAAGCCACTGGCCATCCTTGGCTGGTCTGGCAGGGGATGCTTCTCCAGGTTCAAGTGGTTTTCAAAACCAAATCTCTTGTCTGTGCTGGCTGAGGAGGAGACATTTGAGCTCCTCAATTTTATTTGTGTCATTTCAAGCACCATTAATAGTACATGGCACAAGGAAAAATCAGGGAAATTTCACTCCAACCATGAGTGAAATTGGGTTGAGTAGAAAATGAGTTGACTTAAACTGGCAAATGCTGAAAGCCTGAATAAAGAATGTTTAAATAAGGAGGAAGGAAAAAATATCCCCCCACCCCCTCCACCCCACCACCACCTCAGAGGTTCAGCTTGGATTGGCATGATTGGAATATTAAAATCAGGGGTTGTAAAGTGTTTGTGAAGGGTAAGGGGGTTAAATGAGAGATGCTCTGCTTCAAAGGCACAGGTCCTGCTAGGAGACCTCACAGCCCTGTGAGTATAAATGGACATGGCAAGTCCCAAATGCCTGGAGAAGAGGGGATGTGCTGGGGGATGGGGAGCCAGACCTGCTCTTCCTAACCACTGGGAAGGTTTTTTGGAGGCTGTAGTGTGACACACACTAATTGCTGTCTCCACAGCCCCTTGGCAAGCTCAGTTAGGGCTTTTCCAACTGACAGCTGATTTTTGGAATGCAGCAGCTTGTGTGATGTGTCCCAGCTTAGAGGATGGGGTGTGCTGAGGGAGAAGTGTTCTGCTTTGGGGGATTTTACTTAAAAATGGGGTTCCTGGATCAGGTTGGTGTAAATCAGCATGGATGGAAGAAGCACCCTGTGTGTGTGTGAGCAGATGGGATATGGAGCATTTCATCTCAATAAAACCCTGCCTTAAAAACCCCCCTTCTCCTTCAGTCTCCCCAGGGTAGGGGTGGGTTTCCTTGTTGCCCTATTTATCATCCTGAGGTGGCTGTTAGAGGTGAGAGCCTTTCTCTCCCTGCCATCTCCCCAGTCAGCCCTGGTGTGTAAAATTGTGCAGGAAAGTGATAAACCAGCCTGTTTGCCCTGTGGCTGTGACCCAGCCAGGCTGCCCTGAGCTGGCACTGAGATTCCTTGTGACAAGAGCAATGAAGCAGCTGCAAACGTGGTTCTTTGCCTGAAATTGAAATTCTGGGGGGTTCTTGGCTTTGAACCTGGCTTTGAACCTGGCCTTGAACACCCCCAGGGACGGGGCACCCACCCCCTCTCTGGGCAGCCCCTTCCAGCCCCTCCCCACTCTCTCTGCACAGAACTTCCCCCTAAGATCTCCTCTCCCCCTTCCCTCCTCCAGCTTCACTCCAGCCCCTTGTCCTGCCAGGCTCTGCCCTTGAACAAGCTGATTCCCCTCCTGTTCCTCTGCTCCCTTCAGGGACTGGCAGGCTGCAATGAGGTCCCCCCACAGCCTTCTCTTCTCCAGGCTGACCCAGCCCAGCTCCCTCAGCCTCTCTCCAGAGGGGAGCTGCTCCAGCCCTCTGAGCATCTCCATGGTTCCTCTGACCCCTCTCCAACAGCCCCACATCTCTCTTGTGTTGGGGCCCCAGCTCTGGACACAGGACTCCAGCTGGGGCCTCCTGAGGGCAGAGCAGAGAGGGACAATCCGCTCCCTGTCCCTGCTGCCACCCCTCTGCTGCTGGAACCCAGGATCCCATTGCCCTTCCCAGCTGCCAGAGCCACTGCTGGCTTGTATTAAGCTTCTCATCCACCAGATCAGAAGGAGATATGGGCAGGAGCAAACCAAGAGCCCTTTATTGTAGCTGCAGTGGCCAACCAGTTTCACTGGCCATCCACAACCCTTGCTGATGAGGTTGGTGAAGGCTGGTGAAAGATTGGAGAGCAAATGCTGGTGATACCAGTATCACCTGGGTGGGAGAGCCATTGATTTCCTCTGCAGGCAGCCATGGGATGGATAGATGGGATGGATAGAAGGAATTCTGTAGGTCATAGGTCTGGGCAAGGGATGAGGACCTTGTGGAAGCACTCCTTGGAGGGTGGACCTTGGCACTGTGGGTCCCTTGGAGCTTCAGCTGGGTGACAGAGAAAACCAAGGCAGGGCTGGGAAGGGAACTCTCAGGTTCAGAAGGGGAAATGTGGAGAAATTAGGAGAACCAGTAGGACAGGTTGTGGAGGGAAGGCTTCAGAGCTTGGGAATGAAAAACCTGAGTGGACTTTTTGTTCCTAAGAAAAGGGAAAATACTTAGAGGGATGGCTGGGATACATTCCCATCCCCAAATAGGTGCTAGGAGTAAGTGACAGGCTCTGAAGAAAACAAAGACAGACGTCTTGGCAGGCAGGAGCTCAGGGTGAGATTTCACACTGTCTGAGCTCAGACTTGCAAAATAAACCCAAAATTCCTCAGCCCTGCTAGAAGGACTGAGAACAAAACAAGGGGACTGCATGGTGGGAGTGGGGCAGAGCCTGGGCACACCAGATGAGCTCAGCATCTTGGCTTTCCCTGAAGATGCTGCTGTTGGTCTTTGGGGGTGAGGGGGGTGATGGGGGTGAGGATGAGGAAGGTGGTGAGGGTGAGGAAGGTGATGGGGGTGAGGGTGAGGAAGGTGATGGGGGTGAGGATGAGGAAGGTGATGGGGTGAGGGTGAGGAAGGTGATGAGGATGAGGAAGGTGATGGGGGTGAGGGTGAGGAAGGTGATGGGGGTGAGGATGAGGAAGGTGATGGGGTGAGGGTGAGGAAGGTGATGAGGATGAGGAAGGTGATGGGGTGAGGGTGAGGAAGGTGATGGGGGTGAGGATGAGGAAGGTGATGGGGGTGAGGGTGAGGAAGGTGATGGGGGTGAGGATGAGAAGGTGATGGGGGTGAGGGTGAGGAAGGTGATGGGGGTGAGGATGAGGAAGGTGATGGGGGTGAGGGTGAGGAAGGTGATGGGGGTGAGGATGAGAAGGTGATGGGGGTGAGGATGAGAAGGTGATGGGGATGAGGATGAGAAGGTGATGGGGATGAGGATGAGAAGGTGATGGGGATGAGGATGAGAAGGTGATGGGGATGAGGGTGAGGAAGGTGATGGGGGTGAGGATGAGGAATTTCTGTCTTTAGGAGGGAAAAGAAACCCCAGGAGCATTGAAACTGAGGGATGGAGCAAGCTGCCCCTCAGACACCACAAGCAGATGCAACAAGGGTTTCTGAGAAACCTGCTGAAGCTGGAAGGTGTCACAGGGGTGGGCTGGGTTTTTTTCTTTCCTGAGAAGGAGGAAATGTGGTCCAGATGAGCAGATGGGCTGTCAGGCTGACATCAGTGGTACACTTAGTGGAACAGCTTTGGAGAGAGGGATTCATCAGCTCACAGAGGTAATTGAAAAAGGAAGGAGATGTGCTGCAGGTTTACCAGCCTTGTATCATGCCAGATTAATCACATATCACCTTGGCAGCAAGGTAACTGATGATCTTGATAAAGAGATTGCAGTCCATCTAGCTTATCTGGATTTTCATGATGCAGTTGATCTGCTGGAGGATGGAAGAGGGGCTGGGAATGGCTGTCATAAGGGACCAGCTCAAAACCCACTGAGCAAGAGCCAGAGTCCAGCTGCCCCAGCTCATAAATGGGACAAAAAGCCAGAAACGTTGAGGAAATGTTCCCAACACCCAAGGATGGGCAGTGCCACCAGTGGCAAGGAGAATCTGGGGGTGTCAGGGATGTGGTGGGTACCTGTAAGGACTCGAGGAAGAAAAAGGATGTATGGAGTTTGCACTGGGAGGGATATGGGACTGGGATATGGGACTGGGATATGGGACTGGGAGGAGGGAGATTTAGGCTGAACTGGGAGCCTGGCAGGCAGGGAACGGGGCAAGGCTGTGGCTCTGCAAGTGTGTGGTGGCAATGAAAGCCAACAAAGTCAGGTGGCTTCAACAGAGATGGAAGGGATGGTGCCCATCCATGAGGTGCTGGTGAGCCCTGGCTGGGAATAACGTGCAATAGTCTCACCATCCATGTGTGAGGAGCAGGAACTCAGCTGAAGAGATGGGGAGGGACCAGGACTCCCCAAAACTTAATGTCCTTTTTGGCCCAGGAAATTTAGGCTGGGGAGAGGAGCACCATCTGCCTCCCTTCCATCAGCAAGGGAGCTGATTGTTGGCTCCTGTTAAACACTTGGCAGGGAGATGAATGTGTTGCAGGGCTTTTTTTTTGGGGGGAAGGAAGGCTGATCAGTCCCTCTTGCTTCTCTCCAGTCACTTAGGGGTGCCTCCAGGACGGGGGAACTGCCCCTTGACCAGTCCTTTGCCTTTTGACCTGATTTACACCGACTACCACGGTCTCCAACAGATGAAGCAGCACATGGGGCTCTCCTTTAAAAAATACAGGTGAGCAAAGCCCTTCCCTCCTCTTACTCTTCGTTTCATTAATGAGCATGCAAAGACTAATCATAGAATCATAGAATTGTAGGGGTTGGAAGGGACCCCCAGAGCCCATGGGGTCCAACCCCCTGCCAAAGCAGGGTCCCTAGGACAGGGCACACAGGGCGGTGTCCAGACGGGGCTGGAATCTCTCCAGAGAAGGAGACTCCACACCCCCTGGGCAGCCTGGCCCAGGGCTCCCTCACCCTCACTGGGGAAAAGTTCTTCCCCAGCTTGGGGTGGAACTCCCTGTGCTCCAACTTGCAGCCATTGCCCCTTGTCCTGTCCCCACAGACACTGACAAGGGGCTGCCCATTTCCCCTGCATCCCATGCTTAAGATATTGATCAACATTCATTAGGTCCCCCCTTAGTCTTCTCTTCTCCAGGCTGAACAGCCCCAGCTCCCTCAGCCTTTCCTCACAGGGGAGATGCTCCAGGCCCTTCAGCATCTCCAGAGCCTCCTCTGGACTCTCTCCAGGAGATCCCTGTCTGTTTGGTCCCAGGGAGCCCAGCACTGGACACAACACTCCAGGTGGGGCCTGAGCAGGGCAGAGCAGAGGGGGAGGATCCCCTCCTGTCACCTGCTGCCCACACTCCTCCTGCTGAATGCTTGCTTTGGAGCTGCATGTGTTAGAGACAAAACCTCCTTAGAAAAGAGCCCCATCCCTGGCTCCTTTTGGCATCAAGACAAATGTCATTGTCCCCTGGTACACCACCAGCCAGGAAAATGTGTGATTTAATTTAGTGCTGATAAGTCCTGCTATTTATTATATTTTCTCCCATCTCTTCCCTTATCCCACACAATTTTATTAGAGAGGAAAATGACAAGCAGTGTTATTGCTTTGATTATAAATGCATTTGCTCTTGCATCCAGCTTGTTTTGCTCTTCCCTTGCTTGATGGTCCCTTTCTCCTCCTCACTCTTGTGCTGGTGATGCATTTGCAATATGAGCTGGGGAGATGCTTTGGCAGGGGGGTTGGACCCCATGAGCTCTCCAGGTCCCTTCCAACCCCTGGGATTCTGGGATTCTCTGATTCTATGATTCCTGGGGTATTGGGAAAAGCATTCACAGGTCTTCAGGAGATCCATCATTCCTGCAACCATGAGGGAGAGCAAAGCCCAGCGATGGGAAATGGCTGGTCACGGGTGGGAGCAGTGGGTTGGGGATGATCCTGGACCCTCTCCTCAGGGAGCAGATGGAAGGACAAAGGATGAACTGCCTGAGGACACCAGATGTCCCAACCCTGGCAGTGGGAATCTCTCAAAGAGAGGTGCCTGGGGTGTGACCTGTGTCCTCTGCCAGGTGCCGTGTCCGGGTGATCGATACCTTTGGGACAGAGCCAGCCTACAACCACGAGGAGTACGCCACGCTGCGGGGCTACCGCACCAACTGGGGCTACTGGAACCTCCAGCCCACCCAGTTCATGACCATGTTCCGTAAGCAAGGGGGGCAGGGGCACGGTGGGGTGGTTTTGGGGGGCTTGCAGGCCCCACGCAAGCGGGTCTTGGCCTCCTGCAGGAGGTGGAGCACAAGAGGTGCTGCCTACCCTGGCTCTGCTCCTGCCTGCCCACTGCCTGTAGAGAGCCCACCAGTCTGCTCAGCCATGCCCTGGGCCATAGAAGTGTTCTGGGGAGAGGGGCCTGGCTCCTTCCCCCACGCTGGGTTACTGACTCCAGCACAGCCAGGATCACGCACAGGGCTCAGCCAAGAGCTTCCAGCTCCTCTGCTGGGGAAGCACAGGGCAGTTTGGGTTGCCAAAGCCTGGTTTGGTTTCAGATGGAGTTGGAAAGGTGGGAGGCAGCTCAGTGGTTTGGCACAGAAAGGAGATGTGTTTGGCTGGAAGGAGCCCAGTGACCCTTTGGGGGTGGCTGAGTAACTCCAAACGTTGCTGTTCCTGGATAAAGCCCATGTGGCAGCCTTAAAAACACCTCACCTTTTCAACTGCTGCTCAAGAGGGCTGCAAAACCTGTGTCTGCTGAGCTGCTTGGTATGGGGATTCATGCCAATCCTTCTCCAAGCTCCAGCATGGCTCTGGAGCCAGCCTTGTCCCAACCCCTGCGCTCCAAACGGGGGCTGCATCCTCCACCCCACCGAGCTCCAGCAAAACATCTCTCCAGCCACGTTGTCTTCTCCCCTTGGTGTCCACAGCTCACACCCCTGACAACTCCTTCATGGGCTTCGTGTCAGAGGAGCTCAACAAGACAGAGAGGCAACTCATCAAGTCCAACAAAGTGAGCAGCATGGCAGTGGTGTACGGCAAGGAGGCCAGCATCTGGAAGGTGGGTGTCCTTGGGCAGGGCTGTGAGGTACCAGTAAGCATCTGGCTCTTCCCTGAGGTTTTTAAGGCACAGATCTTCCTGTGCTTGTAGAGAAACCTCCTTGTCCTCTTCCTAAGGGGAAGCTGAGCCTGCTGCAGTGCTGTGACATGTCCAGTGCCTCTGAGCAAGCAGGGCAGAGGCTGGTGAGCCCCTGTCCCCCTGCTGTTTTGTTCAGGCAGTGCCTCCTCCCAGCTGCCTGCTCAGACTGAGGGCTGGATTGATGGGAAAGGTCTGTGTGTTCCTTCCAGCTTTCTCTCTGCTGCTGCTGCTGGTTGCAGTTAGGTGATTTCCTATGTTATGAGCAGGAAGGTTTGTCTCTGCTTTTCCAGAAGTGGGGCTGTGCTGCCCATCCTGCCCCCCCACAACCCCCCGCCCCCCCAAAACCCAAGGGAGAGGGGTGGGCAGCACTGCAGGGACTCTTGCTCCATCCCCTGTGCTGGCCAGTACTGGTCCTTGCTGGGACCTCACGCTTGGCTGAGCCACATCCTGGCTGAGACCACTCTAGCCCAGCAGACACAGGGCAAACCCCTTCCTCCTTTTCCCCCAGCCACAAACTGCTCTTCCAGTGAGCAAAAAGACCAGCAATACCCCCAGCAACATCTTCCTTGTATCTCCTGTAGCAGCCAGGGGATGTGTGTACCCCCCTCACCCTCCTTATCCAGAGCTGCCCAGCTGCTTTTCCTTCCAGGACTTAAAAAAAAAAAAATCTTTTTCTCACTGTCTCTTGATTTATTTCTATTTTTTTCCCTTTGTGCATCACCTGGGGCTGTTCCAGTTGCAGGTACTGTACCACACCAGCTGCTGCTGGGCTTTACCTTGGCACATCTTCTTCCAAGAGCAAAGATTTTGCTGGAGTCAACTTTGCCTCATCACAGCCCCCCCCTCCCCTGAGCTGCTGGGATTGATGTGGGGTTCATACAGGCTGTATCCCTTCCCCATCCTCACCTTCCCTGGTTTAGCAGCTCTGTCCTTACAGGGATGCCTGTGGTGGACCAGAATCTGGCCACCCCATCTCCTGCTCACGGGTGTTTGTGCCTTTTCCATCACCTCCCACATCTGAGAGCAAACCCCCCTACCAGCATCTGTGTAGCTTGAGGGCTCCCTAAAAACCTACAGAAACCTGCTAAATCCCGTTTTTGGGGAACTTCCCTATTTTGTTATCTTTTTCTACCCTTCCCCCTCCCTTTCTGATGGAGAAGTTCCACCTGAGGTTAGTTAGGTTCATTTGCAAAGGCACTAAAGAGACTTTTAAGCCTCAGAACAGACATTTTCCTCCACCTTCCATGCTAGGAATGCCTGGTCCTTTCAGCCAGAGCTCACAAACACCACCATTTCCACCCAAAACCAGCATATTTGGGGTAATTTTTAATTGGCTTAAGGGGCTGGGGTTGAGTCTTGCTTGTTGTTGTTCCCCAAGGCCAGGCTGGCCAGACATTGCTTCATGTCCCCCTGTCCCTTGTAACAAAGCAATGGGGAAGAAGAGATGTTCCTTTGAGGTCTAGGAAGGAAAAGAGCACCTATTTTCTGGAGCTGGGTGCTTATTTACACACCTTGGACCAAGCACCATCTCCAGGGCAGGATCTTTTTGACATCTAGAAACATCTAATTAAAGCTCCTGCCCTGTTAGTTCTCATTTCCTACCCCTCTGAACTCCTTGCCCCTGGCTCACAACAGCAGCTGAAGTTTCCATAAGCTGGGCAAAGCCCTTTTCATCAGGCTGCTGCCCAGTTTCCAGGGCTCAGAGCAGCTTGTGGTGCTCTGATGGAGTGATGGAGAGGATCTCCCATGAAAACATGCAGGGGGCATTGGGGATTGGTTTTCCCCCCCCATTGAAGCTTGGTGCTGCCCAGGGACCAGGAGCTGTGCTTTGCTCCTATCTCCCCAAGCCCTTTGCACTGGGGAATTGCTCTCAAAGTGGTGCTGATTTGGGTGGCACCAGGGCCAGGATGGCACCCTGCAGCCTCACGCCACCAAAGCCCCTTGTTTTTAGCCTTAGAGAAGAACAGGTTATGTGGCTGAGGACAGAAATGAAAGCTTTAAGGCAAGGAGTCTTCTCACATCATAGAATCCCAGCCTGGTCTGGGTTGGGAGGGACCCCAAGGGTCACAGAGCTCCAACCCCCTGCCACAGGCAGGGACACCAACCTCCAGGCCTGGAGCTACACAAGGTTGCCCAGGGCCCCAGCCAACCTGGCCTTCAACACCCCCAGGGACGGGGCACCCACCCCCTCTCTGGGCAGCCCCTTCCAGCCCCTCCCCACTCTCTCTGCACAGAACTTCCCCCTAAGATCTCCTCTCCCCCTTCCCTCCTCCAGCTTCACTCCAGCCCCTTGTCCTGCCAGGCTCTGCCCTTGAACAAGCTGATTCCCCTCCTGTTCCTCTGCTCCCTTCAGGGACTGGCAGGCTGCAGTGAGGTCCCCCAAATTCCCCATTTATACCCCCTACCCCCTCCCCAGGCTCTGCTCTCCCAGGCCCTATTGCAGCACCAGAGCAAGCTGAGAATGCAGCACCCAGCAGCTGGTCCCTTTGTGGTTTAGCCAAGGATAAAGATGCTGCAGTAGAGCAATTGTTAACATCACAGGTTTCTTTAGAGAGCAGAAGGAGGAAAGTCTCCAAGAGAAGAAAACTGATGACCCCCTGGATTTTTCCAGGCAGTAAAACAGGATTAAATGTGAGTAAGAAAATCCTGGAGACTTGTTACTTGGAATAAGAGGCCATTAGCAAGCTCTGGTCTTTGCAAACTTCCCTCTGAAGCCCCTGAAACCTTGAATTCAGCAGCTCCAGAGTGGAAGTGGAGGTGACAAGGAAGGCAGGGGTTCAAAGTGCTGGATCCTGCAGCCATCCAGGTTCCCTGGGAGCCTGGGGAGGCCCAGGACACGTGTCCAAGGGATACAGAGAGGAAGGTGTGGGTTTTGCACTGCTGTGGGTTGGGCTGGAGCATCATGGCTGCTCCAGGACAGCGCTTGGAGAGTTAAATTACCCCCATGACTATATTTCTGGTGTGGTTCATGCCTCTGCTTTCCTCCTCAGGGCAAGGAGAAGTTCCTGGCCATCCTCAACAAGTACATGGAGATCCATGGCACAGTTTATTACGAGACACAGAGGCCACCTGAGGTCCCAGCGTTCGTGAAGAACCACGGGCTGCTGCCACAGCACGAGTTCCAGCAGCTGCTGAGGAAGGCAAAGGTGGGTGAGGGCCATCCAGGTGTCCATGGGACCCTGCCCCCTATTAACCAGCTGGTGCTGCGGGCTCAGGTACCTTGAGAAAGAAAACCTAACTAAAGAGGAGAGGGAAAGGGTGCTACCTGCACCCAGCCTGGGCTTGCAGGCACTATCAGCAGGGGTAATTAGCCAGGAGCAGGGGTGATTAGCACATCACTTCAAGGTGTGTCTGATGAGCTTCTCCTTGCAGACCATCTGCAGATGGAGCACAAAGTTTCCTGATTCATCTTCTTTGGTGCTACGTGGAGTAGGGTGGGGGGGTTTCTTCCCCCCCCCCCCCCCCCCCCCCCAAATAGATATATTTTATATTTTATATATTTTTTTTATTATATAAAAATAAATGGGACTCTTGGAGTGAGTATGTGGGGTGCAGGCACACCCCAGGTGTCTTCAGCTGGGGTCTGGAGGACGTGCTGCTGGTTCCCCAGCCTGAATGGCTTTAGCAAACCAGTGTTGCTCCATGCAGACCCAGTAGGATGGTTGTGGCCACCAGTATTGCTCCATACAGACCCAGTAAGATGGTTGTGGCCACCAGTATTGCTCCATGCAGACCCAGTAGGATGGTTGTGGCCACCAGTATTGCTCCATACAGACCCAGTAAGATGGTTGTGGCCACCAGTATTGCTCCATGCAGACCCAGTAGGATGGTTGTGGCCACCAGTATTGCTCCATACAGACCCAGTAAGATGGTTGTGGCCACCAGTATTGCTCCATGCAGACCCAGTAGGATGGTTGTGGCCACCAGTATTGCTCCATACAGACCCAGTAGAAGGGCTGTAGCCACCATGAAGGACCTTGAAGCTCCTGAACCCCCCCATTATTTTGGGGGAGCTTTTAGCACGTTGAGGCTGTGGGGTGCTGGAGCTGCGTGGAGCTGCCCTGGAAGCTCAGTGAGCAGCCCAGAGGAGCAGAGAGAGAAGCTGGGGGTGTTACTTGGGAGCCTTTCCCACAGGGCTTGGCCTGTTTGCTCACCAGCAGCTGGGTTTCTCCCTTGCAGCTCTTCATTGGCTTTGGGTTCCCCTACGAAGGCCCGGCCCCGCTGGAGGCCATCGCCAACGGCTGCGTGTTCCTGCAGGCCCGGTTCCACCCCCCTCACAGCTCCCTCAACCACGAGTTCTTCCGTGGGAAGCCAACCTCCAGAGAGGTGAGCCTGGGCTGGAGGGAGACATCCCCTGCCCCCCCCCAGGGATTTGAGCAGGTGATAAACTGAAGGGGGGGTTGTTTTAATTCTCTTGTGAGATTTCCTCCCAAAGCAGGAGTGTGGAGACCTGCGGGTGGGCTCTCCTCTCTCATCCTCACATCATCACCATCTAGATCCTTTGAATCATGGAATCCCAGCCTGGGCTGGGTTGGGAGGGACCCCAAGGGTCACAGGGCTCCAACCCCCTGCCACAGGCAGGGACACCAACCTCCAGGCCTGGAGCTACACAAGGTTGCCCAGGGCCCCAGCCAACCTGGCCTTGAACACCCCCAGGGACGGGGCACCCACCCCCTCTCTGGGCAGCCCCTGCCAGCCCCTCACCACTCTCTCTGCACAGAACTTCCCCCTAAGATCTCCTCTCCCCCTTCCCTCCTCCAGCTTCACTCCAGCCCCCTTGTCCTGCCAGGCTCTGCCCTTGAACAAGCTGATTCCCCTCCTGTTCCTCTGCTCCCTTCAGGGACTGGCAGGCTGCAATGAGGTCCCCCCACAGCCTTCTCTTCTCCAGGCTGACCCAGCCCAGCTCCCTCAGCCTCTCTCCAGAGGGGAGCTGCTCCAGCCCTCTGAGCATCTCCAGGGCTCCTCTGACCCCTCTCCAACAGTCCCACATCTCTCTTGTGTTGGGGCCCCAGCTCTGGACACAGGACTCCAGCTGGGGTGTCCCCAGGGCAGAGCACAGAGGGACAATCCCCTCCCTGTCCCTGCTGCCACCCTTCTGCTGAATGCAAAACCCTGCAGTGGGTTTGCAGTTGCAGAGGAGAAGGTGCTGCAGGACACTTCTGCAGCCCAGCAACACTGACTCCTTCCCCATCAGCCCACACGTTCCCCCCTCCCCTGCTCCCAAACTGGGACTGATGCTTCCCTGTTCATCCTTCTGCCCAACCAGAGGGACACCAGGACCTCTGCAGTGTGTCAGGGGTACAAAACCCTCTCCCAGGTTTGCCCATCACTTGGAATTCAATGTGAGTGAAGCAGGGACTCTTTAAAAGTTAAAGGCTTGAGAAAATGGCCTCTTTTATTATTAATGAAGTGGCTAATGCAGTGCAATGCCTGCTCCCACTGAGAAGGGCTGTGTTGGGGGGCCAAGCAGCTCAGCCCTGCTGCAGCCTGAAGCAGCCATCACAGGGTAGGGAGCACTGGGCTGGCCTGGACCCCCATCTCTACCCTGTGCACCCCCTGAAATAGCTCCTGGTGTTAGCACCCATCCTAGGTGGGTGCTGTGGTTGTTCTTCAGCCAGGAGGGCAGCTGGGGACCAGGGCTGTGGAATGCTCCAGGGTGTTGGTATGCTGGAGGGGAAGGAAGGGGTCAGGCTGGAGGGGAAGGAAGGGATCAGGCTGGAGGGGAAGGAAGGGGTGAGCCTGGAGGGGAAGGAAGGGGTGAGCCTGGAGGGGAAGGAAGGGGTCAGGCTGGAGGGGAAGGAAGGGGTCAGGCTGGAGGGGAAGGAAGGGGTGAGCCTGAAGGGGGAGGAAGGGGTCAGGCTGGAGGGGAAGGAAGGGATCAGGCTGGAGGGGAAGGAAGGGGTGAGCCTGGAGGGGGAGGAAGGGGTCAGGCTGGAGGGGAAGGAAGGGGTCAGGCTGGAAGGGAAGGAAGGGGTCAGGCTGGAGGGGAAGGAAGGGGTCAGGCTGGAGGGGGAGGAAGGGGTCAGGCTGGAGGGGGAGGAAGGGGTGAGCCTGGAGGGGAAGGAAGGGGTCGGGCTGGAAGGGGAGGAAGGGGTGAGCCTGGAGGGGGAGGAAGGGGTCGGGCTGGAAGGGGAGGAAGGGGTGAGCCTGGAGGGGAAGGAAGGGGTCAGGCTGGAAGGGAAGGAAGGGGTCAGGCTGGAGGGGGGAGGAAGGGGTCAGCGTGGAGGGGGAGGAAGGGGTGAGCCTGGAGGAGAAGGAAGGGGTCAATCCCTTGGTAAAGAAATGAGAAAGGACAGCAAGGCATAAAATAAAACACAGGGTGGGTGTTGCTCTCCCCCTCCAGCCAGTGGGTTTTCAGGCCCATCTGCAATATTCTGCCTTGCCCCCAGAACCCCTCCTCTGCTCAGCATCCTCTCTCTCCCCTTCCTGAGAGCAGAGCTGGGCTCTGCCTGCCTCCCAGCAGCACGGGGCTGAAACAAAAGAGGGAGATCCCCCCAAAACTACCTGGTGGGAGGCAGGAGGCTGTGGGGTACCTGTGTGGGGGGGCTGCTTTTGGCAGCAGAATGATGCACCACTTGCTCCTGGTGTTGGGTGAGGATGGATTTTCTCTCCACCTTGTTTCTGGAGCTGCCATGCCTGCAAGGCACCAGGTTCCTTCACAAACCTCTGCTGGTTTGGACTATTTTTTGTCACTCCAGACCCACAAATGGCTGAGGTTAAGGTTAAATTGTGCTGAACTATGGAGATACTCAGGGCTGCAGAGGTGATGGAAACGGGGCATCCCAACCCCTCCTGCTCAGCCTGAGGTTGGGGTGCAGCTGAAACCAGAGGAAACCTTTCCCCAGCACATCCCTCTGCCTGCTGCTCCTCTCCACTGCTGTGAGGGACAGACAGCAGCCCTTCCAGCAGGGATTGCAAACTCCAGCCCTCACTGCTGTTGTTTTAGGTGTCCTCCCAGCACCCCTATGCTGAGGACTTCATTGGGAAGCCACACGTGTGGACTGTGGACTACAATAACTCTGAGGAGTTTGAAGCTGCTATCAAAACCATCATGAGGACCCAGGTATGGCCCAGCAGCTGTGCTGGGGGGGGCTCCCCGCTGCTGGGTTTGCAGGGACAAGTGCTGGGGGGTCTCCTCACTGCTGGGTTTGCAGGGACAGGTGCTGGGGGGTCTCCTCACTGCTGGGTTTGCAGGGACAGGTGCTGGGGGGTCTCTCCATTGCTGGGTTTGCAGGGATAGGTGTTGGGGTGAGGGGGTCTCCCCATTGCTGGGTTTGCAGGGATAGGTGTTGGGGGGGGTCTCCCCATTGGGTCTCCCCATTGCTGAGTTTGCTGGGACAGGTACTGGGGGGTCTCCCCATTGCTGGGTTTGCAGGGACAGGTACTGGGGGGTCTCCCCATTGCTGGGTTTGCAGGGACAGGTACTGGGGGGTCTCCCCATTGCTGGGTTTGCAGGGATAGGTGTTGGGGGGGGTCTCCCCATTGGGTCTCCCCATTGCTGAGTTTGCTGGGACAGGTACTGGGGGGTCTCCCCATTGCTGGGTTTGCAGGGACAGGTACTGGGGGGTCTCCCCATTGCTGGGTTTGCAGGGACAGGTACTGGGGGGTCTCCCCATTGCTGGGTTTGCAGGGATAGGTGTTGGGGGAGGAGGTCTCCCCACTGGGTCTCCCCACTGCTGGGTTTGCAGGGACAGGTACTGGGGGGTCTCCCCACTGCTGGGTTTGCAGGGATAGGTACTGGGGGGTCTTCCCACTGGGTCTCCCCACTACTGGGTTTCCAGGGATAGGTATTGGGGGGGGTCTCCCCATTGCTGGATTTGCAGGGACAGGTGCTGGGGGGGTCTCCCCATTGCTGGGTTTGCAGGGACAGGTGCTGGGAGGTCTCCCTTGTGACCATTAATCTCTTTTCCTTCCTTGCTTCCCCTCTGGAATTCTTTTCAAGGCAGAAACCCTCCTCTCCTGCAGCTTCAGGAGAACACAGCTCTCACCTTGCTTTGGTAGTGAGCATCGTAGGTGTTTCCCCAGGGCAGAGCAATGCCTTTGAAGGATCCCCTGGGGATCTCAGGGCAGAGCCAGAGCAAGGGCAAGCTGAGATGAAGGAGAAGAGGTTTGGGAACAGCTTGTAGTTGCTGGAGATACATAGCAGTGCTGGGACCTGGAGTGAAGCAAAGAGAAACCCAGAGAGCATCTGCCTGCAAGTGCACAGAGAGCTACAGACCTCTGAGCCTGCTGCTCCCCCACCTCACTGCTGATGGGTATCATTTGGATGGAGCAAATCAATAGCAGTAGCCCCAGGAGCTGTCTCTGAAGGATGAAGGGATGTAAAGAAGGGGGTGGGGATGTGGGGACCCCCCCCTCCCCCAGGATGGGCAGTGCTCCTGCTGTGCCCACCCAGGAAATGTGCTCTCATGAATATTTACCTCCTGCCCTGGAGCAGGAGCCTTTCAAGTTATCCACATTACTAAAGTCAATTTTCCTGGAGGGGAGGAAAGTGCTGAGCTCCATTTTGCTGGCAATTTGCTCTGCCTGGGATGAGCCAGCCCCTCCTGAGGACAGGTGATGCCCTGGGGGCTCTGTGGGGACTGGGTGTCATGGTGCTGGGTAGGATTTTGGAGAGGGGAGAGGTGCTGCTGACTGGAGAGGGTGTCATCTTTGCTTTCCCAGTGTTAGAGGGTGCAGAGGTGGGTGTCTGTGGCAGTCTGGGGACTTGATTCAGCTGGTGGAGCTGTGCCAGGGTCTCTCTCCCTACCCTGGGTGATGGCAGCAGCTCTTCACCTCGTGCTGATTCTCTCTCTGAGTTTGCAAAGAGCAAACAAACTCTTCTTATCTTTGCAGATTCATTCCAGTACCTCAATTAAAATGAAATTAAAAATCATTACAGCCCTGCTGCTGTGCTGCCAGGCCAGCTCTTGGTACTTGACCCTCTACCATCTGGGCTGGAGAGATGGTCCCAAAGCCAAGGTGATGCTGTGGGTGGGTGGCTGGGAGCTGCTGGTCTGTGCTTCAGGAGAGTGAAGGGAACTGTTTGGGTTTTCCAGAAAGGAGGAAGGAAATTGTGAAGCTTAGTGCTTGCCAGGCTGCTTAAAGGATTAATGATGGGGGAATTAAGTGCAGGGAAAGGGCTCTCTGGCTCCCCAGCAGCTGCCTTGCTCTCAGATGTCCCCTGGTTGTGCACCAGGTCAGTTTAGCTGCTTAATGATGTTGTCTGGTTAAAAACAAAAGGAGGAGAAAGGATTTTAGGGAAGGACTTGAAGGTGTGATGGGCACTGGGCAGGAGGAACCAGAGCCCATGTTGGGTTCTGCTCTTTCCAGCAGTGGGTGCTCACCAGGAGCATGCTGCTGGCACGTGGATCCCATCCCTGCCCAGAGACAAGGAGCTCCCACCCCTGCCCGGAGACAAGGAGCTCCCACCCCTGCCCAGAGACAAGGAGCTCCCTTCTCTGCTCTTCTCCCCATCCCCACCCTTCCCATCAGTGTGGGTGCTGCACGGTCACAGCACATTCCCACCTCCCTCTCTTCACAGGATCCCAGAATCCCAGGGGTTGGAAGGGGCCCCCAGAGCCCATGGGGTCCAACCCCCTGCCAAAGCAGGGTCCCTAGGACAGGGCACACAGGGCGGTGTCCAGACGGGGCTGGAATCTCTCCAGAGAAGGAGACTCCACACCCCCTGGGCAGCCTGGCCCAGGCTCTGTCCCTTAAGGAACATCTCTGCAGTTGCTCCCAGCTGATGGAGAGCAGGGGAAGCAGAGCTACAAGGGTGTCTGCATTGCCAGCACAGTGTGTGGGCAGCTGCTGGGGGCCAGGCAGCTGTGACCAGGCATCCCAGGGTGGTTGTTCTCTGTTTTCCATCCCAGAATTGACTAAACTCTGCCTCCTCTGGGACTGCAGGGCAGCTAAAGCTGCCACCCACCTCTGCAGCACCAGGGACCTGAGGTCCCCTCACATGAAGCATCCCATCTTCCTACTGCTGAGAGCTCCAAGTCCTCAATTTGCCTCCAAGGAACAAAACCAGGTGCTGGGGTCCCACTGCTTGGAGAACACAGAGTCACATCCCTGAGGGGGGGGGATTTAAAAGATATTGTATGAACCCTCCTGAAGCAGAGCAGGGAGTGACTGTGAATAACTTAAAGCAAGGGGAGGGTTTCATTTTTTTTTCTCCTTTTTTGCTTTTAAATAGAAAAGTCTGCTTCATTATAAGTCTTGTCAAAGCAATTAAGCCTAAAAATTGACCTACCTCACAGGTCTAAAAGCCTTATTATGGGCTTTGGCTTGAAGAATCCCTATGCTATCTTGTCTTTAAAATACTGTTTGTCACAGCAGGGATTGAAAACAAGGCCATTAGCAGGAGGAGGTGGCTGAGCCCTTCAAGGTTGCTGTTCCCAGCCAGGTGCTGGAGCTTGGAGAAATTTTCCTGCTTTGTTTTCTTTTTTTTCTGAAGGCAAAATGGGATGTTTTGTTATCAGAATATTTAACAAATTTCTCTGTGTTTCAGAATAACTCCCTCCAGTTTATTCTTTTTCCACTCAGAACGTTGTATTTCAGCTTTACTGGAATCTAATGATGCAGCTTAGTTCCCTGTGTGTGTTTGAAGAGACTTTCTGGGTTTAATGAAAGAAAGGCTTGTGCCTGAAATTCCACATCTCCCTTTGCTCTTCCCCAAGCTAAACAGTCCTGGAACACAGTGTTTGCCCCCTTCTTGGTGGGTGGGAACATTGGAAATTGAAGTGGGACCTGAAACAGGTGAATTTTCTCGTTCATTTTGTTGGTTCATGACTGAAAATTCCCTTATCCCACAGCTTTGCTCTTGCATTACCAGGCAAAACTCAGCCAAACCTTTTCTGGGGATGCTGTGGGAGGATGTTGTGGAAGCTGTGAGATGTCTCCTTGGCTCTGCCATCGGGTTTTTGTGCTATCAGCTGTGTCATACAGGGTGCTGGGGACTAGGAACCAGGGTGCTGGGACCTCATGCAGCTCTGCCCTGGCTTCAGCTGGGCTGGCAGAGCTTCCTTAGGTGTGTTTGGAGCTGGAAGGTCCTCTGGCAGGGCTGGCTGCTGTGTCTGTGCAAGGAACAGAGTTGGGATGCAGCCAGCATCCTTTACCAACCTAGATTAGCTTGAAAGAAACCTCCTCCTCCTCCTGACCTGAACTGTGGCTTGGGTTTGAAATGTTGGGGTATTTTTCCCCAAGAAAAAAACACCCCTGTGCTCCCCTCTCCTTGTCCTTTCAGAGGTGGCATCTGCTCCAGGTCACCCTGTACCTTCTGGGGGGAGGTTTTTGGTGAGCCCTGCCCCTGCCATTCACCCCCCTCTCAGAGCAGCTTTGGGTTCCCATCCCTGACCTATTTAGAAGGAAAACTGAAATCATGGCAGCACCAAACTCTCCTCCCCCAGACATCCAATCCCAGCACCGACACATGGGGGCCAAGACACCACCTGCATCCTCCTGGGAAGAGTGATGCCAGGGGGGTTGCCCCAGTGATGGATTGCAGCCCTTAGCCAGGGGTCAGGGGCTGCAGAAGGAGAGAGGGCTGCCCACACCACCACTTCCCCAGCCTTCAGCTTTCCCCACTGTCAGAAACAGCCCTCACACACACAATTTAATAGACCCAATAGTCTTGGTGGAGTGAAGGGAGAAGGCTTCATTATATTAAAGTCAAACATACAGGAATATAATGGAAAATTATACATTTCAGCCTCTGCTTGAAAGGATGGCATATTAAACATCACAGGGAAAATAGCTGGTTAAAGTGTTCCCAGCCTGCTGGTACGTGCCAGCAGAGAATTACATTCTTTTTCTACTTATTTGGCTGATGAAGTTTGGATATTTATTTATTTTTCTTCCTTCCTTTCTTTCCCTGTTAGATGAGGGAGAGTTATTTCTCTCCTCAGTGCTGGGATTCCTGCTGAGGGGCTCTCATGGTGATATCCCCCACCCTGGGGTTCCAGGAATTCCCCATTTGGCTGATGGGGAGAGCACTGGGATTGGAGAGCTCTGGCTCTGTGCCTGGGGGGGGGGGGAAAGAATGGCAAAGTTCATGGTCACTAACCCCCTCTGCACCCCCCCTCCTCCTCCTCCTCCTCCCTGTGCTGTCCTGTGTATCACTTCACTGGGCAGTGGGATGCAGTGGTCCCAGCTTTGGAGCCCTTCTCCTCCCTCCTGGGTCTCCAGGGAGATCCTGAGCTCCTGGTGCAGGGAGCAGCATTAAGGATGTGGCTGTTGAGAGGAGGCCAAGCCTGTCAGGTTTTAATTAAACAATTATCTTCCTGAAATTGGCATTTTCTATCAGTCCTGGGTACGTGTGCTGGGTCCTAACGAGATCCAGGAGAGGGGAGCAGGGGGGCAGCAAGAGCCTTCAGGGGAGCCCCGTGGGGGGGTGAAGGGGACACATGGGGGTGTGGGGGGCTGGAGGAGTGGGGGCTGCAGCCTCTTGCTGCTCCAACCCAGGAGCCTGTGGGCTGGGGGTGGTGGGTGGGGGGCTTGGTCCCACAGCATCACCTCCAGGCACAGTGGCAGCTACAAGTGAGCTTTGCTGCCTCTGCTCTGCTATGGATGCCCCACATCCCACTGGGTGCAATGGCAGCATTTTTTTTGGGGGGGAAAAAGGTTGTTTTCCAGAATTCCATCAGTCTGGTGTAAGGAAAAGCCCCCTCAGTGTGGCATGAGGTGGGACTGAGCACTGTGGTTTGTCTCCCTTGGGTGGATGCTGGGCAGCACCCAGCCCTGCTCAGGCTCTGTGCAGCTGAGATTGAGGGGGGGAGGGGTGTTGCTTTATGGAGGGCTCTGCCCTGCTTACCTGAGCACCCATCAGCAGTTGTTTGGGGGCAGGATCAGTGCCTGTCATCGTGTCAGCCCTGATTAGTGTGCACCCTCTGTAATGAGATGGAGTGGCTGTGATTTCCAGCCCTGCTGAGATCTCAGGTGGGATATTTATGGCAGGGAGATGCTTAGAGGGATCTTCTCAGCAGCCTGAGCCTTTGAGCTTGGGCTTGACAGGTGCTTCAAAAGGAGGTAGCTATTTTGGAGGTGCAGAGCTCAGAAAATAGCAGAAATTCTGTTTTCCAGATGAATTCTCTTTTGGGGGGGGGGGTTCCTTATCATCCTTCTTTTGCATGAAGCTCTGCAGAGATGCATGGTGGGGGAAAGGGAGGGGGTTGTCCCCCCTGAACCAGCCCCTTTCATGCACTGATGTCCTGTGGCTCATGTAACACCTCTCTGGAAATATAAAGGAGTGTGGAAAAAAAATCTCTCTGCCCAGGGCAGAAAGTTCCTTAACAAATAGCTTGTCCCAGAGGGAAGGGGTACATCAGTGATGCTGTGCTGGCAGCAATGCTCTTCCCATGGAGGAGGAGGGGGTCACTGTGGACCCAGGGCAATGGCTGTGCACTGGTCTTACTGGAAGGAAGAGAGCCCTGGAACCCCCAGAGCTGCTGTGCTGGGACTGGGCTCCCTGGGGGTGCTGCTGTGGGTAGGAGGGGAGGATTCTCAGGACTCTGAGGACAGGGAGATGTTGGGAAGTGAGTGCAGGCAGCCTCCTGAAGCCTGGCTGTGTTTCATAACCTGTTCTAAAAATACACCCGTGGATAAACACTGTACAGACAGCAGGTACTGACATGGGGGAGCATCAACCTTCTCTCCATCCCAGGGCGCAGCTGGCTGCTGCCCACCCACCCCGTACCAACCTGTGCTGGGGGCAGTGGGTGGCACTGAGCCTCAGGGGCTGGGAGCCCCCCAGCTTCCACCCTGTCCCAGCACCCAGGGCACAAACCCTTGGAGAAGTGATAGGGGCATCTTTTTATCCCCCCCCCACCCCATATTGTGCAGAGCCAGTCCCAGCCCTGGTGTTTCTCCAGCTGGAGCTATGAAGCCCAGACCTCTCTGGAGCTGGCAGAGCTGTGCCCAGGGGCAGAGGAACAGGGGATGCTAAACCAGACCCAGGGCATCACCTGGGGTGCTCATGCTCTGCATTAACTTGGCATCCTTACCAGTCCTAACTCCTCCCCCATCTTTTAAATTACCCCCCTCCCCTGGCCCACAGCAGTGGGGGGTTTGTTGGGCTGAAGCAGTTCCAGCTTTGGTTGGAGGTGACCTCTTTAGATGACAACTGATTTTGTTTTACAACTTGCCAAAAAATGAAGAGAAATGAGGCTAAAATGGAACAGGGTGACTGACTGTCCCCAACAGATGGGTCAAACCCAGATGAAGCCTTCCTCCTCTTCCTCTCAAGTGCTTTTTATGGCTTCTGAAGTTTTTCCACTCCTTGTTTTCTGCCCTGCTTGCTTTGGTGGACAAGCACAAGCCATGGGCATGGGTGCTGCTGGCCCAGGCCCAGCATGGCAAGGCTGTCCCTGCTTGCTGCCTGCTCTCTGCTCTTCCCCCTTGACAGGTGGACCCTTACCTGCCTTATGAGTACACCTGTGAGGGGATGCTGGAGCGGATCCACGCCTACATTCAGCACCAGGTTGGGAAGCATCCCTGTTCTCCCTTGGGTGCCATCCCTGTTCTTCCCTGGGTCCATCACCATTCTCCTTTGGATGCCATCCCTGTTCTCCCTTGGGTGCCATCCCTGTTCTCCCTTGGGTGCCATCCCTGTTCTCCCCTGGGTCCATCCCTGTTCTCCCTTGGGTGCCATCTCTGTTCTCCTTTGGGTGCCATCCCTGTTCTCCCCTGGGTCTGTCCCTGTTTCCCTGGGCAAAACAAGCTTCTGGCCCCATGCAGGTCCCCAGCAAGGAACCCCAGGCCCCATCCCTGTGCAGCCAGTGGCCAAACCCCAGAGAGCACCAGGAGATGGGGCCTGGAGAGATTTGTTGTGAATCAAAGATGCTGCAGGGGGGAGGGTGGCAGAAGGTGCCTGGGTCAAGGCATCTCTGCTGCAGAGAACGAGGGAGCACTGGGAGAAGAACAGGTGGCTGGTGCCTTCAACTCTCACAGCAGGCAATGCCATCCATGTCCCACCAGCAGCCTCCCTGCCCTGTCTCACCCTGTCCCTTCAGGCACTGACCTGTTGTCTACTCTCCCACCAGGATTTCTGCACCACGTCGTCTCCTCCTCTGCCTCCCAAGGCCAAGAGTCCAGCTATGCAAAGCCCTCCAAGCCCGCTGGCCCTGTCCCCCAACGCCACCCACCTGGTGTGGTCCCCCAGTGCCAGCTGGGCCCCCCAGGCCTGGCCCCCAGTGGATTCCCTGCAGGTCTGGGTGTCAGAGGCTCAGCACTCCTGCACTGAGACGTGCCGTCGGCACGGGCTGGTCTGCGAGCCCACCTTCTTCAGGTTCCTCAACAAGGAGGAGGTGTTTCTCCAGTAAGTAGTGACCTTCCTGGTGAGGTGCTGCTAGAAGCCAGCAGCCACCTGGTGCCTGCTCCACCAAGACCCATTTTCCCCATGTCCTCCCTCCCTCAACCCCACTGAGGTGCCTTCATGCCCAAGGCAGCATTATCAAGGTGCTCTCTGCAGAGCAGCCCGTTGCTTCCACATCTTGGGCTTGACCATCTTCACGCTTCAGAAGGTCAACAATAGTCTTTCCAGGCACGTCTCCACCTCTCTCCCACCCTGTTCCTCTCCACCTCCTCCATGTTCTCTCCCTTCCTCTCCTTTTTTTTAATGCCTTTCTCTATAAAACTGCATTTTGAACACACAGCAGTGAGGTTTTAATAGAGTATAAATCTGTCATCGGGCTCCGTGCTGCTCTGTGGGCAATTAAAATGTGAGCATTGCCATTGCTGGCACGCTGGGCAGGCTGGTGCTGGGAGTCCCACTGACATTTTTATATGATAAATTAGGCTTGGAGCTCACTTTTTCCCTTCCATGCAACCCCTCCTCCAGACCTGAAAACTCACCGGTTGCAAGGGGTTGGTGGGAGGGTGATGGTGGTGCTGCTGATGTGGGCAGAGGTGGGAGGAGAGGGATGCTGAGGTCTGTGCTGGGCATTTCTGCCTCTCCTCTGGGTGTTTGCTGGTGGCTACCCCTGCTTTGCTGGCTCATTCCAGCTAGCAGGGGATGTGTGGGTGTTTGCTGAACTCATGTGCCCTTCCAGGGGAGGTGTCCATGGAGAGTGGACAGACCTTGTTGGTCAGCAGGAGCGTGGAAAAGATCTGGCTGGATCTTTGTGTGTGGCTCACATGGGGGCTGGGGTGTCCCTGGGCTGCAGGGTTGAGTTGGAAGGGTCACCCCTTCCTGTGTGGTGTGTGGGGCTGGGGACAGGCTTTCCCTGGGCTGCAGGGTTATGCTGGGGACAGGCTTTGCTTGGGCTGCAGGGTTGAGCTGGGGACAGGCTTTGCCTGGGCTGCAGGGTTGAGCTGGGGACAGGCTTTGCTTGGGCTGCAGGGTTGAGCTGGGGACAGGCTTTCCCTGGGCTGCAGGGCTGAGTTGGAAGGGTCACCCCTTCCTGCATGGTGTGTTGAGCTGGGGACAGGCTTTGCCCGGGCTGCAGGATTGAGTTGGGGACAGGCTTTCCCTGGGCTGCAGGGTTGAGTTGAGGACAGGCTTTCCCTGGGCTGCAGGGTTGGAAGGGTCACCCCTTCCTGCATGGTGTGTTGGATTGGGGACAGACTTTCCCTGGGCTGTAAGGTTGGAAGGGTCACCCCTTCCTGCATGGTGTGTTGGGCTGGGGACAGGCTGTCACCTCTAGCCAAGTGCTTACGGTTCCTGGTGCAACCAGTAAAGATCTGCCCAACACTTAACAAAGGAGCCTCTCTAAGAAGGACAGGGCGACACCAGAAGCCCTTCAGGGACACCTTGGGCAGCCTGCCTACCTGAGCTGACCCACCTTGGTCTTGTTCCCAGGCTCAGCATCACCTGTGACAGCACGGAGTACGAGATGAACCATCTCTACCCGGCGGTGGCCGAGAAGGTCCACGAGTGCTACCTCCAGAAGGAGCCGCTGCTCTTCAGCTGCGCCGGCTACAACACCAAGTACCGGCGCCTCTGCCCCTGCCGTGACTACATCAAGGGACAGGTGGCCCTGTGCAGACACTGCTTGTGACCTGCTGTGTGTCCCCCAGCTGTGTGTGTCCCCCACCGGCGGCTGCGACAGGCGACGGTGCAACCAGGGGGCTGCTCCTCAAAGCTTCATGCAATAGAGTGGAGGGAGGTGGGGGACAGGTCCCTCCTGCTGGGTGAGCCGGAGGGTGTCAGACACTCTTGGGGGGTTGTTTTGTCCACCAGTCAACTGTGAATGACCATGTCCTGACCTTTGGTTTCATTTTCTTCTTGAGGAGCATCATCCGACCGCATCCCAACTCACCGGGACCTGGTGGCGCTTGGGACAGGGTGGTGGGGAGAAGGGGACTTGGGGACACCCCTCCTCTCCCCTGAGAAGCCACCAGCAGACTGCAGTTCCAAGGTTTCCATCCTCTCCAAGCATCCTGGCTTGTTTTATTTATTGATGGTTTGGTTTGGGGTGGTTTCTTTTTTTAACCCATCCCCCTGACAAAAGGTAAATTAAAGGGGAAGCAACACCCAGCCCCTTCTGTGGGAGTTACTGGGGAGAGCTGGGGGGTGGGAGGGGGGGCAGTGGGAGGGGGTGGCTGGCACCCACCTTGGCTACAGAGCTGGAGGATGAAGCCCAAGGAGAACGACTGGGCTTGGTGGGGTCTGTCCCCAGGAATGGCTGGTGGGAGCTGGATGGTTCCCAGGCTGTGCTTGGGAAGGGAGGGGAAGGATGGGGCTGGGGGGATGCTCCCAGGAAGGGCTCTGATCCCTGGGGAAGGGCGCTGATCCCTGGGGAAGGGCGCTGATCCCTGGGACAGGATGCTGATCCCTGGGGAAGGGCTCTGATCCTTGAGGAAGGATGCTGATCCCTGGGGAAGAATGCTGATCCCTGGGGAAGGGCTCTGATCCCTGGGGAAGAATGCTGATCCCTGGGGAAGGGCTCTGATCCCTGGGGAAGGGCGCTGATCCCTGGGGAAGAATGCTGATCCCTGGGGAAGGGCTCTGATCCCTGGGGAAGGGCGCTGATCCCTGGGACAGGATGCTGATCCCTGGGGAAGGGCGCTGATCCCTGGGGAAGGGCGCTGATCCCTGGGGAAGGGCGCTGATCCCTGGGACAGGGCTCTGATCCCTGGGGAAGGGCTCTGAACCTTGGGGAAGGATGCTGATCCCTGGGGAAGAATGCTGATCCCTGGGGAAGGGCTCTGATCCCTGGGACAGGGCTCTGATCCCTGGGGAAGGGCTCTGAACCTTGGGGAAGGATGCTGATCCCTGGGGAAGAATGCTGATCCCTGGGGAAGGGCTCTGATCCCTGGGGAAGGGTGCTGATCCCTGGGACAGGATGCTGATCCCTGGGGAAGGGCGCTGATCCCTGGGGAAGGGCTCTGATCCCTGGGGAAGAATGCTGATCCCTGGGGAAGGGCTCTGATCCCTGGGGAAGAATGCTGATCCCTGGGACAGGGCGCTGATCCCTGGGAAGGACGCTGATCCCTGGGGCAGTGCTGGCAGGGTGGAGATAACCAGAGTTCCCCCACAGTGGGCTGTGCCTGGAGCTGTGTGTCCCTCCCCAGGCTGGTGTGGCAGTGGTGGGGGGACAGGGGTGGCTCAGGGTTTGAATGAGGGGGTGGGAAGGAGGTGCTGTGGCAGGAGCTGTGCTCTGGGGAGAGGGGCTGACTCAGCAGGAGCAGCGTGGTGCCTCTGTGTGCCCCAGCTCTGCAGCCACAGGACAGGAGCTGCACCCAAACATCTTCCATCTGCTGCCTGCACTGCTCTGGCTTTTGTTGATGCCATTCTGCTGGCTTTAGGGGAGCTTCCCCTGCTCCCCTTTCCCTCCTGGGGTGTCCCCTTGCTGGGTGAGTGCTGGCTGGGGTGTTTCTGTAGGGTTGCTCGCTCGAGTGAAGCTGTGTTGCTGTGAGGTGGGTGCTCAGCTCTCCTGCTGCTTGGGGAGTCAGTGGGGAGACCCTCACATCCCATAAAACACGTGGCTAGAAAGTTATGGGCTGAAAACCCCCTCCCAGGGAGGGGTTTCCAGGCATTGGAGGAGCTGCAGGTCTGGCTGGTGAGGTGGTAGCCTGTCCTGGAGGTGACACCACAGGGTGCTGGGGCCTGGCAGGCTTGTCCCTCCCTGTGCAACAGCATCAGACACACCCCCACCAGCTCCCCTTGCCTTGCCCTGGGAAGGGGGACAGTGTGCTCTGGGCATCCCTTGGGTCGAGCCCGTGAGCCCACCACAGCGTGCCCGGTCACAGCCTGTGCTGGATGAGGCAGGAGCTGGAGATGTTCCCGTTATCCCAAAGCAATTTATCACCTTCAGCACAAGATTGAGTCCAGTTCTGGGCTCCCTGGGATAAAAAGGACAGGGATCTCCTGGAGAGAGTCCAGAGGAGGCTCTGGAGATGCTGAAGGGCCTGGAGCATCTCCCCTGTGAGGAAAGGCTGAGGGAGCTGGGGCTGTTCAGCCTGGAGAAGAGAAGACTTAGGGGGGACCTGATTAATGTTGATCAATATCTTAAGCATGGGATGCAGGGGAAATGGGCAGCCCCTTGTCAGTGTCTGTGGGGACAGGACAAGGGGCAATGGCTGCAAGTTGGAGCACAGGGAGTTCCCCACCAACCTGGGGAAGAACTTTTCCCCAGTGAGGGTGAGGGAGCCCTGGGCCAGGCTGCCCAGGGGGTGTGGAGTCTCCTTCTCTGGAGAGATTCCAGCCCCGTCTGGACACCGCCCTGTGTGCCCTGTCCTAGGGACCCTGCTTTGGCAGGGGGTTGGACCCCATGGGCTCTGGAGGGCCCTTCCAACCCCTGTGATAATGTGATTCTCAGGCAGCATCCAACCCTCAGGGCATCACCCAGAGCAGGACTCAGAGCCTGCTGATGGGGCAGAGACATGACAGGTAATACCAGAGCATTACTCAGCCCCATCACCCAAATTTACAGCCTGGCTCGAGATCCAACAAGGTTCCAGGCAGATCATTATTTCCCATGACAGTGGGGAAGGTGAGCCAGCCGCCTTCTATTTCAGCCTGGAGAAAAACACTCCTGCCAGGGGCTAATTGGGACACGCTGCAGCAGGAGGCAGGCGCTGAGCTGCTGAAAGGTGAAGGCTGTTTGAGAAGCAGCTGAGCAGAACCACTGGAGAAAGCTGCCCAGGGAGCTGCTGTGCAAGGGGAGCTGCCTCAAGATGCATCCCAAGCTTCTTGGTCTTTAAAGCTCGCTTAGATCCTCTAAAAAACTGGGGTTTATTTGGTCCTTACAACACTAGGAAGTAAATCACTGGGGGGGTTGTGCTTGCAAAGCCCCAGTGCTGCTCCTGGGCAGCTGGGGCAGCAGTGCTGAAGCCTTTGCTGGGCAGTGCTTGAGGCCAAGCTGAAGGGTGCTTTAGCAAGGCACAAGGTATCGCTGCTCAGCGCTGCAAGGGCAGTATGTGCTGCCTTTATTCATGTACCCACAGCTGGCTGGGAGCCACAGGGATTACTTAATCCTTCCCCTTGTCTGGGGTCATGGGCAGGGTGGAAACTGCCTCCACAATCATAGAATCATAGAATCATAGGGGTTGGAAGGGCCCTCCAGAGCCCATGGGGTCCAACCCCCTGCCAAAGCAGGGTCCCTAGGACAGGGCACACAGGGCGGTGTCCAGACGGGGCTGGAATCTCTCCAGAGAAGGAGACTCCACACCCCCTGGGCAGCCTGGCCCAGGGCTCCCTCACCCTCACTGGGGAAAAGTTCTTCCCCAGGTTGGGGTGGAACTCCCTGTGCTCCAACTTGCAGCCATTGCCCCTTGTCCTGTCCCCACAGACACTGACAAGGGGCTGCCCATTTCCCCTGCATCCCATGCTTAAGATATTGATCAACATTAATCAGGTCCCCCCTTAGTCTTCTCTTCTCCAGGCTGAACAGCCCCAGCTCCCTCAGCCTTTCCTCACAGGGGAGATGCTCCAGGCCCTTCAGCATCTCCAGAGCCTCCTCTGGCCTCTCTCCAGGAGATCCCTGTCTGTTTGATCCCAGGGAGCCCAGCACTGGACACAACACTGCAGGTGGGGCCTGAGCAGGGCAGAGCAGAGGGGGAGGATCCCCTCCTGTGACCTGCTGCCCACACTCCTCCTGCTGCCCCCCAGGATCCCATTGTCTCTCTCAGCCCCAGGACACACTGCTGGCTCATGGCCACCCTGTCATCAACCAGGACCCCCAGGTCCTTCTCCAGCAGCTCCCCCCCAGCCTGTACTGATTCAAATGGTTAAGAAGTCTCTCTTGTTGGCCCTGTGATTGTGCATCACTCCTGGATGCTGGATGTAACAGGGACTGGTTGAACTGGGGACCGCCCCTCCTGCCTCATCCTGTGTGGAACCCCAGCTGCTGGGGCAGGGGGGTGGCTTGGTCTGTAAAATCCCACAGAGGTGGTGTGTTGGCTGGCTGGGTAACACCCATGCTGGGTATTGATGGGGGCTTTGTGTGCAGAATTGGGGATGGGGGTGTGTGTGTGTGTGTGTGTGTGCCAGGGCTGTGTGTGGCTCAGGGTGCAGCAGCTCCTGCAGCACGGCTGGTCCTGGGCACAGAGGTGGCAGCAAGTGATGGAGCTGCTGGGCTGGCAGCAGCTCCCAGAGGAGCTGGCTTAAAAGAAAAGGGACTTTGTTACCCAGAGATGCTTTATTTCCCTGCTTGTTTCTGGCCCCAGCCATCACTGGAGCATCCTGCTGCCCTCCTGAGCCCTTTGCTGAGTGGGTCTCCAGCATGTGCCCCAGTGCCCCTGGCCAGGACACGCTTCCATCTGGAAGGGAGATCTGAGGAAGTTACAGGCATGAAGTTCACCAGTTACTAAGTGCAGAGTGTGGAAGAGATCTAAAGGGAAACTCAAGTGCTGCCCTATGAAAGAGATTCTAATTACTGCAACTAATTACCAAGAATAAATCCCCACTTGGGAGGGGGAGAGAGGGGGAAACAGTGTCAAAGCTAGGGAAAAAAGCAGGCAAAAATCAAAGGAGGAGCTGTCAGCTACATCCTCCTGCTCCAGGGGGATGGGACAGTTTGTTTAACAATCAGAATGGGGGTGAGGGGAGCCCCTGGGGTCTGCTTGGGGGGACAGGGACCTTCTCATGGCATCTCTGGTGGCATTGCAGCTAGCAGAGCCTCCTGAAAGTTGTTCTTTTAAACCTGTTTTCCTCTTCTGGCAGCTGTGAAAGCAGGACAGGCGTGTCCAAAGAATGATATTGTTCTGGAAATCCATTTTCCACACCTAGAGATGGAGCTGGGGGCGATGCCTGGTTCTTAGGAATTCCACTCAGAACTTAATTTCTTTCTGGAGTTGTAGGGTTGGGTTTTCTTCCCTTTGTTTTTAGTGTTGATGGAGTGAAAGCCTTCCCTTGCCAGTACAGCTGGGGCAGTGGGGGTGTCTGGCAAGAGGATGGATGGTCCCTATGCCAGCATCCCCTCACAGAGTCACAGCATCACCAGGTTGGGAAAGCCCTTTAAGCTCATCAAGTCCAACCATTCCCATCCTGTGCTGACCCACATCCCTGAGCACCTCATCTCCCCTCTGTTCAACACCCCCAGGGCTGGGGACTCAGCCCCCTCCCTGGGCAGCCTGTGCCACAGCCCCACAACTCTGCCAGGGAAGAACTTTGCCCTCCCAGCTGAGCTGACCCTGCCCTGGCCCAGCTTGAGCCCAGTGCCCCTTGTCCCAGCTCCTGTCCCCTGGCTGAAGAGACCAGCGCCCACCTCTCTGCACCCTCCTGGCAGGGCAGGAGAGGTGGGGAGAAGGTCTCCCCTCAGCCTCCTCTTCTCCAGCCTCAACACCCCCAGCTCCCTCAGCTGCTCCTCAGAGGATTTGCCCTCCAGCCCCTTCCCCAGCCTGGTTGCCCTTCTCTGGACTGGCTCCAGCACCCCAATGTCCTTCTGATGCTGAGGAGCCCAGAACTGGACCCAGCACTCGAGGTGCAGCCTCCCCAGTGCCCAGTCCAGGGGCACAATCCCCTCCCCAGACCTCCTGGCCACGCTGGCTCTGACACAAGCCAGGATGCCCTTGGCCTTCCCGCTGCCAGCTGGGCCCTTCTCCAGCATCTTCCCTTGCAGAGGCTCAGCCTCCCTCAGCTCCCAGAGCAGCAATCTGGGCTGTAAATCACAGCCAGGGAGGGGAGGTAATAGCGCTGCTCTGCTCTTATCTGGGGCTTTATTAGGAAATCGTTAAGCAGCTTTTCCCTCCTGATGCCCTGCTTATCAGCTAAGATGGCAAATTGCAGCCCTGATGTGGACAGCCCAGGCCAAGGAAACCCATTTATTTCCCTTAACGGGTTTATCGCTGGATCAGGGCTCTGCTGAAGATGTAAGCACCAGTGGTTATTTCCCCAGGTGATGGATCTAGCTGCCACACAGCCTGCAGTAACCACAGCACGCTGCCTGACAGGGATGTCTAATAGCCCCGTGGTCAGCACTCCTGGCTCATGTATTTCAAGGTCTTGCTTTAATTGAGTCCTGTCTCCCTGGTGTCACGCTTTGCTTGGCTTTTTTTTGGTAAATTTATTTTTTTTCTCTCTCTCTTCCCTTTTAGAAAGACTTCCCAAAATAAACTAATGTGTTTCAGCTCCCATCCCCTTCCCTCAGCTCCCCCTTCCTTTGGCAGAGCCATGAAGAAACTTAGCAAATTGAAACTGTGGCCCCAGATTCACAGACCTGAGAAGAGCAAGGAAATCATTTTGCCTTTTTTTTTTCTTCTCATTCTTTATTTCCCCCCCTTCCCCTCTCCCTTTTTTTTTTTTCTCCCCCAGTAGACAGCCCTCAGGGAGGGTATGAAATCCCCTTTCAAAGCTGTGGAGCCCAGCTGTTCCCTTTCTTATCATCTGGAGTGCTGATGCCTGGTGACACTCATTGTGGCTCGTTAGTGGAAAGCCATTAAAACTCCAGATCAATATTTCCTCAGGAGAGATAGTGCCCATTCAATACTACTGCCCAGGCAGGCAGAGAAATACCAGCACCCAGCAGCAAAACTGCTGAGGATGCAGCTTCTACTGCCAGCACCCATGGCAAGAGGGGGACAGGACACCCCCCAGCCCAGGCAGTGTGGGAGCAGAGCCAGGATTTGGCCCTCAGCATCCAGATTTTCTGAAGAGGGGGAGAAAAGTTAAAGGTTGTGGGAATGGGGAGAGGTGGGAAGTGTTTGAGGGGGGGTTTGGTGCCTCTGTTGGGCTTCACCCCCAACCAGGGCTCCTGGGTGCAGGTCCCCCTGTTGCCAGCAATGGGTTTCAGCAGGGTAAATATCAGGGAATGCTTTGGCCATTCCCAGCACCCAGCTGCTGGGTTTGGAAAGCTGGGAGGGAAGGGACTGGTGGGGGGGGTGCAGCCCCTCTCCTCCCCATCTCTCAGAAGGTTCCCACTGCCTCTCACCCTCCGGAACCCAGCTCCCAGTAAAAACCAGTTGGAAACAGCTTTGCTCTTAGTTTTGGAGCGAGCTACCAGACATCTCAGCCCTTCTATATATAAATATAAACCAGAAAACAGGAAATAATGATCTGCCCTAATTTAGTTCCTTTCATCTCAGGATTCAAAGCATCTCACAGCAATGAGGGGAAAAGAGACTGCAACCTGCATGGAAATGCTGCCATTTAAAGGGGGAGGTGAGGGGGGGTGCAGCTTTTTGCTGATCCCTGCACCATGAGCTCCCACTCACCGGCCCAGATTCCTCCCCAGATTACCCCAGTTTCCTCCCCAGATTACCCCAGTTTCATCTCTCTCAGCCTGGGACCTGGTAAGTCAGCCCAGGAAGGGGGGATGCTCTTGCCAGCCTGCCGTGGCACACAGCTGGCTCGCTGCTGTCGAGCGTGGAGAATTGTTTATTTAATCAATTAATCGAATTAATTAATTTTCAGGAGAGTGTTGAGGAAAAGAAGAGGCAGTGCCAGCAGCACTGCTGGCTGGCTCGCTGCGTGGAGCAACAGCAGCAGGGGTGGGATCTGGTGGGGGGGGCTCAGTGGAGCAAGATGGGAATCATGATCCGAGGGGTTTGGGCTGGGAGGGAGCTTTAAACTCAGCTGGACCACACCCCCCCCCCCCCCCCCCTCCCCCGCCATGAGCAGGGACATCTTCAGCAACATCAGGCTGCTCAGGGGGAACCAGCTTGTTCAAGGGCAGAGCCTGGCAGGACAAGGGGGCTGGAGTGAAGCTGGAAGAGGGAAGGGGGAGAGGAGATCTTAGGGGGAAGTTCTGTGCAGAGAGAGTGGGGAGGGGCTGGCAGGGGCTGCCCAGAGAGGGGGTGGGTGCCCCGTCCCTGGGGGTGTTGAAGGCCAGGTTGGCTGGGGCCCTGGGCGGAACCTTGTGTAGCTCCAGGCCTGGAGGTTGGTGTCCCTGCCTGTGGCAGGGGGTTGGAGCTCTGTGACCCTTGGGGTCCCTCCCAACCCAGCCCAGGCTGGGATTCCATGATTCTATGCTCAGAGCCCCACCCAACCTGGCCATGAGTGTCTCCAGGGATGGGGCTTCAACCACCTCTCTGAGCAACCTGTTCCAGTGTCTCACCACCCTCATTCTCCTCATATCTAGTCTGAATCTCCCCTTTTTTAGCCTAAAGGCACCACCCCTTGTCCTGTGGCTACAGACCCTGCTAAAAGCTGTCCCCATCTTTCTTACAGCCCCTTTAAGCACTGAAAGGCCAGAGAAGGTCTGTCTGGAGCCTTCTGCTCTCCAGGCTGCACAACCCCATCCCTCTCAGCCCTTCCTCACAGGAGAGGAGCTCCAGCCCTTGGGTCATTTCCATAGCTCGCCTTTGGATTTGCTCCACCAGGTCCCTGTCTGGTGCTGTATAGCAGCTGCAGTCACTCTGCAGCCTCCCAGCAGCCCTGTCCTCAGGGAAAGGGATGCCAGAGCCCAGGCACTCAAATGGCTGCATCTCCCTGTCCCTGCCATTGCCAGTCTCACCCCTTTGTGTCACCGAGCCTCCTGTGTGTGCTCAGCACGGTGTCCTTCCCTCTCACCAAATCCACCCCGCTGGGGCTGCCTTACCCTGGGAACTGGGGAAAGAGATCACACTGGTTTTATCTGCAAAGCTCCAGCATCAGCCCTGTGGCAGCGGCAGCCATGTTCCCTGGCTCGGGTTTGGGGCCTAGTTTGGAGCCGCCTTCGTTCCTGTCCCCACGTCACTGTCTCTCATCACCGAGGTCAAAGGAGGAGCAGTGATAAGGTGCCAGTGTAGAGCTTGGCCTGCACCATGGGTGGTGGCAGTGCCACCGTGGCCTCTCCGCTGTCCAGCCCTCTACCCTGCCAGCTGTGGCCAGCGGTGGCAGGGGCTGGACCTGCGAGCAAGAAGCTCACCAAAGGAATCTGGGTGGCAACAGATTTCCATGCTTAATTAACTCAAATTAATCCCAATTACAAACCGTAATTGGGATTATAGTGGTTAATCATCTTTCCCCCCCCAAGCAACACCCATGCTATCTGCTGTAACGTGATGATAAAGGCAGGGGACGTGGATCCCGTGTCCCTGGCTCCAGAGCTGCCACTGTGGGTGCTTGGGCATACCCAGGGGGATCAAATCCATCTGGTCCCTTTGATATGCTGCTCCCCAGGGTGGAGGACAGGTGAGTGAGGGACTGTGTGACCCCCCAACACTGCCAGGGTGTGATGTACTGGGTTGCATCGTCACAGCTTTTCTGAGGACACAGCAAATTTGGCTGCTTGTGCTGCTGTTGGAGCATTTTTCTGTGGAAACACTAAACCATGGGGAGGTCTCGTTGACTTTTCCTGTCCTTCTCCACTGTTGTTTTGTGCTAAAAAGAGCCTGGATGCAAACATCTGCTTGTTCTTCCTTTTCTGAGCGTGTTAATTAAGTGATGTCCTCCTGTGACAGGTTGGGCTCTGCAGGAATGTGGAGTGCTCCTTTCCTCCCATTCATGCTGGTGGGCTCTGGACCCCTCAGAGCCCCAGCAGCAGCTCAGGACTGGGCCCAGCTCTGGCTTTAAACACACCCTGCTTCCCCCCACCGCTCTCTGAAGCTCACCCAGCAACGCCCCAACACCTCCTCTCTGTACCCCTCTCCTGCCTGTGGGATCTCTGGAGGGAGCATCACACTGCAGCCTTGCTGTTCCCTTGGGGAATTTGCTCTGGGAGTCACAGGGTGGGAATCACCATCAGCAGCCACAACCCCCCCAAGCTACCCAGGGAACTGGGAAAGGTGCTGATGGTGCTGGTTTGGCGTCAGGTCCTTTCCTGCCCTACTGAGGGCAGGCTGGGGGGCTGAGAGGGGAATATTTGGGGAGACTGCACCCCAAAGGCTAGATCCCAGCACTGCCTCAAAAGAAATGCTGGGTGCCTGGTGCCCAGGATGCATCAAAGCAGAGCAGGCAATTAAATACCCCAGAGAGGACAAACTCGCTGCAACAGTTCCCAGAGTGGTCACCCCCAGTATGGAATGGCACAGGAAATCCAGGACTATGTTGCTCCTTCCATTTGACTCAGCTTCAGCCAAAGCCACAGAGAAGCTTGTGCACCACAGGTCTCAAGGGGCATCTCCAACGTGAGCCTGTTCTGCTGCAGAGGAAGAGTGCTGCTGTTTGTATCCTGCCCCAAACGCAGCTCCCAGCACCCATGAGGGGCTCAGTCCAGGTTTGGAGATGATATTTGGGCTGGGGGCTTTTGGTCTGAGCGTTGTTGAAGGGGAGAAATAAATCACTCAAGGAAGCTGCTGGTGGTTTCAGTCCTGTAGTGGTGACTGGAAATCCTGGGCAGGACTGTAAAGTGACATTAAACTGCATCTGCTCTGTGTCCCCCTTACAAAGCTCTTCTCCTCCTACCAGGAGGATGTTTTACAGCTCTGCTTATTACAGGTTGAGACAGGGTCAAGTAGCTGCCAGGCAACCCTGGCTACAGTGGTAAGAAACCATCAGGGATGGAGGGGACCAGAAGGCAGGAGAACTGATGGAGCCTCTTGTGGAGTTTGCAGCAGGCTTGTGAGCCCCATCTGACTGCTCAGGGACCTGGGCACACGATGCCCATGCAGGTGTAGTGAGCTGCACTGGTTGTACTGGTTGCTTGCAGGGTAGAGCTGCTGGGGGGACCTAGGAGAGATGCTGAGAGCCACCTGTGAGGATGCTCTCAAGCTGGGGGGACCTGCTGAGGGGGACCCCTGAGGAATGCCCCACCAGCCTGGGTGAGAGGGAGTAATCTTATTGCCATGGAGACCAATGAGACAGTTGAAAACTCGCTGCCATGGAAACCAGTTTGGGAACCTGTCAGACCATCCCAATCAAGTTGTGGGGATGGTGATGGTCTGTGTGTCATGGGGTGGTTGGGACAGTCAGATGGATGCTCTAGAGCAGGGTGGAGCCACTGCTGAATGCCCCCCAGATGAGTTACCAGAGGGCCAAACTGGAGTGATGCTTCTCCAAACTGGGAAACTGAGCAGTCCAAACTGGAGCAGCACAGGCTGAGGGAAAGAGAGGCTGGATACTCCTGGCTCTTGGCCAGGCAACCTGCCCCCACTCAGGACCACGAACTGAGCAGAAACAAGAACATTAACACAGCTGAGGGTGGGAATTTGGCACAGGGGAATCATGGAGAGGCTGGGCAGGAAGAGCAGGACTGGGACACGGGGCTGGTGGGAGCAGTGGGAGGGCAAGGGATGCTCTCAGCTTGGCAGCAGGGAGGTGATGGGAATAGCTCTTCCTCCCCACCCAGAACCAATAAAACATCTCCTGTTTGGGCTTTGTGATGGCTTTTCTTCTTAAAATAGGAAAACAAGGGAGGCCCTGTCACCACCAGGCTGAGCCTTCCCTTTGCAAGGGAGAGGTGCCCACTGTGCCTTGCAGCAGTGACTGAACATCCTGGGATGTCTCCATGCCCTTCCAGCCTTGCTCCTGGCACAGACCAGCTGCTGGCAGCTCTGCAGTCACCTCCCTGACACACAGCAGAGGAGAAGCAGCTCTGCTTTGTCCCACCCTGTCCCCTCCCCACTGCACCCAGCAGCATCTCCTTTGCACGTGGGTGATGAGCACCTCGCCAGAGCTGGTAATGCTCCAACCCCTCTGCCTGCCTTTCTGCACCCCCCAAAACACCCACTGACACTTCCAGCTGTTCATCAGCTGGTTGGACACGATGCTGGGCCACCCTTTGCTGGGGTGGGGGGAAGCCCTCCATGCCAGGACACCCTCCCACCCCAGACATGCCCCAGCCCTGGGTGATGCTCTCACTGAGGACTCCAATCTCCACTTGTGATGGGATGAAGTGATGAAGGGATGGGAGCACACAAGACTCAGGTGGGAGATGAGGGTGCCTCTCCTCTCTGCTCCTAAAAACACCCTCCAGCTCCTGTGTCTGTACCCAGGGCTCCAGGCACATCAGCCTGGAGCTGCCTGTGCCCACAGCGAGCCCACCCTGTGATGCAGAGAGTGGGGCTGTCAGGGGGTGTCCCCCCTTCACCCCTAGAACTGTGTGGGCTTTGTGGCTGGGCTCTCAGGTTTTGGGGGTGGGGGATTACTCCTCCTGTATCTGCTGAGCCACACAAACCCTCTCCCTGTGGCAGGGGAGGGAGGGAGAGGCTGTGCCCCCACGCTGTGGGCTGAAGGCAGCTCTCACACTGACTGCAACCTCAGGATGCCCTTTAATTTTTAATGCTTCAATAAAACAGTAATTACAAACACTGCAATCCGAGCTTTTAAGCAGAAAGTATTAACTTCCCAGGGTTTAATTATTCAAAAGAAATTAATGAAAGTGGGGCTGGATCCTGCTGGCTGTCTTGGCTTTTCCTAGGGGGCCTGGAATCGATCTGCTTTGCAGGGAGGAAGGCTGAGGGGGAAGATGAAGCCCATCCCCGCTGCCTTGGGGCTGTGTGGGAATGCCTGGGTGCCCCCAGCAGCCAGGGTAGAGGTGTGGAGGAGCCTGGCTGGTGGAGTGGGGTGGTGTCCCCAACGTACTGGGCTTGGCTAGGGTGAGAAGAGGTCCATGGTGTGGGGGGGGGGGGGGGGGGGGAGGGGGCAGCAGCACCCCAATAATTGACTCTTTCATCACTCCCCACAAGATTTCCAGCCATGGAGGTGCAGGGTCCCAGCTGTGAGGCACAGGGACTGCTGTGATCCCAACCAACCCTCTGGGAAACTCTGCGTTAACCTGAGTGGGGAAACTGAGGCAAGCATCACCCCAGGGAGGCAGCATGACCCTGTGAGTGCTCCCCCATATCCCCCCCCCCCCCAGCACCTGCATCCATCCCCTGCCTGGGAGGGGACTCAGAAGCTCCAAGTCTTTGTTTTCTGGAACTTTCTGCAGGGTTAATTGTGCTCTGAGCTCCCTGGGAAGGGGGCTGGAGCAGCTCCCCTCTAGAGAGAGGCTGAGGGAGCTGGGCTGGGTCAGCCTGGAGAAGAGAAGGCTGTGGGGGGACCTCACTGCAGCCTGCCAGTCCCTGAAGGGAGCAGAGGAACAGGAGGGGAATCAGCTTGTTCAAGGGCAGAGCCTGGCAGGACAAGGGGCTGGAGTGAAGCTGGAGGAGGGAAGGGGGAGAGGAGATCTTAGGGGGAAGTTCTGTGCAGAGAGAGTGGGGAGGGGCTGGCAGGGGCTGCCCAGAGAGGGGGTGGGTGCCCCGTCCCTGGGGGTGTTGAAGGCCAGGTTGGCTGGGGCCCTGGGCAACCTTGTGTAGCTCCAGGCCTGGAGGTTGGTGTCCCTGCCTGTGGCAGGGGGTTGGAGCTCTGTGCTCCCTAGGGTCCCTTCCAACCCAGACCAGGCTGGGATTCCATGATTCCAGGATTGATTCTATAATTCCAGGCTTGCTTTTAATTACTCTGCTGCTACGTGGTGCCGCTCAAAAGCACCTTTACTCCAGGGTGAGTCTGGTGAGACCGAGTGCTCCAGGGCTGAGGAACCATCACAAAACAGGCCATGTCCTGGCAAAGCTCATGGGTTCAGGCTGGTTGTTGGACCCCCACCCCTCACAGGGCAGCAGTGGGGTTGGGAAACCTTCAGTGGATGGGGGATAAAATACTCCTTGCCAGAGGAGAGCAATGGGGCTGCAGGAGTGGAGGCTGTGATGTGATGGGACCTGTCAGGGTTCTCATTGCAGCCATACCCCAGCCCCCAACCCTTTTCCTGCTCCCACAAAGCCCCTTTCCCAGGTGGGCACCAGCCTGTTGCAGCATCCCATCCTAAGCAGCACATCCATATGGTGACAGCCTTCAGCACCCAGCGCCGGGCGAGGTCTTGGGGAGCCAGGGCTGCTAGAAAAGCAGGTTTGTTGTTGTTGTTATTCATAGTTAACTGTCAGAACTTCATTAAGAAGCAAACCTGCCTGATGGAGTGCCTGCAACATGGTGTTAAGGACCTGGTGAGGGCTCCTCATGGAAAGGGAACGGCTGTTTGTCAGGGCTGGGTGAGCAAATGGGAGTGAGTGGAGGAGGCGGCGATGGCTGGTGGGGAGCTGGGGAAGGGAAGGGGGGGGGGAGATGACAGCTCTGCTGATGAGGTGCTGGGGATGGGGAAGGAATGGGGCCTCATTTGCAAGGGAAATGAAATTACTGCCCGTTCCATCTGCAGTCCTCATGCTGCTGCAGAGCCTGGTGAGCTGTGCAGGGAGGGTGCTGGAACAGGGGGGCCCTGGGAGCACCCAGCACCCCGGCATGGGACCACAGCACATGGGGGGTGTTGTAGCCCTCTGGGAAAGGGGGGTTGGTGGGTGATCTGCTGCCCATGGAGTGGGCTTGAACCTCATCAGGCACCTCTCTACTTGTCACAGCCTCATCTTGCAGGGTTTGGGGACTGTCAGGGCTGGGAGCGCTGGCCCGTCAGTGCCACACCAGGAGTGAGGATGATGCTGGTCAGGGTGAGATCTCTGCTGCACCAGGTGAATCCTGCACCCAGAGCGCTGTGACGCTGGTGTCACCCAGAGTTCTGGCCTCAAATGGGTCCTGTCACACAGTGGGGGTGGTGGTTTTGGCAGTGTCTGTCCCCTGGGGCATGGGCAGTGCCTGCAGCCTGCATGAAGGGCAGGCAAGGACCATGCTGGTGCCTGGGCTGGGAAGCCTCCTCTTCCATAACACCAATATTTCCTCATTCCCATCCCATAATCAGTGGGTCCTGGGTGGGAACACAAGTCCCAGGTCTCTGTCCCTCAGGGTTACATCTGCTGAGCTGGAAATACAAAGGGAATTGGGCTTAAAGGAGGAGCATGGGTGAGAGGAGGATGATTTAACTGATTGGGTTAATCAGTTGTGGCAGCGCTGGGCTGGGTGAGAGACCTGGCTGCTCCCTGCCAGCTCTGCCACCAATCATTCAGGGTGTTTCATTTGGGTGTTAACTTTGATTTAACTCCAGGAGATTATAAAGACAATAACTCACTCCAAGGGGGTTTAGTTCAAGGGGGGGAGGAGGGAGGAGGGGGGGGGGAAAGCCAAAACCCCTGTAGTGGTTTGAAGTTGTCAGAATGATTTTTCCAACTCCTTCAAAATCATCTCACAAACCTGACCCAGATTTTACAAGGCCCTCAGCTTTCAAAGAGCTGCCTGTCTGCACAGAGCATGGGGGCTGTAAAAAAGAGAGAGGATTTTTCTTCCCCTTAGAAGTTTTATAAAGCCTGTGTCTTGCCTCCTTCCTCTGGGATCCAGAAGTGGGAAACCCAACCCCACCTTCCTGGAGCAGTAAGGTGGCTGTGATACTCCCAGGGAGCACATGCAGGGCATCTCCCTGAGGACCCCAGGTCTTCCCTGATGCCACTGGTGTTGGGCGAGCTGGAGGCGTGCCAGGGATGGGGCAGGCATCCATGTAACTGAGCAGTGGGACCAGGGACAGAGACTGCTGATAAATTTGGCTGGGGGAAGGGTGAGGGGGGCTCTGCCCCAGGGGTGCTCAGGCCCTGGGGGTGCCAAGGCCACTGTGCAGCTCCCTGTGGGGCATGCACCCATAGGCACTCTGTGTGCACATCTTCCCAGGGCAAGCAGCTGAGGGATGCTGGGCCAAGCAGAGCTCCCTGGGTCTGATTCCACTTCAAAGGCACCTGCTGGGGCACGTTTTGGTGAGGGCAGCAGGCTGGAGGGGCTGGGAGCCACAGAGCAGGTGGGATGCTGGAGGAGGAGAGGATGGAAAGCTCCTTTCATGCCCTCAAGCCACCTGGAGGGGCAGGGAAGGCTGCTGGCTTTCCTTGGAGGGAGGATGGCTAGCAGGGTGCTGGAGAGGCCAGGGCCAAGCTGTGGTTGGGCACTGGAGAAAAAAGAAAGGGCCACCCTGGGCTGCATGTCTGGAGAAGGACAGGGCTGGCTGTGGCACCGAGCTCCAGCCCAGGGCTCCTGGGAGCTGCCAGGCTGGAGCTGCTGAGAGCTACAGCAGCAACTCCAACAGCCCCAGGACCTGGACACCTGGGGTAGATGAGCAGGGAGGGAGGCTCTGGGATCTGGGCCCAGTGCTGAGCAGCAGGGAGTGGGACCCAGACCTGAGTCTCTTCAGGCTCTGTGGGACCCTCATCCCCCCTTCTTGCTCATTCTCTGGAGCTGAGCCTCTTGTGAGCTGTGGATGAGATGGGATTCATTTATTTTAAACTCCATTTCTCATCTGACCCGATTAAAGAGCTGCTTGTGCAGGGGGCTGCCTTGCAGTTTGTTTACATCACACTCTGCTGGGGCACCTTGTTGCCTTCACTGAGTAGCAGAGCAGCTTGCCCCTGCACCAGGCAGCCTGGAGCAGCATCCAGCACCCATCCTGTCCTTTGCAAGGGTCACATCCTGCTCTCCTGGTCTTTAAAACCTTTGAAGAGCTGAGCCCTGGTTCTGTTACACGTGTGGGTAAGTGAATAGCAGGTCACTGCAGGTAGAGCTGAGCTTGGGATGGGGTCTGGCAGGACCAAAAGCTGATGGAGGGATGGAGGGGTGGAGGAGTGGGTGGAGGGATGGATGGATGGATGGAGGGATTGGAGGGATGGAGAGGTGGATGGATGGATGGGTGGAGGGAGGGATGGATGGAGAGATGGATGGATGGATGGATGGATGGATGGATGGATGGATGGATGGATGGATGGATGGATGGAAGGATGGATGGAAGGATGGAGGGGTGGAAGGATGGAGGGATGGTTGTTTGGTTGTTTGGTTTCCTGGACAGAGAAAAATAAAGGTCAGGTTTGGGCAGAGTAAATGCCTGATCCCAGGTGATGCTGGTTTGCAGCTGTGGCAGGGAGCTGAGGGAAGCTGCTCACACGCTGCCTGCTTCTTCCTGCTGAGAGGCAGCAGCGAAGGGGAAACCTCCTCTCCTGGACCATCCTTCCCTGTGGCTCTTGGGGTGGGACACCCCAAACAGCACAGCCATGTCAGGGCCTGCTCACAGGCAGCACTCACCTTCCAACCACCAACAAACCCCAGGACAGAGAAATGGGGTGACAGGCGATGCCCATGGCAGGGACATGTCCCCCCAAACCCACAGCAGCTCAGAAGAGGCACGAGGTCTGGTTCAGCCACCCACTTTGGATGTGAGATGTCCCTATAGCCACATATTTTTGTTATTTATTTTCTCCCAGGGAAGCAGAACGCAAGGAAAACATGTGCTGCTTCCTTAGGCAGGTGATTAATGACAAGGCAGGAGAGGTGCAGCAGAGGGAAGGGCTCTGTGCTGCCTGGCTGCTCCCTCTGCTGACATCTGGGGCTGTGCTCCAAGCCAGAGCCTGGGGGAGCGAGCTGGCAGGGCTGCTCCAGAGGCATGGCAGGGGAAAAGGGCACTTTCAATTTCTATTAGTCCTCTGTTGTGTCCTTCTCAAACCCCAGCAGCTTTGCAATCCCCAGGATTTCCTTAGCTGGCCAGGCAAAGAAGGCAGCCCAAGGAACAAGATGAGCAGTCTCAGTGTCTGGCTAGTGTAGCCTGGGGGGGGTACCAGGCACCCATCCAAGGCTGGGCTAGCTCTGAGAGCATCCCATGCTGCTGCTGCAGGGTGGCATTGCTAAAACCAAAGACAAGGAGGAGATTTCTCCATGGATATGTCCTCAGGTGCTTTTGGTGCAAGATGCTCAGTGCCTACCTGCATGGCTGCAGGAGGGAACCCACAGCTGCCCTCTGGCAGGGCTGGGGAGGTGGGAGAGCAGGGGAAGGTTGGTTCATAAGCCTTTAGAACCAATTTCCTCATGTTTTCTGGGTGGGTTGTGCTCCTGCAGAAGCACACTCATGCACTCTGGCGTTTCAAGAGCCCCTAACAGGGGGTTGGGGGGCACATACAGGGCAAAATTTGATGTTGTAGCTGTAGCACAATACCTTAAACTCTGAGCTCATTTCATAGAATCACAGAATCACATTATCACAGGGGTTGGAAGGGGCCCCCAGAGCCCATGGGGTCCAACCCCCTGCCAAAGCAGGGTCCCTAGGACAGGGCACACAGGGCGGTGTCCAGATGGGGCTGGAATCTCTCCAGAGAAGGAGACTCCACACCCCCTGGGCAGCCTGGCCCAGGGCTCCCTCACCCTCACTGGGGAAAAGTTCTTCCCCAGGTTGGGGTGGAACTCCCTGTGCTCCAACTTGCAGCCATTGCCCCTTGTCCTGTCCCCACAGACACTGACAAGGGGCTGCCCATTTCCCCTGCATCCCATGCTTAAGATATTGATCACCATTCATCAGGTCCCCCCTTAGTCTTCTCTTCTCCAGGCTGAACAGCCCCAGCTCCCTCAGCCTTTCCTCCCAGGGGAGATGCTCCAGGCCCTTCAGCATCTCCAGAGCCTCCTCTGGACTCTCTCCAGGAGATCCCTGTCTGTTTGATCCCAGGGAGCCCAGCACTGGACACAACACTCCAGGTGGGGCCTGAGCAGGGCAGAGCAGAGGGGGAGGATTTGTTACAGGCATTGAGACTTTACTTGACCCTCCACTACTAAGCAGCACAGCTTGGCCTGGGATGTGATGCCTGTGGGTGCAGGGTGGGAACAGCCCAGCTGTGGGGGTTAGTTAAATGAGGGTGGTGAGGACCATGGATGCATCTCCCAGGCTCCAGCAGCTCCATGCACCATGCTCACCCACCTTGGCTGATGTGAAACCCAGCCCAGGCTGGGGCATTGCCCTGGCAGAGACAGAGCCCAGAAGCATCAAGGGGCTCTTCTGCCTTTAGCAAAAACATGCATGGATATTTCCAAGCAGGGATGGATGCTCTGGGCAGGCTGCCTATGAAGTGGGCAGCTGCTTTCCTAAAACAGGGAGGTGGGGGAGAGAGGAAGAGAAAAAGAAGCCGGATGAAAGCAGGGGCTGTGCCAGAAGTACCTTCTATTTATGATTTCACAAGGTCAACAATAATCCCCACAGCTACAAGCACATAGAAATTGATTCTTTCCTGAAGAGATTGATGGATTCGTGGTCAGGGCATTTCCTCTGATCCTGCTGCCCTCTGGGCATTGGGGGAATTTATGGAGATGCTGGGTGTTTCTCTGGAGAGGACTAAGCAGCTTCTCAAAAAGCAGGCTGATGCTTTCAGTTCAGACCTGGGGTGCTGGGAAGCTGCTGTTGATAAGGGAAACGCTGGCAGCTGCTGGGCTCTGTTTCCCCAGGTGAGTGGCTCTTGCTTTGCAGCCTCCCTGCCCTGGGTTGGGGCTCCCAGCTCTTGGTGTGGGGTTGATCCTCGACCCGTGGCACAGGGTCTGCTGCTTCCCACAAAGCAGCCTCACCCCCTGGCACCCCAGCAGTGGTATCCCAGCCACGTGCAGCGCTGAGGAGCGAGGTGGTGTGATGAAGACTCTGAGAGGCTGAAGGCTCCTTCTGCTTGTCCTAATGCTGTCACAGGAGGGAAGAAGAGACGAGTGATGCTAAAGCCTCCACCTCCTTCCCCAGCAGGCTCATCTCACTGCCTGGATGTTGGCTGGAAATCTTTTTTTTGTGTTTTATTTTTAATTTTTTTTTTCTTTTTTTAATTTTATTTTTAAAAACACCCAGCTTTAAAGTCCCAGCACTTGGAGCCACTTTGTTTCCCACAAGTGGCAGGAAGCTACCAGACAAAGCCCATTTATTTCTCCCAGCTTCATCCCTGCAGCTAACTAAATCCTCCCTGCTATTGAATTCCCAAGGAGTTTGCTGGGGTAGCACCGGGGCTGCTCACAAGTGGCACACACCAGCCCTAATATCCCAGTAAGTAGTTTGTGCTCTTTGTGTCTCCCTTCTGGTTAACAAGCAGCTTTCAGTGAGCTCAGAAAGATGTTTCTTTGAGTCCCACTGCAGAGCTTCATCATAGTGAGTGCATTAGATAAAGGAGTGCTGGACAAAGGGAGCGTGGTGATGGAGAAGCCACGGGTTTGGGAGGTCAGGGAGGGATGGGCTGGTGGGGATGTGTGAGGAGAATCAATGCTGGGCTTTTTAACAGCCATGCATGTATTGAACAAAGCTTTTTTTTTAAAAGCCTTTCAGACAGCAATGGGCTCCCTCCTTGGAATGTGCTGGGGTTTATCGTGCCAGAAATAAGGACACAGGGAAATGCTGCCTGCCCTGCTCAGGGAGAGCTCGGTGCTTGTCCTTTTGTGTGGGTGGTGGCTCTCCAGATTGCAGCAGGAGGTTGGTTCTTGGCTGGGGCTGCACACCCCATGGTCTGGCACAGCCATCCCCATCGGTGGCTCAGCTGGGGAGGGACCTGGTGGCTTTCCAGCATCTCCACTGCCCACCCTGCCTCCAGCCACCCCCTTGCAGTGCCTGAGAGAGATGCATCCCCACTTCCATGGGGCAGGCAGTAATTAGGAGGAGGAGCCCCAGAGCAGAGGGAAAGGAGCAGAGCAGCTCCTGGCCAGGGTAGAAAATTAGGTAGCCTGGGCAGAGGCAGAAATTTCATGTTCTTGGTGGGAAATGTTTGTGTTTCTTTGATGTAGGTTGCTGCCAGCCTGTCCCCTTGCCTGGAGCTCCATGTGCTGGGTGGGAGCAGCCCCCCATGTCACCCCTTCCAACACCAGGATGTGTTTCCCCCCAGTTCCAATACAAACCTTCAAAACTAAAGCAAATAAAGCCAGAGCAGCTCTGGCCTGGCCCCAGGGAGGACTTTTCCAGAAGGAAATAACCCAAGGGGGCTATAGATTTCCCCACCCTGGGTGCTCTCTGTGGCTCCTGACCCCATGTCCCTGGGTGGGTCAGGGTGACAGCACGCACAAGCATCCCTGAACGGCTGTGGGGCTCAGCCCTGAAGGGGGTAATGGGGGGCAGGATGCTGTCTGCCCCCTTCCCTGCCCAGGGTAGGGGGTGTCAGGGCCACAAGCTGCCCCCACAAGGACTCACAGCTGCTCTTTGGCCCCAGCTGAGCTTTCCCCAGCCCATCACAATGCTGTGAAGCTGCAGCAGCCTCAAAGAGAATGAGAAAAAGAGCATCTGCAGGCAGCAAACATTCATATTAGGGCTTCCCCAGCAGATAACTTATAGCCACCTATAAAAGCTACGTGCAGCCTGTCTTCTGAGGCCAGGCTGCTTTTAACACCCATCAAAAGACATGGGGGGTGGGGGGAAAGAAAGAACAGCAAAGGGGGATGAATAAAAGAAGCAGCACTCTGGAGATGCAGCCTGGCTGCATCACAGGGGAGGCTGCGTGTTGACACACACCTATTGCCTTTGATCCTGCACTCCTCGTTGCTGATTCCACACTGAGAAAGCATCCTGCTCAGCCAGGCAGCACCTCAAGTGACTGGCTGAGCCCCATCCCAGGGTCGCTGCTGCCAGGGGCACCCAGGAGGTGGGTGGGAAACGGCTTCTCCTCTGCAGCCACGCGTGGTCAGGGATGCGCTGGCAGCGGAGATGGGTAGAGAAGCCTCTCTGCTCGCTGCCATCTGGCAGCCTGAGCCCAGGGAGCTGGGGCTGGAGGTGAAGGAGAAGACAGCTTTTCTGTTTCCCTGCTTGTAGGAAGGAGGAGGAGGTTAAACTGGGTCCAGGAGCTGGTTTGCAAGCCTGGGCAGGGAGCGCAGAGCCGCTCCAAGAGACTCACCCTCAAGGCAGATGAAGATAGGGGAGGGGTTTTGGTCCTGGGATGCGCTGGGAACCAGAGCAAACATCACCAGGCTGCACCCAAGGGTGAGGAGAACCCTCCTGGGAAGCAGTGCTGTACTGATTTGGGTGGGATTGCTGATTGATTGTGTGGGAGGGGGTGACAGACACTGGACAAGGGGATGCTTAGGAAATACAGGATGTATTGTGGTGACACCTGGGTGCTGCCATAGCTGGTGTGCAGCTCATGCACTGCAAGCAACAGAGGAGATGATGGTCCCTGAGTAACAGAGGGGATGAGGAGGGACCTTTCCATGATGTTTAAGGAAAGCTGGGATGCTGCAGGAGATGGGGATGGTGCCTGTGGCTGTGTGCAAGGTGCTGGGCAGGGAACTGAGGGATGGGACCGTTCACAGGAGGACACTGAAATCGTGGCTGTGTCCAGAGCAAGAGCTGAATCCACCCTGCTGATTCCCCAGCTGAGATCTCTGCTGATGGTTAAAAGGGATAAATGGGATGACCTGTCAGCTCCACTTTGATCCTGGGGCAAAGGGATGGAGTGGCTGATGTGGGACTTGATTAATCAAGAATTAAAAGAGAATAACACCAGTAAATGGAAGTACAGGCCTGGGTGCCTGTCAGGTTCAAGGCAGTAGGGTTTGCTGAAGCAGTGTCCTGTGGCAAGGGTGCCTGGCATGGGGGTGGTGGGTGTTTTGCCTGGGGGGGACAGAGTGGGAAACCAGAGCAAGGCATCTCGCTTTCCCAGCTGAGCCCAGGGGTTTGTGTCACCACCTGCATGTCACCATGGGGCTTGAGGTCCCTGCACAACCCCGTGCTGTCCTCCTGAGGTGGCGGGTGGGTTTTGGTGGGGGGGGGGGGCAGCGCTGTGGGTACCTGTGTCCTGGGGCTCACAGCTGTGTCCCCGCGGCTCAAGCTCTGTCCCAACCCTACTGAGCGCCTGTTGCCTCCATCCCACCCCGCTTCCACATCACGCTGTGCCCCTCTGCAAGGCACCAAGCACCACCCAGCATCCTGTGTCCTCCTGGCCACAAACAGACCCAGCACAGCAGCTACAAGGTAACTGGGGAGCAGAAAACACCGGGAAGATGTTTCTGCTGTGCTCCTGCTAGCATTGCATGTCCCTACCATGTTCTTCAGGTCTCCTGGCCGCCCCCCAACCAGGAGGGAGGTCTCAGCATCCATGCAGGATCCATCCTTGTGCTGGCTGCAGTGCTTGCCTCTTTTTTTTTTCTTCCCAGTTGCCATAGGAACAGACGAAGGGCTCTAAAGCATCGCAGTGGGGTGCACGTCTAGGTCATGCTGTGGAGCAGGCAACCATTTTATAGTGATAATAAATTCAGGGAATTGGGAATTTGGCCGAAGGATCACAGCAGAAGAGGGCTGGAAAAGGCAGAAGGGAGATAAAAATGAACAAAACCAATTTGATGACAAATGACCGTGCGCTGTGCTAGACCCAACTGCAATCCTGCTCTGGAGCTCGGGCAAAAGGACCCTGGAACACAGGCTCTGAGGGATGATCTGTCCCTGAAGCATGAAGATAGAAAGGCAAAGGCAGCACCTGAAAGCGTTTAGGGACTATCTGGTTTCAAAACTCATCGTTATCTTCAGTCCCTGCAATGTCTAGACGTGAGTTACTGCTGGCCAAAGGTTTACCATCCCTCCGTTTGCATGACAGGAGAGGCACCAAATCATTGGAGATGAGAGCCAACCCAGCAGAAAACCCTTTGAAGGTCATGGAAAATCTGCTGGGAATGTCTGTGCAGGGGGTGGAGGTGGAGGGCTTGTTGGAGTTATGGAGAGCCGTGCTGTTCTTGAGACCCCATAGGTCCCCTGAAGCAGCAGTGGGAGGTCTGGAAGCTCCCCTGGGATCTTGGAGAGCTCGGCTGGTGTTGGCAGAAAGCTGATTTCTGGAGCTTTCCCCCATGTGTTCATGCCTGGCTGATGCTCTCCTGCACTGTGGTTTGGAGATGTTCACATGCACCATGGTTTGGAGATGCTCACCTGCACCGTGGTTTGGAGATGCTCACCTGCACCATGGTTTGGAGATGCTCACCTGCACCATGGTTTGGAGATGCTCACCTGCACCATGGTTTGGAGATGCTCTCCTGCACCATGATTTGGAGATGCTCACCTGCACTGTGGTTTGGAGATGCTCACCTGCACCGTGGTTTGGAGATGCTCACCTGCACCATGGTTTGGAGATGCTCACCTGCACTGTGGTTTGGAGATGCTCACCTGCTCCAGCAGCTGAGGACAGCAACCCAAGGCACTGCCTGGGTGCCCCTTGACAGCACAGCGTGCTGCCAGCCTTCAGTACCAGACCTACACCCCAGGCAGCAGCTTTCTTCCTCTTTTTTTTCCCCTGTTTGGTGAAACAAAAGCAAAATCTTTGCTGGAACATTCTCTGCTATCAGAGACCAGCCTGGGGGAGTCTGTCTGTGCTAAGACCATCTTCAACCCACCTACAGCAAGAGCTTGGTGGCAGGAATGCATGAGGGCAGAGATGGTGGAGCTGGCACCCATTGCACCAGTGTCCTCATGTTCCCTAATGAGCTCAAGGGGGGAGAAAAATGGGTGAAATCAAGTGTATTGGTCAATCTTGGTGTTTTCCAAGCTTGTGGGTCGAGGCAGATCCCTTGCTCACCCCTGCCCAGTGGCGCAGCAGCTCAGCAAAGCCCATGCAGAACCTCCTCCTCCTCCCCAAGCCTCTCCCTAATTATGTTGAGATTTGCCACGCAATTTATCTCCCTGTGTCCTGTTGGCTTCAAGAAGCAGAATCTCTTCTGCTGATTTAATCACCTCATTATGTCAAACAAGTTAGAGTTATTTTGAGGATGGCTAATAGGTGCCAATTTATACCCCTTGGCAGCAGGAGGGCCGTGCTTAGCCCCCAGAGCTCGATTTTTGGCGAGACAGGGAAAGCTTCAAGCTGGTGCTTCTTATGGGAGACAACCTGACCTGGGACCTGGGACATCTGGTGCTTTGCAAACACTCCCCTGGCTGTGGCTTGCTTTCAGCTTACGCCTGGTTTGGTTTAACAAGGGGGTGGTGGGCACTGGGAAATGCCTGAGCTGGGCTGTGGCCAGAGCTCCAGGCAGGCTGGCGCCCCAATGTTGTGCTGGCTCGGTCCCTGCTGCCTGCTCCATGGGCAGGGAACTGGCTGTGGGGTCTGCACCCTCCTGTGCCTGAGCCCTTCTCAAGGTGGGGGGTGCAAAGGTCCCTCTGCCCCCCTCCCACAGCCCAGCTCTATTGGCAGAAGGAATTACGCTGTCCTGGCCCTTCCATCCTCAGCCAAGAGCAGCTCCTGCAGCCCCCAGATACAGGGCAGCTTCTCCCATGCTGGTTTGAGGTCTGTCCTCTCTCCTCAGGAGGATGATGGGGAGAGGGGATGAAGCCTGTAGTGTTTGATGAAGAATATGAAGCTCAGGCCCTGGTTTGGGGTGCGGCGGGGGACTGGCAGTGGGGACCAGGCTTTGGGCTGGTCCCACTTCCAGGCAGCGAGCTTCAAATGGGGGCATCGAACTGGCCGTGCCCCAGGGAAACCAGCACAGCACGGTGTGGGCATGCAGTGGCTCCTGTGGGACAGGTGGCCCTGTCCCTCTCATGGTGCCAAGGCAGGGAGGGTCTGGCGTGGTGCAGCCTGGTGTGCTCCTCCTGTGCTGGCCTGATGCTCATCTCCTGGAGCCAACCAGGCTGTTGGCATGTGGGTGCTTCTCCCAGAGGGGACGGTTCCCAACCCAAAGCCATCAGCTGCTGGAGTGTTCAGAGTGCAGGTGGGACCACGGGGCTGTGCTGGCCTGGCCCTGGCAGGACACTCTACAGTCATCCTCTACTGAGGCAGGAGGATGTGTGGCTGGAGCAGTTGATGCCAAGACTGGGCACCACGTTGGCAGGGCAGCAGCAGCAAACCCAGCTTCCAGAGCAGATGTGCTGGGGGTCTCAGCCCTGAGGTGTCACCGCTGGCTGACCATGCCTCTTTGAAGCCTCCCACCTCTTCCCACTGGGTGCTGCTATCTGATCCCAACCCAGCCAAACCCACAAGGTGTTTCATCCCCCTTGCACCCCAAGCCCTTTCCATGGGACAGGAATGGGGAAGGGGAATGGTTCCTCTATTCCAGGTTTTTCTTTGTTCCAGAAAGCTTCTCCAGCTGCACAGCCTGCTGCTATTTTGAGGTCCCTTTCCTTCCCTGCCATCCCCAGAGGCTCCTCGCTGAGCAGTGGAATAGAAAACGACAGATTATTGCTACATCTTGCTGAGCCTCTTTCTTTCCTCTGAAAGAGAGATGGTCTGCTTTGCTCAGGAGCGGGGGTGTGCTTGGGAAGCGAGCCAGAGCGAGGGATGCCAGGAAAGGAATTGGGATTTCTTTCCTATCTTCCCAGGATGCTGCTATAAGCCAGTGGGAAGCTGCACTGCCACATCCCTGCATGTCCCCCGGGCTGCCCCAGGCCCTGATAAACCCTAAATCATCTCTTCAGATGTCTCTCCATCCTCTTTAAAAGGACTCTGCTTCCTTCTGATCCTCCCCCTCTGCTCTGCCCTGCTCAGGCCCCACCTGGAGTGTTGTGTCCAGTGCTGGGCTCCCTGGGATCAAACAGACAGGGTTCTCCTGGAGAGAGTCCAGAGGAGGCTCTGGAGATGCTGAAGGGCCTGGAGCATCTCCCCTGTGAGGAAAGGCTGAGGGAGCTGGGGCTGTTCAGCCTGGAGAAGAGAAGACTAAGGGGGGACCTGATTAATGGTGATCAATATCTTAAGCATGGGATGCAGGGGAAATGGGCAGCCCCTTGTCAGTGTCTGTGGGGACAGGACAAGGGGCAATGGCTGCAAGTTGGAGCACAGGGAGTTCCACCCCAACCTGGGGAAGAACTTTTCCCCAGTGAGGGTGAGGGAGCCCTGGGCCAGGCTGCCCAGGGGGTGTGGAGTCTCCTTCTCTGGAGAGATTCCAGCCCCGTCTGGACACCGCCCTGTGTGCCCTGTCCTAGGGACCCTGCTTTGGCAGGGGGTTGGACCCCATGGGCTCTGGAGGGCCCTTCCAACCCCTACAATTCTATGATTCCTTGAAAGCAGGATGAAGGTGCCTGGTGTGGAGGGATGTGAAGCCCTTGTTGGTGCCCAGCAGTGGGGAAACCCATGGGTGATGGCACAGCCATGTGTGGGGGAATGATGTGTGCATGGGGGCTGCTTGGGGGCTCTGAACATGGTGCATCCCCAGGCTCCCTGCAGCACCTGAGCAGTGTTGGCAGCAGCAAGGTTGTTCCCATCTTCCATCCTGGTGAGATGAGGTAGCAGATGGGACACTGCCATGGGGCTGAGACACACCTGCTGCCCCTCCTCACCCTGTCCAGGTTGTAGGACGCCTATCAGGGAGAGGTCCTGCTAATGCTCACATATCCTACACATATAAAATGGGGGGGGAGGTTAGATTCAGTGGCTGCCAGGTGGTGGGACCTCCCCTCCCCCTCTGTGGCTCTGCCCATCATTTCCTGAACATCATGGGATGTGTCAAAAGATAACGAGGGGCAATGGGCTCGAGCTGCTCCCCTCAGAGCAGGTCTGAGCTCAAACACAGGGGGAGGTGGGAAGGACATGGAGGGCCTGGAGCCAGTCCAGAGAAGGGCAACCAGGCTGGGGAAGGGGCTGGAGGGCAAATCCTCTGAGGAGCAGCTGAGGGAGCTGGGGGTGTTGAGGCTGGAGAAGAGGAGGCTGAGGGGAGCCCTTCTCCCCACCTCCCCTGCCCTGCCAGGAGGGTGCAGAAAGGTGGGCGCTGGTCTCTTCAGACAGGGGACAGGAGCTGGGACAAGGGGCAATGGGCTCAAGCTGGGCCAGGGCAGGGTCAGCTCAGCTGGGAGGGCAAAGTTCTTCCCTGGCAGAGTTGTGGGGCTGTGGCACAGGCTGCCCAGGGAGGGGGCTGAGTCCCCAGCCCTGGGGGTGTTGAACAGAGGGGAGATGAGGTGCTCAGGGATGTGGGTCAGCACAGGATGGGAATGGTTGGACTTGATGAGCTTAAAGGTCTTTTCCAACCTGGTGATGCTGTGAAAATGGAGCATCAGCTGCTCCTTTTCTACCACCACTGACTGTCCCCACATCCACATCTTCTTCCCTTGACTCGTGCAGTCAGGAACGACTGTGGAACAAGCATCTCTCCAAGCTTGTGGCCTTTGATGAAGCTGGGAAGGATTTAACCACCCTGGGCAGCTCTTGGCATGAGTGATTTAGTTTTATTAATCCATAAGAGCTCAGCCCCAGGCAGGGTGAAACTCAGCAAGTCCCCTGCCACAGTCCCACCCTGTCTCACTATGTCCCACCGTGTCCCCTCCCATCCCACGTATCCCCCAAGCTGATGATACCCCATGTATCCCCACACTTCCCCAACCCTTCCTGGGCTGGAAGGAGCTTAAAAAAGGAAGACTTCAGAGCCAATGGATTTCAGCCACCTATTTTAATAATGATTTAAATTACAAAGCAGAAAGCTTGCTTTAAAGGATCAGCTTTAATCCTGTTCCTCATTTGTACATTTTATTTACCCTCTCAACTCCATTCTTCTTGGTCAGTACCCACTGAGCTGCAGGTTTAGCTTGGTTTTACAGCCCCTCATTTTTTTTTTAAAGAGCCCACTTTATATGTGTGAGGTCACTTAAGCAATTATGTAGCTTAATATATATTTATGGCAGCTCTCTGTGTTTGCACCTTGTTATGTGATGTTACAGGGAATGAGGCACTGCTTCTTTATGAGGTGGTTATTAATTTGGGACCCACAATGTGTGCCATGCTCCATTCAGATGGAAATGAATTTTCAGTTGAATATGCCCCCAAAACCAGCCTCAAAAATGGGTTTTATTAGTTAAATAACAACAGTTAAAACATGCTAGCTCCAGATGAAGAAACAAGCTTGTCTGAGCATACATTTAAAACCGATTCCCTAAACAAGATAAGTGCTATTGGCAGCCAGGGAGCTGAGCACTTTGTTCCCAATTTTCATAGTCTTTATGGTTTTAAAATTAATACATTACTCAGGCTTTATTCACAGGCTTCAATGGAAAGGGAGCTTTCCAATTTTGTTTCCCCCCCCTCCTCACCCTAAATTCCTCAGTTTTTCAATTAGTGGAAGCCATCAGTGCTGGGGGGTACTCATTTTGCCCATGTTTTGGGGGGCAGAGATGCTGGGAGGTGCTGAATCCAGCCATTCTGCCCGAATCTTTGGATCCTTCCATGCCTTTACAGCTTCTTTATAGAGCTGGCAGCCACTGGGTGCTGCTTAATGTCTTTATACAAGCACCCTCAACAACATGCTGCTCTATTTTTAATAGAAGGGTGTAGGTTCGGGGAGATGCTCAGAGGGCTGGAGCAGCTCCCCTCTGGAGAGAGGCTGAGGGAGCTGGGCTGGGTCAGCCTGGAGAAGAGAAGGCTGTGGGGGGACCTCATTGCAGCCTGCCAGTCCCTGAAGGGAGCAGAGGAACAGGAGGGGAATCAGCTTGTTCAAGGGCAGAGCCTGGCAGGACAAGGGGCTGGAGTGAAGCTGGAGGAGGGAAGGGGGAGAGGAGATCTTAGGGGGAAGTTCTGTGCAGAGAGAGTGGGGAGGGGCTGGAAGGGGCTGCCCAGAGAGGGGGTGGGTGCCCCATCCCTGGGGGTGTTCAAGGCCAGGTTGGCTGGGGCCCTGGGCAACCTTGTGTAGCTCCAGGCCTGGAGGTTGGTGTCCCTGCCTGTGGCAGGGGGTTGGAGCTCTGTGACCCTTGGGGTCCCTCCCAACCCAGACCAGGCTGGGATTCTAGAATTCTAAGGGAAACTGGTCTGAAGTGAGAAATACCCCAAAAATGAAGGTGGAAACCCACCATGGTGGAGCAGGCAGGGAGCACTTCAGCCCCTGGTCCTTCCAGACACAGACATTCTATTCTTGTTATTATTATTGTTATTATTATTACTATAATAATTATAATTATAATTATAATAGTATTTGCCTCGCTGCAGCACTGAGTCCAGTCCATAACTTCTCTTTCTCCTTCCTAGGCAGGACAATTTTTCCCCATTTGCAGGTAGGAGCTGACAGTAATTGGCTGTGCTGCCTGGCTGGGGTTTTCCCTTTAACAATACCACACAAAATAAATGGCCACATGTTGTTATCACCAGTTTTCTGCTCCCCAGGTCTGGCAGGGGTTATATTATCTCATGGGAAAGAGTTGCACTCAAAGAGGGATGGTGCCACCCTAATAAAAATATTGAATTATTATCATCCCAGTGTCCTCTGGGTGAATAAACTCCCATCTTCCTGAGGCTGGAAGGGTTTCCAGGGTGCATCCTGTATCTTCAGTCCTAAAGGGCAGCAATGCTGGATGGGAGCTCCTGGTACTGTGGGTGCATCAGGCACCTTGGGTGTGGAGGAATTGTTTGGTGTTTTGAGGGACAGCGACTGTTGTGAGCTCAGGGATGCCAGAGGACCAGCCCTGGTCCCCATCCCAACCTGGGGTGTTTTCACAGACTCACAGGGGTGGGAAGGGCCCTCCAGAGCCCATGGGGTCCAACCCCCTGCCAAAGCAGGGTCCCTAGGACAGGGCACACAGGGCGCTGTCCAGACGGGGCTGGAATCTCTCCAGAGAAGGAGACTCCACACCCCCTGGGCAGCCTGGCCCAGGGCTCCCTCACCCTCACTGGGGAAAAGTTCTTCCCCAGCTTGGGGTGGAACTCCCTGTGCTCCAACTTGCAGCCATTGCCCCTTGTCCTGTCCCCACAGACACTGACAAGGGGCTGCCCATTTCCCCCTCTGTCCCACCCTTCAGCTATTGATCCCCACTGATCAGATCCCCTCTTACCCTTAACCTCTTGGGGAGCATCTCTGGCAGCACCAGCTCCCTGCATCCCTGGGCATTGCTCACGCTGCAAACAGGGAGTGCTAAAAACAAAGGGAAAAGAAAGAAAACAGGAAAACCAGACACTTCTGTGCCTTCAATTCTCCAGCAATTGGCAGCAGTTTAATGTGTATATATATATCTCCAACGCTGCTTTATGAGCTCCAGTCCCACTGGCATAATTTTTTTTAAAAAATCCCTTTTCCAGTGTAATTGCTGTTTGTTTTGTCATTTCTCAGTGGACAATTACATTTCAAAAACAAGAGTGCCTTTGAAGATGGCAAGTGGCATACATGGGCTTCATTAATACACTATTAATACGCTCCCCAAATGCACTTGAACTCCACCTGCCTGGGGCCTGAGACAGAAGAATCTAGCTTTGCAAAGCAATCATTATTTGATCTATTTAAAATACTCCCAGTATTAGCTTGGTCTCCTGGATACATCTCAACGTCAGCAGTTTGGGAAGCTGAAATGTATCCCCCAGGTTTGTTCCATTGCTTGGCCATTGAAAAAAAAAAATTAAAAAGAAGAAAAAGAATCCCCAGTGCAGCAAAAAATAATCCTGGGTTTGTTTTTTTTCTGGAGGATGGAGTCTGACTATGGTGTGGGATAGTTTGCCTGGGGTGTCTCAGGATGGGGTGCTTTTCCTGTATCTGACAGTGGGAATAAAGTTGTAGGAAGAATAGAAAGAGGTTTTGATTCAAACAAGCAGCTCTGCAGCCCAGAGCAGCCAGGTCACCACACTGAGCCCAGCAGGCAGGAGATGCCTTTGTGTTGGGACACTTTGCCAGCCCTGAGGTGGGACTGATGTCAAAAGTAAGAGGAGCTGTTAAAAGAGAAGAAAAATAAGAAGTTTCCTGGCGAGCTTCTTTCTACTGTTTCTCCTGCATCCATGTATCCATCCATGTATCCATCCATCCATGCATCCATCCATCCATCCATCTGTCCATCCATGCATCAATCTATCCATCCATCCATCCATCCATCCATCCATCCATCCATCCATCCATCCATCCATCTATCCACATATCCATGTATCCATCCATGTATCCATCCATCCATCCATCCATCCATCCATCCATCCATCTATCCATGTATCCATCCATCCATCCATCCATCCATCCATCCCTCCACCCATCCACCCACCCACCTGAGGCTTGCTTAGGTGTTTAATTGCTCATCAGAAATGTTTCTCTTTAATGAATAGAAATTGTTCATTGGTGAATGAACACATTTGCTGATAGTTGGTGCTCAGGGCTGCAGAGAGAGGGGGCTCTGCTCTGAAGGGGCTCCCAGCAGGGCTGGGGAGACACCCTCAGGTGCTCAGCCTCTTTGCTGCATCATGGCTCACTGCATCCTGTCTCCTGCATCCCACCCTCCTGCATCCCATCATATGTCTTCTGGTTCTGCTGTGTTGTGTCCTGCTGCATCCCACCCTTCTGATCCCATCCTGCTGCATCCCACCCTTCTGATCCCACCCTGCTACATCCCACCCCATTGCATCCAATCTTGTTGATCCCATCCTACTGTGTCCCATCCCTCTGATCCCATCCTGCTGCATCCCACCCTGCTGCATCCCACCCTGCTACATCCCACCCCATTGCATCCTATCTTGTTGATCCCATCCCACTGCATCCCATCCCTCTGAGCCCATCCTGCTGCATCCTGTCCCACTGATCCCTGTTCCATCCCACTATCCAGGTGCTGGGGACTCAGGACTCAGACCTGGCTGTCCTGGAGCTGGGGATGAAGCAGAGGTGCTGGTGCAGGAGCTGAGCAGGCAGCAGGACAGCCCCAGGGCACTCTCCTGTCTTGTTCTCCATTTCTGCAGGTTGAGATGTTTAAAAATGTATGAGATGCCCCCGGCACCAGGAACTCGTTGTTAACAGCTTTACCCCTGAGTTTTATGCTCCTGTTCACTGTATTCTTTAATAAAAAAAAGAAATGCACCTTTGGGGGGTGAATCTCTGGCAGGGACTGCACAGGTTTGCAGGCAGAGGAGCTGCTGGTGCTCCCTAAAAAGGGATGATGCTTCTAGGTAGGTTTTCTCCCACCCCCGAGGGCAGCAGCATCACTGCCGGTGCCATGGGAGCACAGGGGCTGGCTCAGCCTGGCTGTGAGGGCTGGGTGGGTTTCCTTGGGTTCCAGAGCACCTGTTCATCACAACTGCAGTGCTTTCCTCCAGCCCACACCATGAGCATGTTAGGCAAGAGCTGGGCTCAACTCCAGCTCCATGCAAGGCTTGAAGAAGCACCTATTCCTTTTGTAGCTCATTTTTTAAGGAGGGGGGAAAGGTGTCTCTTGGGAACCTTTTGTTCAAACAGCTCCAAATGGGGGCCCCCCAACTTCACCCACCACTTGTGAGATGCAGAAAAGGTCAGGGCAAACTGCTGCTCCTCCAATAATGAGATTTAAAGTCAAAACCACTGTTCAAACCTCTGCCATGCCAAACTTACACCTCACCTGGGTGTTTGTATTAAAGATGGAAACAGGGGTAGGGATTTATATCCCAGAGCCAAGGGCTTTTCCCAAAGGGAAGGGAGGGTTTTCCTTCCTGCTTTGCAAACAGGAAAGATGGTTCTGAGCAGGAAGGAGTTTGCCTGAGGCTATTGGAGCAGGAGGTGGTGGAAGTACCAAGCATGGGTACCAGCGATGGGCTGCATCCCCAGGAGATGGCTGGGCTGGGGGTGTGTGTCTGTGTCAGCCCCCCAGGAGAGCTTGGGCCTGATGGGGCAGCAGTGCTGTGATTTTTAACAAGCTTTTGGGCACTTTTCTGCTATTTCCAATACACTCCTGTTGGGAGGTGCAACCCTGGAGCCCTGGTAACACCTTCCTCCATCACCCAGCATTGCTGGGCAAGGCAGGGAGATGGAACTGGGCAGCTGAAAAGGCTGGATGGAAAAGGAGAAGGGAAAAAAGGACCTGCTTGAAACAGCAGCCATTAAGCCACTCTCTTAAAAACTAAAAAACTTCCTCCAACCAACCTGGTGAGGCTTAGGAAACTCTGTCTAGCAGGGAGGAGAGCAGCCCTGGAATTACGGCGCAGTAATTGCTCGGTACTTAAAGTCCAGGTCTAGAAGATCTCCAAGTAATAACTCACTGGAAAGATATTGAGCTCTCATCACAAAGAGGAAATATGGTCTCTAAACAGGCAGCTAATGGCATGTAATTTATCTGATGGCAAATCACCCACGTTCATTACTCTCTGCAGCACAACCAGGAAGAGAAATACAAAGGAGAGAGGGAAGGAGGGAAGGAGGGAAGGAGGGAAGGAGGGAAGGAGGGAAGGACATGTTTCCCTCCAGTGTTTCTCCAAGGGTGCCTCCCAAAATCCACGCAGCTCCTACTTGCACTCAGGGCTGCTGCCAGCATGACCCAGCCAAGAAAAACCACTTCACGTGCATCCTCCTCCCCAGAGACAACAAAAAGATTCTCTGTGATTATTTTCAGCCTGTTCAGAGTTCTGGTTGAGAAAATCCTTACCATTCATCAAGGAAAGCCTCAGCCTGATGGAAGTTTTATTGTTCTTGCTCAGCTTTGCCAGAGCTGTGGCTCCAGGGGTGAACAAAGGGCAGACACCCTTTTATTCCTTTCCAGCTCCTGAGCGTGGCCATACCAAGGATGTGAAGCCTCACAGCTTCCTCTGCTTTATAGCTTCCTTCCTCCCTTCTTCTTTTGCTCTCTTCCAGATATTTTTGGTAGAGGAAATGGCTTTCTGGCTGCCTCAGGGTTTTATTAAGTGATGAGTAGTGTTGTCCAAATCAGGAGTGAGGTGGGTGCCCAGCCCCAGGCTGCAGGAGCTGCTGGTTGAGCCCAGGCAAGGAGCCCCCCAGCTGGGCACCCTGGTCTTTCTATCCATCATCCTTGACATATGAAGAGAAATCTCATTTCCTGCCTGGGTTCCATAGGAACTGCAGTTTCCCTTTGCCAACCCAAGTCATGCTGAGGGTGTCTGAGGCAGATGGGGAGGAGGAGGAACCTGCAAGACTTTCAAAAGCCATCAGTGATGGGGACAGCAGGACTGACAGACAGTGGACACATCTTCTGCCTCAAGGTGATGCTTTCAGTTGAAAAATAGCTAAACACACTGGCTGAGCCTGAAAAATCCTCCTTTGGGCCACCAGCTGCTGCTGAAATGCCTGAAGGACTGACCCCTGCTCAGCACCCACACAGGATCCATCCAAGGACTGCTGAGTGTTTGCAGGCTGTGCACACTGCAAGGAAATAACCCTGCTAACTGCAGTTTGCATTCCTTTGCAGAGCAGAGTAAGTGCTTTCATAGAAAGAGGCACCTTCATTAATTAATAATCCCTCATTGGAGTTAAGGAGGAAGGTAAGGAAAAAGCAGTAGCCCTTCTCAACCTTAATTTGCTTCTTTTAGGAAATCAGAGGGACACAGTGGGGCAGGTATGTTTGGTTGAGGCTGCTGCTGATCTTGCCCCTTGTTTTCTGATGGCAAATGGGAAGTTATAAAACCTTGGGCTAACCTTGGTCTTCCTGGGGGGCCTTCTTTGCTTCAAAGAATACGGTTTCCTTTCAGCTTGACTGTGAGAATGATCTAGAAACGATGTGAAACCTTATTTCCTGTTAGTCAGGGACAAACCACATCCACGTCATGGCTTTGTGCTCACCACAGGCTGGAGATGTGTCATTGTAATGTGGCTGGAGATCCTGCTGCCATCCTGAGCTGTGACCAGCAGATGACAGGGGCCAAATCCATGGCAGGACCTTCTCCCCAGGTCTCTTGGTAACACTCTAATTCATCTAATTCATTTTGGGGATGGACAGATGTCCTTGGAGTCCAGAGATAGGAATCACAGCATCACCAGGTTGGGAAAGACATTTAAGCTCATCAAGTCCAACCATTCCCATCCTGTGCTGACCCACATCCCTGAGCACCTCACCTCCCCTCTGTTCAACACCCCCAGGGCTGGGGACTCAGCCCCTCCCTGGGCAGCCTGTGCCACAGCCCCACAACTCTGCCAGGGAAGAACTTTGCCCTCCCAGCTGAGCTGACCCTGCCCTGGCCCAGCTTGAGCCCATTGCCCCTTGTCCCAGCTCCTGTCCCCTGGCTGAAGAGACCAGCACCCACCTCTCTGCACCCTCCTGGCAGGGCAGGGGAGGTGGGGAGAAGGTCTCCCCGCAGCCTCTTCTTCTCCAGGCTAAAAATTACATCAGGTTAAATTTAGGGGCAGCTCCAACCACCTTGTTCTTGGAGCCCTTCCTGACCAGGCTGGTTGCTGGCAGGAGTCCTGCCTGACTTGGCTCACCACCCAATATGGCCATGAAGACAGACGTGGCACCAGCCAAGATGCCCTGATGGCTTCAGTGACCCACAGCAAACACCTCCAAGTTTCATCCCAATCTCAAAATACCCAGAAAGGCTTTTTAACCACCTAGGGCTGGCCATGGCTGGAGCTTAAAGAGACATCAGCAAGGGGTGATGCTCCAGGCTCAGGCCTGGGGCAGCACAACAGCCCAAACCCTGGGGACCACGGGATGGCAGAGGGATGCTGGCACCCATGGTGGTGTTGAGACAGGCTGGATTCACACTGGGAGCAGCAGTTTGCAGTGTGTGCCAAGCCAGGAACGCAGAGGATAAATCACTCCTAACCAGGAAGTCGATAATCACAGGAGCCTCTGGGGAAATCTGTGCTGCTGAATTGTGGGGCTTTATTTTTTTTAATTTTTCACTTGAAGTCACTTAACGAACCCTCATGTTGAAATCTTCAGAGAGACTCACCTCAGGGGGGATGGGGAAATATTGATAAATAGCTCTTGGCACCGCTGAGGCTCTCAGCCAGCTCCTCACAGCGCCTGGACTGGGTGTCTCCACGTTATACCCCCTTCCTACAACGTGCAGGCATGGTCCAGTGGGGGTGCAGCATCTCTGCATCCCCCCACACCCCTCTCCAGAGCCCAACCTCCAGCCAAGGGGCTGTTAGCTCAGCAGAAAGGCTCATTGAATTCAAAACTTCCCCAAGAAGCCATATCTTAGCGGTGAAGCAGCTTCCACACTTAATTCGCTGGTGATTTACAGCCCACACTGGGAGCCAGTGTAATATTTGCAAACAATTAAACAGAGGATGACTCAACAACAGCCACCTCGGGTCAGATTTTCAAGTGTTCCTCCTTTATAATTAAGATGGGATTCAGGAAAGCAGCAGCTGCCGTCCTGCTTCCTCTCTGGGCCTGGCTCCAGGGGCTCTGCTGCTGCTGCTGGAGGAAGAGGAGGTTTCTGCTGAAGGGAGGAAGAACGGTGCCCAGCAGCTGGAGGCCTGGTAACAAGCAAAAGGGAGCTGTGTGGATGCTGTGCTGGGAGGGTTGAAGCCAAGCCCCTTGCGCTGCGGGCAGTGGGGCTGGCACAGGGGTGGCTGCTGATGTGAAGGGAGGTTTTAGTTGAGCCCCTCTGCGGGCAGCACATGGAGAAGCTGTTTCCATCCCAGCTCCACCCCGAGCAGAGCCTGTGTGTGGGAAGATCTGGATCGTACAAACCCAGCTGTGGGTGAAATTGGGATGCTCCAGCACGAGGGAGGAGTGGGGAGCCGGCTCTTGTGCACCAGACTGTGCTCCTGCCCCTGGCTGGCCAGGGCTGTGCTGCCAGAGCTAATTACCATCGGAGCTTCCCCAGAGGCACGAAGGAGAAGTGTTTGACTTGGATTTACATCTCCCTGCAGCGATTCTCACTGTTCTTTGGGCGTGTGACATGTCACTACCCACACTGCTGATAGCTGAGGTTAGCCTTGGGGTACGAGCTGGGAAACTGAGGCACAGCACTTAAGTGGTCACTTAGCTTTACCCAACAGAGCGTCCCCAGATGTCACCTCCCACCACAGCACGGTTTGCCTCTTGGATGATATCACCCCATCCAGGCACAGTGATCCCAGCCTGCTCTCCTCTTCCACCTGCCAGCATATTGCATCTTCCTTCCCTGCCATGATGCCTTCCCCCCGCTGTGACTCCTTGACCCTTCAGACAGCTCCATTTCTCCTCTGTCACTTATTCTCTGGGTTAACCTTTGCTTCAGAAAATGAATCTGCTGCTTCTCATCACTGCTGGCAGCAGACAAGCCATACCCCAGGCAGCTACAACGGGGCTTAGAAAGGGAAGAAACAGGCTGGGATCGCCACAGACGTGTCATCTCTGCCCACAGCATCCCCTTGCTGCCTGGCCTGGGCTACAGCCAAGGGCCAGCAGTCAGGGAAGGGTTAAGAGCTCTTGCCCCAGGGTGCTATAAAAGGGAGGCAAAGGGGAGAAGGAGGATTTGCTCTCCTATCTGTTTTGGGGAAGGAGGAGGCTGCAGGCAGGTGCTGCTCATGGGCAGTTAAGAGCAGTCCCAGCTGGGCAGAGCTCAGTTCCCCTGCCATACAGCTCCCTGCCCTGCAGAGGAGTTTCACTGCTGCTGGAGGCATCCTGGTGTCTTCTGTCCAGAGCCACTGCTGTCCCTGGTGCTCAGAGGTATGTGGCATGTGTCTGTCTCTAAAAATGTGTGAAGGTTGGTGTGTTTGGGCTCTATCTGCTTCTCAGCTCTGCTGGGAGCTGCCTTCTCTCTGCTTAGCTCTGAAGTTTTTCTTTAGTCTGTGCTGGGCCCCAGACAGGCTGTTGGTGGCTAAAACAGGGGCTGGTTTGGGAGCAGGGATGGAGCATGAGGAGCAGCCACCTCCCCTCTGCCATGGTGTGGGCAAGGGGCCTGATGGGCAGGAGGTGATTGCTGGTGGGTGGCAACACCTAAAGGGGCTGGAGCTGATGGAGAGAGGAGAGGGAGTCTCTGCAAGTGTGGGTAGTAACTAGAGAAACATGCCAGCATCCTTGACCCTTTGGAGGGGGAAATGTCCTTCCCACTCTCCACAAGGAATCCCTGGAATCCCTGTCCTTTGGCCAGCAGGGATGGGGTACCCCCAGGGACCTGCACCCCTGGATCCCACAGAGCAGCCAGCAATGCTGGGTGAGTGATTCTGCCCCATCCTGCCCTTCACCCAGCAGAAAACAGATACCCACAGGCACTGGAATAAATCACGATGGCCACTGAAGCAGGCATGGCTCCTGGGCTGCAGGGGGCAGGGCTGGCCTGAGCTGTCACCCCTCAAGCTGACCCTGTGCCAGTCCCCTCTCAGGGACCCCTGCTTTGCCAGTGGTCCATGGTGCCTTGCCTAGCAATTTCCAGTCATTGAAGGAAACCACAGGGCCAGTCTATATAATAGTTGCTGAATTACCAGTTTTGCCATCAACCATTATTCATTATCTGTGTTTCACTGGGTAACCTGGACCCCATTGAAAAAGTGCTACTTCTTCTGCAGTCAGCTGTATTTTAATAAGTTACATTATGGATAAAACATCCCCAGAGAAAATCCAACCATTGTTCCATTTATCAGCCATGCAAAGTTCAGAATGAAAATATTCCAAGGTGAGGTAATGTACTGTGACATTGTGTGAGTTAATTTATAAAAGAATTAACTGTGTTTAGAACAGTAGGAGAGAGGGGGAAACTGTTTTCTCCAGCCAGCCAGTGTTGGAGTGGCTCTAAAATGGAATGTATGGAGAGAAAGCCATTTCTTTCTTAAAAGATGAGTTTTTAAAATCAGCTCAGGTGCTAAAAGTGTGGTGAGTAAACCCAGAGTTGAAGTGGAATTGCAGGTCAACCCAGGGAACTTGTGTTGTTGGGTAATTCCCATCAGCTGGAGCACTGCTACGCTGCCTGGTGTCTTCCTGAGTGCTAATTAAGTAGTGTTAATGGGAGTTCTGGGGTGATAGAGGTTGTTGTAGGCTTGCCAGTGCTCTGGCATCCCTCTGAGGCTGTCCCAGGAGACTTGCCAGCTCCACGGTGTTCAGGGCTCCGGGATTTTTCTAGCCAACACAAGCATCCCAAGCACATCCCTGGATGGAGAGGGGCTGTGAGCATTGCCATGTGCCCTCCATCAGCAAAGGTGCTGCAAGGTTTGGGTGCCAGCTGGGAGGGTCTCGATGCCGTTATTGCAGGACGTCTCCACACTGGTTCCTGTGGCCATGCTTTGCTGGCTGCAGGGTCTCTCCTGGGCCAGTCATGACACCTCCTGGGGCTCCTCTCGCCTCCTGTGGGCACATCCCAAGGTGAACCTGTGATGCCAGGGTGGGGCCGTGCACCAGACAAGGTGTTGTTCCCCCCCTGCAGCAGGTCTGGCCTAGGCTGCGGTGATGCCGGATCCTGCAGGCCCGAGCTGCCGCCGGCAGAGATCCTCAGGGCTTTTATTCCAGTGAATGTTTGCAAATAATTCCTTCCCCTTATCTGGCAGCTTTCGCCCCTGCTTTGCAAGAGCAGCAAGGAGTCTCTATTTAGTAGCTATTTTTCAAGATAATGATTTATAATAGATCAAGAAAATTAAACTGCTGGAGGAAGAGAGGCCCAGTTTGGGCGCTCGGATGGCCTAATGAAGTCCCATCGAAGTTCCCGTTTGTTGTCAGCTATTAATTCTCTCTCTGATTCAGTCCCCAAATTACTTTCCCTAGAACTGAATCTAAATATGAAAATCAATTAAGAAGGGAGCGAGTAGCTACATCTGGGAGAGGGGAGAGGAGGCAAATATAATGACAAATCACCCGGTTCCTTTCGAGCATGCAAATTAACATTTAGAGTGTATTTTGAGGAAGGGGAGCTTGGAAATGCTGCTTCACAGAAACTGCTAGATCAATTTTCCAAGCCTGACTGCTAGAGATTCTTCAAAGTTACCCAGGGCTCTGTCTCAGGATAAAAATATAAAAAAGACAAGAAATCAATGCTGATAATTAATTTAACAGAATCTATTCGTTCTTTCTCCTTCCAGTCAATGCGAAGAGAAAATCATACAGTAGCTGAATTTTACATTTCCACAGAGATTGTGCTGGGACAAAATGAATAAACGCTCATAAATTACTTCAAAAGCTCTGCTACATTGTTGGAGTGGGGCTTTTTAATTAACTGGAGGGATTTGTCATCGCTTCCCCCCCACCCTGCTGCCTGTGCAAGGGAAGCGATTGCCATCCAATGAGCTTGGGCAGCCCAGTCCTTTGGAGATGATGATGCTGCTACCCACTGGAATGTGGTAGAGCTTTATGCTGGCAAACATGGGTTCCACACCTCCTTTTTAGGGGGGGGGTTGGGGTTTTTGAGTACTGATTTGAGCTTGTGTGTGGCTTGATGTGCTTGCCTTTGCAAAGGCCACCGCCTGGGATCTCCTATCCCAGCCAGGATCCTGCAAATAGGAGCTGGGAGGGGGTTTGGTGGGGTTATTGGTGGGGTTCCTGAGGGGCCTGGTTTGGGGCTTGGTGGGGTTCTGGATGGGCTTAGCTTGGGGTATTGTGGGGTTCTGGCTGGGCTTAGCCTGGGGCTTGGCAGGGTTCCTACACAGTGCTGGGCTGGGACCCTGGAGCAGAGGCGAGTGGGCAGAGCAGCAGTACAACCTGTGCTCTGTCCAGCAGCAGGCAGAGCTGGCTTTTCATTATTCAAAACTCATCTTCCCTCCCACTGGAAACAAATGGGAAGTGGATGGTTCAGCAGTGAATCCCCAGGAGGGTACTTGGGTTTAAAGCACAACTTGTCCAGTTAAATGTGTCCTCTGGAAATGGGTTTGATTGCCCTAATCTTCCAACTTCAATTTGGTGGCAGTGTTAGTGCACTGCCAGACATAAGGGCTGTGTGAAGGATATGAAAGATGGAAAATAAAAGGGGGAGAGTGGTCTCAGGTTGGTTTTGCCTTTGGTTTTGGCTTGAAAGATTAGGGGAAGGCTGGGGGATGAGAGGAGCTGGGGATTGCAGCATCTTGCTGGGTTTGCCTGGCTGCCCTCCTCCTCCCAAGCAGGGTTTGCCTGTGAAGCTTCCTGGGAAAGGAGAACAAGACCAGGATGGCTTTTTATTCAGATCTGTTCAGTGTGTGGTTTGCTGTAGCCCAGACTGTGCTGGAGCAGAAGGAGGGATGTGTCTGTGTGATGTGGATCTAGAGGAAAGCCACAGGTGCTGGCAGAAGAGGGGCTGTGTGAAATAACAGGGCTGGTGAGAGCTTGTTGCTAGCTTTGTGGGCATTTGGCCCCTCGCTCCATCTGTAAATTGTTCTCAAACTGAGTGATTTACACAAAAAAGCCCAATATCTCTTGATTAATGCATGGGAAACTCAGCCAAGGGCCAGGAGCTTGTGGCCAGTTGCAAGCAGCGGCTCCTCCAGGAGCCCCAGGAGCTGCTGTCCTGGAATGCTGGCCCATGCCTCCAGTACATCCTGGATTTTTGCCCTCCAAGGGGTAGGAACATGGGATTTTCCACACATGCTTTCATATTTTCTGTTTATGGGCACAGGGATTCACCCTCCAGGGCAAAATCCTTCACTTCTCCCTGCAGTAGGGATGCAGGATGGTGCTTCTGGATCTTGGCTCACTGGTTACCTTGATAGCATCCAGGAAGAATTAATATACAAGATCAAAATCTGAAGCATCCAGCATCAAGTCTACTTGAAAACACACAAACCCCTTTAAACCACTCCATCTCCAAAACAGTTACTGGAGCCTGTTTTAGCCTGGATGGCCCAGGGAGGAGCAGCAGCCACTGCTTGCCCCATGGGCTCACAAATCTCCATCCTTCATGAGGATGCAGCCTCTGAGATCAGACCCAGAGACTTGGCACCAAGCTGGGAAAAATATAAAGCAGCTGGATCTGCCTGGTATTGGAAGGGGGAGGAAGGAAAGTCCCATGGTGCTTTCAAGTTTAAGGGATGGTTCCTGGGAGGGGAAGGGCAGCCAGGAAAGGTTGTGTTCCATACCCTTGTCACAGCTTTTATTAGCAGTGTTATATTGTGGGCATTTTTCTTTCTGCTTTCTTGTTGGTTTTCCTTAGGAGCAGCTGGGCTGTAGCCACTGGTGGGGTAATGAGGGTGTGAACCCTGTTAATTAGAGCTGGAGGGTGGGTACTGAGATACTGTTGAACCAGCTTCTCTTTAGACTCTCAGTGCTCTACTGTCCCAGAACAAACTCCCATCCCCAGTTTGGCAGGACACCAAACCTTCCCAGGATGGGCTCAGGTGCCCTCTAATCCCAGTTCACTCAGAGCAAACCCACAAGAGCTCCAGCACTGGGTTTTGCAGCAGCAGCAGCAGCAGCATCCCAGCACCACACAGAGCAGAATTGAGCCTTGCCTGGGCTTTTTTTTCCCCTTCTCCCTCTTATTAACAAATAAATCTCTTGGAGGATGAGGTTGATGTGATGGATATTGGCTGTGATCTGAGTAGGGCAGGTGATCATGTTCAATTATTTTATTAACAGGATGATGCTCAGCACCAGCTCTGGGCTGGGTGCAGCAGGTTGGTGCTTGCTGTGGGGTCAGATGCTGCTGGCTCCAGCAGAATGCCTGGTCCCATCCCCCCTCCCCAGGGCTTCAGAGCTGTGTCTGCCCTCACCTCTGGGCTGGGCTACATGGGAGCTGCTTAAAATGAAAGGATTTCTATGTTCTCTATGTTAATATATATATATAAAAATGATATATCAAAAGAAGAGATGCTCACAGGTTAAACTGGGGGGTGCAGTTCAGGTGCCATGTCTGATTTGGGGTTTCTGTCAGGTTCCTGCCCCCAGTTTTATTAGTCTCAAGCCCAGCTTGTTTGTCATGGGAAGGAGAACACTGAGTGATGCTCTTAGGCCAGGGCTAAACACATCACTTGTCAGGCAGTTCCACAGCCTCCTCTTTGGCAGGGAGGATGGAGGGGATGTTCCCAACCCTGGTCTGCCTGTCTGTCCCCTCAGCCAGTGAGGGTGGGGACAGCAACCCTGTCCCACACTGCCTGCTGGGGTCTGTGTCTGATCTGCTGCCATCCTTTAGTCCTGTGCCTAAGCTTATCTTAAGCCCCCAGCCAGCACCCAGGGGACCTGTCACAGCACCCAGGGGGAATATTGACAATTAATTTCTTCAGCCTAGGGGTGGGGGGAGGAGAAATTTGGTCCATCCATTGGGGAGGGGGGGATGCTGCTGGGCTCTGTGAGGGGCAAGACATGTGCCAAGCAGTTCAGAGGCTCTGTACAGCCCTGGCAGTGATGGCAACGTGTCTCTGGACATCAAGGGGTTGGTTTGCTTTGCTCACCCAGCTGAAACCTGAGGGCTGTGCCATGGGGGCTGGCTGGACCTGCAGGAACATCCCCCAGGAGAAGGCAGGAGCCCCCCCTCAGTCCTGGCTTGTCCTTTTTCCCCTGTGCCATCCAGCCCAGAGGGCTTGTACAAATGCAGCTTGGGTCTGTTGCCACCCTTGAATAAACCCAAGATACTGCTGAGCCTCCCCAAGGGCCCTTCTGCCCCCTCCTGCAGCTGAGGAGAGGGAAAAGCAGCTGCAGGCACCCCAGAAGGGAGCATGGGGAGTCCTCAGTGTCACCCAGAGGTGAGTGGCACGGGGAGCTGGAGAGGAAACACCTCATTACAGCCCAAGCATGACATGCCAGGCAGCACAGCACCCTGAGAGCAGGGGGGGATTTAATCAAAGAGACATTGTCAGGCTGAAGGGCACCACCAGGAGAGGGACCTGGGCTCTGTGTGCCTGTAAAGTGGCAGCCACAAAGCTTCTCCAGCCGCTGCTGCTCAGACCTGTGTTTTGGCTGAGGTTGGGGGGTGCAGGGGGGTGTGCAGGCTTTATCCCAGGGTGAAGCCCTGCAGCCAGGTTGGGTCAGCTTCCTTCTCCTGCCATGGCAGGTCAGGGATTTGTCCTCAGTCATGGGATGTGTCCACCCACTGGGGTGACAGTGTGGAGGGAGGGATGGATGGAGTCCCTTGGCACACAAGTTAAATAACAGACAGAAAGGCTGGGTGAGAAGGGGGCTGTGGTGTGAATCTCTTCTCCATGCAGGGAACCCTCTGTTTAAGCCCCAGGGATGTTCTGTGTTCCTGCTGCCACCAGCCAGACCCTGGCCTGGGGCAATCCCACCCTGGGGCTGCCTGTGTGAAGTCCCTTCCCTGGGTGTGGGGAGGGGGCAGAGCAGGTGCTGGCTGTATCATCCAGGGCAGTGCTTGGGGCTGTAAGCATTTCCTTGTGCCTTCTCCAGATGTGTTTGCCCCAGCAGCCAGGGTGACCTTTAGTGCCAGCAAAGATGCTCCAAGGGGGGGGGGGGGGGGGGGATTGGTCACCTCTTTACTCTGCCACCTTTGCCCCTGCCAGACCTCTCCCTGTGCATGCTGGTGTTGGAGTTACTCATCCCTCCCCTTGCCTCCAGGCTCCCTGAGAGGAAGATGGGCTGAGAGCTTTGCTCTCAGCCTGAGGAACACAGTGCTGATGGCACAAGTGGTTTTATTTGCCATCAGGACACGGGGTGAGGATGGGGAGTGCTGACCCCTGTGGATCATTATCTGTGCATCAAGATGCTGTGTGTGTGACCTTCCCTACAAGCCAGGCTTGGCATGTCTCTCTTCTGCTTCATTTGAGTGTTGCTCTTGACCCTTGCACTGTCTGATGTCCCCTGAGGGCCAGGAAAAGCCAGCAGCACTCCCCCCCCCCCCCCCCCCCCCCCCCCCCCCCCTCAGAGATGCTGTGGGGCCTTTGGGCTGTGCCAGCATCCAGCCCAGGCTGCACCTTAGGGCTTTACCTGCCACACCAACCTTGTGCAGGGGTTTCTGGCTGGTGCAGCCAGCTCTCTGCCTGCTGCCCTCCTGTTCAGGACACAAAGGGCTCACAGCAGCCTGAGGGATGTGGGGAAGGGGGCAGAGAGGGTGCTGGCTGCCTAATCCAGAGCAACGCTTGGGGCTGTAAGTCTTTACTTGTGCCTTCTCCAAATGTGTGTTGCCCAGGGTGTCTTTGAGCATCTCCTTTGGACTGGAGCTCAGGAAAGCAGCACAGGCAAGAAGGGGTGTTAGGGAGCAGCACCAAAAACGGCTGGAAGAGCCCTTGGGGTGGGTATCAGGGGAGGGGACATGCTGCAGGCTGCGCTCAGGGCTCGGGATGCCACAGCAAGCAGGGTCTGTGGGTATCCAGTGCCCTTGGGTAAGTCCCCTCTTTGTCCCCTCTGCCAGAAGCTGTTAGGTGGGCACGGTGGGAACTTTGTTTCCCAAATACCAGGCTTATAGCAAGGACCCATATACCTTACAGCACCCCCAGTCACCGAGCAACCCAGGGTGCTCCCAGAGCAGCTCGGCAAGGAGGAATAACCTCTCAGCTGCTGGAACCTCCCTGCAAGAGCTCTGAGAGCACCAGAATAAGTGCTGCTGATCCAATTATTAACTGCATGTAGCCATCGTGTTTGCTCAGCTGCGCCCACGTCCCCAGCACCTCGCTGATTCACAGGCACTGGGCAGGCTGCTCGCTCGCACCACCTAGGAGATCTGCAGCTCCATCAGTGCCACCTCCCCCCCTCCCCCCCCCTCTCCGTCCATGCTCTGTGTCCTGGCAGCTGGGTTGAGAGCCAGGACCCCTGAGTCACCCCAGGAGCAGCCACCTTCCCAGACCCAAAGGGATAGATGGCCACCCTGGCATGCAGGAGATCCTTCTCCCTTGGGAAGAGCCAGCCTAGCCAGGGATGAGGTGACAAGGCACTGCTCCACCTGGGATGCTCAGGCATGGCCATACTGCCCTGTTCTTCCTGCCCTGCTGCAACCCCCCCACCCAAACATACTTCAATCCACACCAGGATCCTCATTCAGCAGGGGGGAGATGGGTAAACCTGACCAGGGACACCCCCAGCCCCCCAGCACCGTGGCTTCACTGATGCTGCCAGGGCTCAAGACTCCACTTAATGCCCCAAACCTCACCAACCCCCCTGGCAGGGAACCCCTAAAAATCCCCCCTAAAGCAGCCCCAGTTGGTGTCCAGCATTTTACCTCCTGCACACGAGCAGAGCAGCAACACAGCATCAGTCCATGTGCTGCAAAACATCTGCACAGCTGGTGGACCCCCCCACCCTGTGACTCACCAGACCCCCCCTGGACCTGGCCCCCAGCCTGTGCCAGAGCCCACCTGCTCCTCTGGGCTTTGTCCCACTGTCTGTGTGGGCTGTGATGCTGCGACCTCCTCTGAGCATGCCTGTAGGTGGGGGTGTCCTGTATCTTGGCTAGAAATTCCTCCTCCTCTCCTCTCTAAAAAGCATCTGTGTGTGTATATATATCTATCTCTGTGTGTGTGTGTATATATATACACACAAAGCCAGGCAGATTTGCAAGTTGATATCTAACTGTGTGCTGTAGAGAAGAGAGGTGAGATTTGGCAGGTGGGGAAACTGAGGCACGAGCTAGCTGGCTTCTTCCTGGGTGAAGAAATGAAGGTTTCTCACATCTACCCAACTACCCCCTGGCTGCCCTTACACCAGTCCCACCTGTGTTGCCCAGGGGTCAAGCCAGGTTGATCCCTATTCCCTAGGGTGAACTGGCCTGGGTCGCTCATGGGGATGGCAGGCACTGGGGTGAACTGGCCTGGGACACTCATGGGGATGGCAGGCACTGGGGGGGGAACTGGCCTGGGACGCTCATGGGGATGGCAGGCACTGGGGGGAACTGGCCTGGGACGCTCATGGGGATGGCAGGCACTGGGGGGAACTGGCCTGGGACGCTCATGGGGATGGCAGGCACTGGGGGGAACTGGCCTGGGACGCTCATGGGGATGGCAGGCACTGGGGGGAACTGGTCTGGGACGCTCATGGGGATGGCAGGCACTGGGGGGAACTGGTCTGGGACGCTCATGGGGATGGCAGGCACTGGGGGGAACTGGCCTGGGTCACTCATGGGGATGGAAAGCACTGGGGGGAACTGGCACTGGGGCTTTGCTTTAGCTGGGTCTCTTCCCCTTTATTTCCTTGAGGAATGAAAGCACTGGCACCCTGGTACAAAGGCAGAGCTTTCTTGGAGAAGACCCAGGCTGGTTTGATGCTCTGTTGCCCTGAATGACAAGAATCAAACACTGAAGCAGCTCAAAGAAAGCCAGAAGGAACTTCAGCAGCTCCTGCTCCTGCTCTGGCATCACTAATCCAACAGCTGGAGGTTTGTTTGTACTGACTAAGCTGAAGTGAGCAACTTAATTCCCGTTTAATTCCCTTCAGAAGGCTTCAGGAAGGCTAATAGCAGTTTTCTGGCGTGCCATCCCCTCCCGGGCAGCCTCCAGGCTCGGTGGCCGTTGGGTTTCAGTGCCGTGGGGTGCCCGTACCCCAGCACCCCTCTTGTGCTTCCCCAGCTCTGCTGGCAGCACCAGCCCTTCCCAAGCCGAGCCCAGCTCCAGTCTTCACTGACACCTAGTGGCGATGGGGGCGGCTGGAGCTGGCTCTGGAGTGGCTGCTCAGGAGCCAGAAAAGCGGGGTGCCGCCTTCCCCGCAGGTGCCCATCGCCGGTGGGGTGTCACCGCCTCGGGAAGAGGTGCTGGCACACCAGCCAGGGACCCTGTGGAAGGTGTCCCTGCCACTACCTTGGCTCTACAGGTGGGGACATCGAGGTGGGGAGGGTGTGTGTGGCCTTGACACCCCACACACCCCTTCCCATACCCCTCTGATGGGATCCTTGTACCCTAAGCCTATGGGAGGAGGGGCAAAGCCTTGTCACCCCTGATGCTAAGGGACAGGGATGTGTTGGTTAAGCTGGGGCAGTGGCTGTTGGGGCTGGAGCTGACCCTCAGTGCCTGGACTAATTCCACCTCCTCCACCAAACCCCCAGGTGTGGCTCCCTTTGCTGCAGCACAAACACAGTTTTATGGCTTTTTTTTTTTTAATCCCCACAGTTCTGAGCTTCCCTCTCCCAGTGCCACAGAGCCCAGCTCAGCCTTAGTGATGCTGGGCAGCACGTACACAGGGACACTTTATCTGGGTTCATTCCTCCCCTGAACATCTCCATTGCTGCCCTGAATCACAGCATCACCAGGTTGGAAAAGCCCTTTGAAGATCATCAAGTCCAACCATTCCCATCCTAAGCTCAACCATATCCCTAAGTACCTCATCTCCCCTTTTTAAACACATCCAGGGAAGGGGACTCCACCACATCCCTGGGCAGCCTGTGCCACAGCCCCACAACTCTGGAACGGGCTGCCCTGGTTTGTGTGTGGCACAGGGAAGTAAGTGGCTCCTTCCCCTTCATCTGCTGGAGACTGGGTTGGTTTGCTGCCCTCTGAGAACTCTCAGGCCACAGTGGTCTGGCCATCCCTTTCTGGAGGGAGGGATTAGCAGCTGAAAACCCTGTTCCCAACTCTGCAGCAGGAGGAGCAGAGTGGGGGAAGCTTGACCTGAACTCCAAAGGGGAAAGTAGAAACCCTTGAAGAGCTGGGAACCCCCCTTCTTCAGCCCTGATCTAGGAGGTACCTAATCTAATTTGCTAATTTTCAACCCAATTAATCCTGGGCAAGCCTGTTAAGAACCAGAATCTGCCCAAAGAGAGGGGAAAGGGTTTGCTGAGGAGCCAACAGCAGCTGGCAGAGGGTGTTGGCATTGCTCAGCACAGTCAGAGCCTGGCATCATACAGCCTGAGGTGTTCAAAGCTGAACCCTTCCCTAAAGGGAGAACACAGAAGTGAGAGTTCCTTGGAGCTCATGTTTTGCATGCAGCACGGGGTGGTTTTCCCTATTTCTTTCTCTTTTCTTGTCCCTTGGAAGAAGAAATAAAAGGCTGTAATCTCCCAGTGGCAGGTGCAGAGGAGATAAGCTTCAGGTGCCTCCAAGGCTCACAGAGGAGCTTTGTTCTCCCACCTTATCTCCACCTCCAGGTCGCTTCAGGCATGGTACAGGCTGCTGTCCCCATCCCTGCTCTGGGCAGGGGTTCTGAGGGCCCCAGCAATGCGAATGGCAGTGTGTTTCCCACTGATAACCCTCAGCCCAGCCCAGCCTGGCTCAAGCCATGTGCAGATGCTGCTGCTGCTGCAAGCTCCTGGCCTGTAAACCCAGCCTGGCACAAGCATCCCTGGAAGGACTCATGAGCATGAAGAAACCACTTTCCCCCCATCTCTTCAGGTATTGTAGCCTTCAGTGCTAATTATTGGGGGTTATTTCATCCCTGACCAATACAATCTTCAAAGCCAGAACCTCTTGCTCTAATGCTTCCAGGTTTTCATTCCTTTTTCCCTTTGAACTCCTGCATGGGAGCCTCTGGGACCCCACAGCTCTTGATTTGTGTTTGCTTTTAATCAGCTGGCTTTTCTTCCCCCAAAACAAAGACAAATAACACTGCAATGGTTTGGCCTTGGAAATGTCTGTGTTGAGGAGGAGAGAGGGGTGAAAGCATGACTTGTGAAAGGCTGAATTTCCTGCTGTCTTTCCTCCTCTTTATCTGCTTCACTGCAAGACAAATGGCACTCTTAATTTAGCTGAGAAATTGAAAGGTGCTTGTGTAATTCAGCAGCAGCCCAGACAGCTGCCTGGGGAAGCAGGGGATGAGAGGGGCTGGGGGGAAATAAGGTGACAGGGTGTTGCATCCTATCCGTTGCTGCAGCATCACTGAGCTGGGGAGTCTGGTAGGATGGCAGGATGCTGTGCAGCATCGTGGTGAAAGCAGCTCTGGTCCTGGCATGGTGATGCCCCAGTCACTGGTGTGAGGAAACACCTCTGGAAGATGCTGGGAGGTTGGTTTGTGCTGCTCCAACACGGAGATGGCTGTGGGAGGGGATGCTCAGAGAGAGGAAAAGCCTCTGTAGTGCCCATGGGTGCTGCTCCTGGGTAGCAGCACCTGGGGTAGCGCTGAGTTTCCAGGGATTGTTCCAGAAGATGGATTTGTTGGGCTAAATCACAAATCCTGCCCCCACAGAGGCCCCAGACAGGAGGACATTGCTGTATAGATGCTTCACTTCACAGAGGAGCCTAAGGAGTGACTGGTAAATGCTCCCCTGCCACCTCCTGGGGTGCATCCCCTATCTCCATTCCCCCCACCACCACCTCTGGGGTGCCAGCTGGGCGGGCTCCAGAAGGACAGGGGCTCCCATGGGCATGAACAGGAGATGGAGGGAGGTGTTGGGTGTCCAGGCAGCCAGGGCTGAGCAGCAGTTCCCACTGTGACCCTAGCACCTGTATGACCCAGCTGGGACACAACCCATGCTGGGAGGGTGTTTTAGGGCCCCTTTGCTCTCCTCTTTCCAGAGAAGCCAAGGAAAAAAAAAGACCATTTGGGGTCATTTTTCTGCTTTCCTCATATTTGCTCCCTGCTGGAGCTGATTTATCCCTGCAGCTTGCCGAGCTCCATCCAGGAGGGACATGTTTTGCCTGGGTAGTACATGAGGTTGCTATAAATTCTTGGCTGCTTTGTGTCAGCCAGAGCCTGACACAGCCCATAAAACTCACTGGCCACGTTAGTGCTCTTGAACCATGGCACAAGGCTGCTGGTGGGCTGGCCCAGACCCAGAGGAAGGGGTTGCTGGCTCAGAGGATGTGTTTTCCTCCAATGCAACACCCTCACCCTTGCTCCTAAATTCCCCCACAGGCTTTAGGAGCCCTTGGGGCTGCAGAGGGAAGAGCTCTGGCCTTGCTGCTGCCTGAGTGTCTGGATAACCATCACTTGCTCCAGCTCTGTGGGTACCACGGCCGCCCCTCACCGGGCAAAGCACCCCACAGCGTGTGGTTGGGAAGCTTTGCAGGTGGGTTATTATTAATAATAATATATTGTTATTCCCTAAGGATAGAACCAGCAAGGTTAAAAATCAGCAGTCTAGAGGTGAGATTCCAGCACGTTCCATATATTATCCATAAGTAACCCATGCAGGAGGGCAGTGGGGAGTGAAGGGGGCCTCCTGAGAGCCACTAAAACTGGACTTTTAATTTCAAACTCTCCTTCACTGACTGGAGCCTCTCTCCTCTGAGTCCATTTTTTTATTTCCCTCTGTGCAGCAGTAATAAGGAGGTAAGAAGGGAGAAGGGGGAAACAGATCATCTGGCAACCCTATCTGGCTGAGTTCAGCGTGGTAAATTAGAGATATATATGGTACAAAGGAGCACTGGGAGATTAATTTCTGCTGGGGGAAAAAAAAATCACACCCCCTCTGCTTTAATTTACTGCTAAATAATAAGTGACTTTGCAAGATACTCAGCAAAGATAAAGGCTGCCCTGGTAAATCAAACAGCTCATAAGCACTTAAAGATCTGTCTGTCTTGTGTGTGTAGTTAAGTGGTTTGTATTGTTCTCACAAAGCAGAAATAAGCAGGCGTTTAACTGATGCTATCTGCCAAAATAAAGGATGAACCCGTGAATCAAACGGTTTCCTGCAAAAGCCTCATTTGCATTTGCAGGATTAAAAGGAAAAGTGGCGCTTTAGGGATGCTGAGCCACTCAGATGTCAACCCAAAATGGGTCGTGTCCCCCCCCCCCACCCATCCAGGAGGCAAGAGTGGGGATGTCATGGGGAGCAGCAGGGGGGTTTATATGGGGGTTATATAGGGTTTATCCACAGCTCAGCAGAGGAGGAATGAAGTGCATGGGTAAGTCTGGAAGAGACCAGGGTCTGGAGCAGTTTCTCCTCACCCTGCAACACCCTGAGAGCACCCATCCTCATGGCACTTCAGGAAAAGACCTTTGAGATCGAGTCCAACCATTCCCATCCTGTGCTAAACCACATCCCTGAGCACCTCATCTCCCCATCTGTTAAACACATGAGAAACTGTGCAAACCAAGGTGAGTGGAGGGGAGCCCAGATCTGCAGGGTGGCTCTGCCTCAGTTTCCCTCTTGGCATGCAGAAGACACTCTCTGTCTCCCCAGGCTGCTGTGCAGGTCACTCTCCTGCCTCCAGGCATATATTTCTCTCTTCCCTGGGTCTGTTTGTGCCTGGCAGCAGTGGCTGAGCCACTAATTCCATCTGCAAGCAAGGCAGGAGCTCTCAGTGGCTGTAAGTAAGATGGATGTTGGGCTCTTGCAGCAGAGCCCTGGGGATCTGGGATGGTGACATCCCTGGTGTGCCAGGCTCTGGCTATTTGCAAAGCCATGTTAGAGTCAAAACGGTGCAATTAGAGTCTGAAGTGAAAGAAAGATAGAGATGTGGCCAATTCTGACACTTCTATCGTGGTTGTTATGCAAATTGAGCAAGCTCCACAGGAATGCAACAGGAGGAGATGGCAAGGGGCACCAAGGTGCCTGTGTTGGCAGCGTGTCTCCTGTGTGGCCCCAGCTGTGTAGAACAGCTTGTCCAGGGGCACAGGGGGCTCTGGGAATGGTGCTGCTGCCTGGCTGGGGTGGGGGATGTTCAGGGCTGGGGGTTTTGCAGAGCCAGAGGTCCCTGGAATGCAATAGAGAGGAGCTCCCTGGGGATAACGTCAGTGGCTGGAGCACCAGGGGTGCCTCTGGTGCCCATTTGCTGTGTGACTTGACCTCACTTGTAAGGGAACAGGGAGCTCCAGGGTGGGGAAGGATCAAGAGCTCTGGAGTGTTTCAGAGGCATTTCAGAGCGTGGCTACCTGAGCACAGGATGGCTGTGGTCCCTTCAGGGCCCACCCTGGCTCTGCACTGCCCAGCCTTCCTCCCGCATAGCCAGGGCTTTGAGCTGGTTGCAGGTGGTCGTTGCCCACCGGGTAATGACTGGGTTTGGTGGAGGATGTTCCTCCAGGAGCCAATGGGTTTGGACAGTGATTCCTTAGATACACAGACCTCTGCAGCCTTCTCCACAGCAGGGCACTGGGACCAGAGGCGGTGCTGATGGGGAGCGATTCTAGTGACAACTGAGCTCCATGGAGCAGGAAACCTTCACTTGGCTCTTCAGGGTAAGCCAGAGCTCCCCATGCTTTCAGCTCAGCAGCACTGCAGCCCCACGGTGGGACAGAGGTGCACGTTCCCAGTGCCTTCAGCTCCGTGTCTGGGTGTCAGGACCAGCCCCATGCTCTCCATCCAAGGGGACCCTTGCACTTTGACCTCTGCTGGGGCACGTTTCCCAAGCACAGCCCCACTCCCAGCCCCTTTCTGGGGTAGCAGGAATGTGTCAATGGTCCCAGGAGGGTAGATGAAGCCCCTCAGGGTGAGCAGGCCAAGGGAAGGCAGGAGTTTGCATGTGGTAGGAGCACCTACAGAGCCGAGTTTCCACATCAGCCATGCCCACAGTACAGATCAAAGCACAGAACAGGGGCTCAGCTCTGTTCCATGCCCCTAGGGAAATGCTTTTATCCCTTTAACTTGATGCACAGATCTCTGAGACCAACCTGAGCTGGGTACCACCCTCAGCGCTTCCCATCTGCCCAACTGGAGAACACAGGGGAGGCCAAGAGGGCCTTTCAACGTGGCTTGGCACACTGAAATGTTTCTCCCCTCTGCAGATCACCTGGAAGAGCTCTGACCACCACAAACCCTTTCCTTTGTGCTGACCTGATGGATGAGCTGCAATCCCTCCAGCCCAAGTGCTTCCCCCCCCAAAAAAGAGGTGGAAAAGAAGATCCAAAAAAGCACAAAGCCTCTGCTCCCTGAACATGGCCAGATCCAACCCTGGTGCAGTCAGGCTCCTGAAGGTGCACACTGCTTTGTTTTGCTATGGCTGGTGAAAGACAGAGCAGCTCCAATTTGCCTGGAGCAGCTGGGCTGTAACGTGGTACCGTGGGGAAGGGCTCTACAGAAAACCAGATTTGACAGGGAAGGCATTTTTGCTGGAGCACAGCACGAGGAAAAGAAATTACTGTGGCATAGAGGAGCAAATCCATCATCAGAGGGAAGGGGAGGAGAGAATCGGTTTAAGGATCCACGTAGGAGACACTGGCAGTAATCATGGAAAGGCCCTTTAAATGTCAAGGGGGATGAACATGGTTTAACAGCAGCAGAAAGGCTGCCAAGCTGGGCAGTGTGTGACAAAGCAGACAGAGGGGTAGATCTACCTATTATCTGCTCCCTGGAAAAAAAGGAGAGAGAGATAATTCAGGTTTGTGCCTGATGTGGTGTGTCAGTCTTGGAGAGGGCATGTTTTCTGTTATTGAAAAGGAGAAGAAAGAAGGGTTTGTTTTCAGGGCTGTCCCAGCCCTGGGCCAGGTGGCACATGCTGGGCTGCACAGTGGGGATGGGTACTGGGGAAAGCTGCCTGCAGCCCCAGCAGGAAAAGGGAAAGCACGGGGAGGGGGTGTGGAAGCTGATGGGTTGGCACTGGGCAGCTGCACAGTCCCACAGCTCCTTTCTGCTGCGCCATGAGGAAGAGGAGAGACTAAAGAGGTGCGAGGGGAGCACAGGAAAGGCAGGCAGGGCTCTGCCACCTCACTGCTGTGCCACCCACAAAGGTTTTGACTCTGATAATAATTTAAAAAAACCTCTACTGGGCATTACCAGCATCCAACCAGTAACACGTGTTGGGCTATGCTGGGAGAGAGGTGGATATCCCTTGGCTTGTGATGGCTGGGGTGAGGGACAGCAGGAGAGGGCTTTGTAATGGGAGAAAGAGGGTTTGCAAAGCCAGCTCCTCAAATCCAGGGGGTACTGTCTGGTTTCATGCATCCCCTTGTGTCCCAGATCCATGTGATGGGGATCAGGACCTTGGATTTCACAGGGACCAGAGTGACATCTGTGTGTACATGGACAGGGACCGGCAGGAAAACCACATGGAAATGAAGAGTTCAGTGCTCAGCACAGGCTGTGAGCAGCGTGCAGGTGGCACAGCACAGGCTGCATTGATTTACCTGCTCAGCTGTGGGACAACGTGCCCTGGTGCAGCGTGGGGACAGGCTGGTGGGACAACTGAGCAGTCACTGTGACATCCAAGCCCTTAGTGTCAATGTCCTGCAGGGAGAGGTGGCTAGTGCTGTGATGCTGTGAGAAGCTGAAAGCACAGCTCAGTAGCCTTGGTGACTCTTCAGCAGGTATTCCTGAGGAGAAGGACTTGGGGGTGAGAAGCTGGGCACCAGCCACCAACTGTGCACCTGCAGCCCAGAGGGCAAACAGCATCCTGGGCTGCATCACAAGGAGTGTGGCCAGCAGGTCGAGTGAGGGCATTGTGCCCCTCTGCTCTGCTCTGGGGGGGATCTCACCTGCTTCCCTGATATATGGGGCCATGTAGAAATAGAAAGGATAAGCTAAATGCCACCCTACCTGTATACTTAAAAGCACAGCCATAGAATTTAAGTCAGGTAACAGCACAGTTTAAAGAAACAGCTAAGAATGAGAAGGCTCGTTTCTCATTACAGAGACTTGATTGTAGGGAGGAATAAAAGACCTTGTATTAGTTCAAAGGAGTGATTGTAGGGATCAGGAGTTGAAGAACAGGATGATACAGTTAGGTCCACGGGGCCTCTTTACAAGGACAAACTGGTAAGAACACTGCAAGCTGGCAAGAGCCTCACATTCCAGGCAAAAGTTGAAAAGTACAGCATGAGGAAGACAGAAGGCCTTCCTCCCAGAGACCACTGCCCTCATTTCAAAGACCCCTGTCCTGGGAAGGATCTGTGCAAGGGCCAAGGACTGATAAGCTAATCAGCATGTGAAGGGGGGTTCAGGTAATGAATATGTCTAGGCATTAATTGAATATTCACTGTTTTATTGTATCAATGTGTGGCTGGTTTGCTGTTCAGGTATGCACACCTGTGGTGGAGCGATTCCCCCGTGCATCTGTGTGCCATGAACATGCCTACTGTGTAACTGCCCCGTTAGAGAGTCGATTTCTGTACGTCATCCCCTTGGTGAAGGTAAGAGTATTCACGAGCTTCCTGAGCAAAACACACTATCTGTCTAAGTTACTGTTGTTCACCTGAGGTAGCCCCTAACTGTTCCCCTTTATTAACACAGCTTGCTTGGCAATTGTCCTTTATCTTCCCTTTACCCTAACACTTGGCTTTGGGCCTCAGTTTCCCCTAAGACTGCCTGAGTCTGGTACAGGGCTCTTGACGAGGCAGCGAGTCCTTTATTCCTTGTGTCAGGATAGCACGTTACACTTATCCTATAGTCTGCAAAAGCAATGTTCTGCAGCGTTTCATGCACTCCAGGCCCATGCCTGGCCTTGCCCCTGCCATTGCCCTTGCCCCGCCATTGCCCTTGCCCCTGCCCCTGCCTGGCCTTGCACCTGGCCTTGCCCCTGCCCGGCTTGGCTTTGCCCCTGCCCTGCCTGACGTTGCCTCTGCCCCTGCCCCTGCCCCGGCCTTGCCCCTGCCCTACCCTACCTGGCCTGGACCGGCCCGGCTCGGCCCCCCCCCGCCGCCCCTGTTCCCAGCTCCGGCCCCCGCAGCTTTATGCAGACGCCTGAGCGGCTCCCGCGGGCCCCCTCGCTCCCCCTCGGCCGCGCCGGTTTCCGTAGCGCCGCCGGTCAGGCCTCGGAGGCGAGGGCGGGGGAAGCGGCTGTCGCTGGCCCTTTAAGGCGGCGCCCGGAGGCCCGCGGGAGGCCGGAAGTGCTCGGTGAGGCGCTCTGGCCTTGGCGGAGGCGCGGGGGGGTTCCGGCCTTTCCGTTTCCGGCCGCGCGGGGCCTCGTGGTAGGTGGTGGGAGCTGGGTGCTTGGGCTGGGGGGACTGGGGGGTTATTGGGAGGTATTAAGGGGTACTGGTGGTACTGGGATGGTTACTGGAAGGCATTAGAGGGTACTGGGATGGTTTTGGGGACGTACTGAGGGGGCACTGGGAAGTATTGGGGTACTGGTGGTACTGGGATGGTTACTGGGAGGTATTAGGGGGTACTGGTGGTACTGGGATGGTTACTGGGAGGTATTAGGGGGTACTGGTGGTACTGGGATGGTTACTGGGAGGTATTAGGGGGTACTGGTGGTACTGGGATGGTTACTGGGAGGTATTAGGGGGTACTGGTGGTACTGGGATGGTTACTGGGAGGTATTAGGGGGTACTGGTGGTACTGGGATGGTTACTGGGAGGTATTAGGGGGTACTGGTGGTACTGGGATGGTTACTGGGAGGTATTAGGGGGTACTGGTGGTACTGGGATGGTTATTTGGACGTACGGGGGGGCACTGGGAGTTCCTGGGGGGTGAGGGGCAGCGCTGGGGGCTGGTGGGAGGACACTGGGGCTGGGGAAGCTGGGGCACCGCGGGGGATCCGGGGGGCCGTGCCGGGTGCCCAGGCCGGCTGCGGGGGCGGCAGCAGGGGGAGGCGGCGCTGGGCCTGAGGCGCGGGGCCCGGGGCGGCGCTGCCGGGGCGCGGGGATGCGAGGCGATGCGATGCGATGCTCCCCCGCCGTGTGCGGGTCACGGACGCTCCCGCCGGGGGCTCGGCCCCAGGGAAGCCCCGGCCCTGCCAGGTGAGTGTGAACCGGGGGTGGGGGTGGGGGGGTGTGAGGGGCTGGGGAAGGGCTGCTGGGTGGCGGGGCCCGCAGGCCCAGCCTCATACCCAGCCAGCCTTACCCGCGTCCCAGAGCAAGGCCCCGGCGGGCGCCGTGTGGGGTTCATCCCGTGCAGTACCAGGTGTGAGCATCCACGCAGCCTCCTGATGGTCATGTATGATACTGCATACACAGGCTGACCTCCCTGAGGGACAGGGAGCCTTCTCATGAACATGGGTACTGAAAGGAAACTGGCAGCACCTTCCCTTTGCAGGCAGGCCTCAGGGGTGTGGAGAGCAGAGCTTCCATCCACGCCTCCTGGATCTCTTCCCAGCTTCTCACTGGTGTTACCTGAATCCAGAACCCTGTAGGGGATGCTGATAGGTGAGTCCTTCAGCTGCAAGGCTGTGTTGGAAGCCGTGTACTTTGCCCTCTATATCCATGAGTTCCTTTACTGTTTGGTTTTCCTCCTGCAGCTGTGGGGGGGGTTCAGCTGGGGGGGTTGGTTGGGGTCCCCGTGTGCTCTCACATTCACTGGAGATGGGGATAGGGATGAGCTGCCCTGTGAGCCTGGCACCAAAGCTCTTTCCCTGCCTGCTGTGGGCTGGGTGATGAGGCTCATGACACAGTCACCCCCAGATGGTTGCTCCTGCACCACCGAGGAGCTGCCAGAGGGTGGGAGGAAGGAGGTGTTCCTCCTTCCAGCTCTGCCATCAGACTCTGCTTCTGGTTGTGGTCGATCTGCTGGTGATCAGCAAGCTCTCTCAGTGCAGCTTGGGATAGCAGTAATTGATCTTTCATTGCTGCTGACATGGGAGACCCTGCCTCAAAAACATTTCCCCTCCTCACCCTGGCACTGGGATATTTCAGGCACAACTGGGAGCTGGTTTAACCCAGTGAAACCAAGCTGAGGCGAGGGAAGAACAGCGTGCTGCTGAGGTGACAGGAAGAGCTGTGACCCCAGCTCCCCACAACCTCCTTCCAGGGAGCTGGAGAGAGTGATAAGGTCTCCCCTGAGCCTCCTCTTTGGGCTGAGCAGTCCCAGCTCCCTCAGCCAGTTCTCTCCCCATCAGACCTGTGTCCCAGCCCCTTCTGTGTCCACGCTCCAGGGCCCCAACGTCTGTCTTGTGGTGAGGGCCCAAAACTGAACATGGTATTTGAGGTGCAGCCTCACCATAGCTTTGCTTCCCCCAGGGTGGACAGGAGACAGTGCCAAAAGGGCTACTGGTGTGCTGTGGGAAGGTTTCATGGTGGAAATGTAGTGGGGAAGGTGTTTAAGAAGGAGAGCTGGAGGTGGGATGCTGCTGCTCCCGTCACCAGCTGAAAAACCACATGCCTTGAGTTTCCAGCCTGGATGTGGGCTGGGCTGAGCTGTCTGACAGTCCCAGGCTGCAGGGAGAAGATGTTTCATGTATGGGCTGCTGCAGCCTGATCTTTTTTGCAGGCTATCAGTGGAACCAGTGTTTCCCTTTCACTGACCTCACTCTTCCCTGGGTTACATGTGGAGCCTGTGGCCTGTGTGCTGTCAGAAAAACACATATGGAGCCCTAGGCAGGGTGGTTGCAGTTACCCAAATCCCACCTGCCCCTGGAAAATAGCTTTATTTGTTCTTTAAATCCAAAATCTGTGTTTTAAAGCAGAGTTATTAGCCAGGCTGAGGATTTCCCTGTGGGCTAGCTTTGAATGGCTCATGTGTGCAGGATCACAAGCTGTTGGTGATGCCCTTGTGGGCTCTGTGACTGCCTGGGGCACACACTGAGTGGGTCCAACACCTGTGCCCAGCTGTCCTTGCAGCGTGCCCACTGTAACAATGTCCCTGTTTCCTTTCAGGTGGTGGGATCAGGAGATGGTTCTGCAGGCTGGTGAGAGTGCTGCCCCTCTAATTTGGTTATACCTGTGTGGTCTCCTTAGGTCCCAGAAAGTAGTTTTGCCTAACTAGATGGTAAGCATGAATAAAACCTGGTTCTCAAAGCTGGCTTTCTTCCTTTCTTTGTAGTTAGTGAACAAGATAGAAAGATTTTTAATGTGCTCCAGGTGCACATCTGGACAGGTAGGGGTGTGAAGCTCCTACACTGACACCTGGGGCTTGTGCCTGGGGCTGTGTGGACACTGTGCTCTGGGGGTCTGTAGGTAATCCAGTCCTGGATTCGGCAGTGCTGAAGGATTGGAGAGTATCTCCATGTGCTAAGCTCCCTCTTCCACTAGAGGGTGTGAAGCTCTGCAGAACGGTTGAGTTTCCCTGAAACTGGAAAACCCAGGAGGCTTCTTCCTCTAATCAGATGTGCAGGCTGCAAGGCTGTGGTGGGATTATGTTCCCAAGGGTGATCCCTGTTCTGCCTGTTGGCAGTGGCCCATGTTGCTTGTAAGTTACACAACCAGCAGCTGCAGTGCTCCATGTGATGGTGCTCAGCCCTGGCTGGTGGGATTATTCCTGAGCAACACATGTATGTGTGGGGAGAGGCAGCTCTGCTGCAGGCTCAGTACCTGGAAGAGGTGACTTCTTCCCTTCCACCTGGGTGGTAAAACATATCCTTGCTAACAGGGCTGCATAAAACCTGCCTCCCAGATCTCTGGTTGTAGGTAGAGGGAATTTCCACTCACCTGCAGCTGCCAAGCCAAGCCTGAGGCCAGTGTGCTGGGAAAGCTGTGCTCCTCACTGGGTTGTGTGTGTTCCCTGGGCTTGTTCCTCATAGGAAGTGCTGCAGTGGCCACCCTGGCTCCTTGGGCTGAGGACAGGATTTCTTTGTGGCTAATTTTACACCTTTATGACCTTGTGGCTTCTGCAGAAGCAAGTCTGTGTTCTCTTCTGAGGTTTTACTTTGGGCTGGGCCAGCAGAGGCCTGGGCACTGCCTGTGAAAGAAGAGAAATGCTTTTCCCCAGCATCTGCTGGGGGATACTGGGCTGTGCTATGGTCACACACAGAGGACTGCCCAGCAGGGTCCTTGTCCCATCCCAACACCTCTTCTGGGGCCTTGCTGTGAAGAGTCTGGTGGCTGAAGCCATTAGGCTTGTAAAAGCCTCTGTGGGCTGTGGGTACAGGCAGGGTGCAGCCTCTGCCAGCTCCCTGTGCTGAGGTCTCTGCTGCACCGACATGCAGAGTGGGTTAGGGATGGTAACACAGCCAGCTTTTGAGGGATGCCTGGCTGACCTGGGAGAAGCAGGTCAGCTGGATGTCCCTGCAACTGGCAAATTGTACTTAATCATCTCACTTACCATCTGAAGTGACTCAAACTGCATGGTGAGAGTGGCTGGTGCCTGTCTGGAGCTGGGTGATGCATCCCCTAGCCCCACTTCTGAGCCCAGGAGGACTGGTGCTCCCAGGTTTGTTTATCAGCAGCACTTTGGGTTTTCCTGTGCCTTGAAGCTGCTGTGAGCCTTTTAAATAGCACTGAGAATTCACTGCCAAGGCAGAGAGTAGCCAGTCAGCGTGGGTGTCACACGGATGTGTTAGAGCTGGTGCTGGCCCATTAACTGGCTTTGCCCATTAACTGGGGAAGAGGAATCCCTGCTGTGGCTCTCCCAGGAGAGAAGCTGGGTTCAATGGCAAGGTGCTTGTCCCCCTCTCCCTTGCTGCAGTGCCAAACAGCTTGGGCTTTCTGAGGATTCCACGTGTCCCCAGCAGGTCGGTGCTGGGCAGGGTGCTGTGTGATGTGAGGGTGGCTGTGAGCCCTGCCTGAGTTGCAGAGGGACCCAGGAGAAGGGATGGTGGGTGTCTGTGAGCTGCACCCAAATGCAGTCTGGCCCCTAGAGCAGTGCCTTGCCCTGCAGTGCCTTGCAGTGCTCCCCAAGCTCATGTCAGTTATTTTTCCCTGGCTGGGAAGGAGGTGGTTTGGCCACTGCTGTGGCTCCTGTGTTTCTGCAAGCACAACCCCAAGCACAACCCCACCACAGGAGCATGAGTCATGTTTTTGGAGGGGCCTCCTGCACCCTGTGTGCTGTGATAAGGTGGAGCCGTGCACTTCTTTGTGCCATTCCTTCCTGGGTGGGTAAGAACAGCTCATCTCACAGGCACAGGAGTAAGAATAGCACATCTCAGAGTCCCAGAGCAGTGTGAGTCCCAGAGCAGTGTGCTATCTGCTTGCACAGGCTCCCCGTGCTGAGGGTGAGCCAGAGGGAGGGTGCTCTGGAGCAAGGCCTTCGCTTGCTGGAGGGAATGTGGCTCTGTGGCAGGTCCCAGACCTGGTGCCCCCCAGATGCTGCTTTACCCTGCCCCAGTGTGGTGCCTTCACTCCTCGTGTGGGCCCTGTGTCTCTGCAGCTTCTGATCCATCTCTGGCTGGGTCAGCCAGCCTGGAGACAGCTCTGTGGGCAAGAGCAGCTCTAACCCTTTGCATGGGTGGGTGGGCTGCCCTGCCACAGCACCTGACCTCCTCTCCCAGCCAGCTCAGCTCCCCTCTGCTCTTCCCTTTCACTCTTGGGTGCCTGTTTCCCAGCGTGTGTGATTGTCTGCTGGTGTCCCCAACCCCTAAGGTGGCTCCTCCAGCTGCTCTGGGGACAGGGGATGGGAGCTGTTCCAGCAGCCCAGCACCGCGGGGAGGGAGCTGCAGTGCTCCCCATGCTCAGCTTGGGCTGGCTCTCACTGCTGCAACTCACTCACCTGACAGAAAACCATCTGGCTGTGGCTGGGTTAAAGCTGGGCTGGCCCACAGAAGGTCCCAGTGGGTGCTGGGTGAGGCAGACCTTTTGGCAGCACCAAGCCCTCTGTCAGCTCTGTGGGCTGGCTGGCTCTGCCTGTCCGAGCCTGCTGCCCTGCACAGCCTTCTCAGCTCCTCCATTTCTGAGCGGTGAGGTCACGCTCTGCATGTCCTGGGGCTTTTTGGGAAAAGTTCTGCTGGTTGTGGCTTTGTGGGGGAGATTGGGATCCCTTCTCAGCTCTCTTGCACCATCAGCCCAGGGTGCTGAGCACAGGCACTCTCGCAGTCCTGTCTCGTGCTTCTAACCGCAGCAATGGGCTGTGTCACAGCTGCTCAGTGGTTCTTCCAATGGGTTATTTCATGGTTCTTACTGCAAGGGCAAATCCTGCTGGACCCAAGGCCCTGCTTTGAGGTCCCTGCCTGGCAGGCTGGACCTTGGGCTGGGGCAGGAATTGGTTAATGCTGTCAGCACGTTATGCAAAGTGTGGAACTTTGCATGGCCAGAAATGTCTCTAGATCCGATTTGTACAGGAATTGAGAGCACAGAGATTTGGGGCTGTGCTGGGGAAACAGCCAGAGAACTGCTTGGCTTCTACCTTTCCTCCCTCTCCAGCACCCATTAAAAGGCTCCAGCAGCTCTTTACAGTGGGACACCTGGGAATAGCACAAGCAACCACCAGTCCAGCCCAGATCCTTCCCCTTGAGCCTTTAACAAAGGCTCACCTCTGCTAAGAAACTGCTTTCAGCACCTCCCCTGAGAGCCACTTTCAGGTCTGGCTGTAGCACTGGCCTTCCCTGAGCAGCAGATAAAGTCCCAAACAGCAGGTTTGGGAGGGTGGGCTGGGGACAAGCAGAGCATCGCTTGGGCCCTCGGTTTCCCCCTACACCAGGGCTGCATGGCTGGAGCTGACCTGGTTTCAGTCACTGTGCTGAGAGGATGCAGGGTGGGGACAAGCAAAGAAAGCTGAAATTTTTATTTATTTTCATTTTAATCCATAGCTAAGAAATCTGCCATGGGCCTAAGTGGGACCTTCTGGCCAGAGGTGAGGGGCTTAACCAGACAGCTATTTGTTAAATATTTAAAAAGTTGCCTGGAATAAATGGGATGCTTCCCAGTAGTGACCTAAATTCCACTGGCTGTAAATTTCATTAGAAAGTGGATTTGTGTGCCTGCCAGGGGCGGGCAGCGTTGCAGCTTCATTGATCTGCCCAAACCACGTGCTGTGAAGTGCCTTCCTCAGCAGATTTCTGAAGAGCTCTCTGCGTGTGCTGCTGGCCTGAATTGGGGCTCGTTTCCCTGCTTCTCTCCTCTCTGCCTCTCTCTCTTTTCTTTCTTTCTTCTTCCCAGTGCAAATGCATCACAGAATCCCAGACTGGGCTGGGTTGGGAGGGACCCCAAGGGTCACAGAGCTCCAACCCCCTGCCACAGGCAGGGACACCAACCTCCAGGCCTGGAGCTACACAAGGTTGCCCAGGGCCCCAGCCAACCTGGCCTTGAACACCCCCAGGGACGGGGCACCCACCCCCTCTCTGGGCAGCCCCTTCCAGCCCCTCCCCACTCTCTCTGCACAGAACTTCCCCCTAAGATCTCCTCTCCCCCTTCCCTCCTCCAGCTTCACTCCAGCCCCCTTGTCCTGCCAGGCTCTGCCCTTGAACAAGCTGATTCCCCTCCTGTTCCTCTGCTCCCTTCAGGGACTGGCAGGCTGCAATGAGGTCCCCCCACAGCCTTCTCTTCTCCAGGCTGACCCAGCCCAGCTCCCTCAGCTTCTCCCCTTAGGGGAGGTGTTCCAGCCCTGTAATCATCCTCGTGGCTCTTCTGAACCCTCTCCAACAGTTCTACATCTTTCTTGTATTTGTTTACTAATCACGTCTCATCATTAGCTGCACGGAGTCATCCTGCCACCTGCATGGGCAAGGATATAGTGGCTGGAAAGAAGAATGTCACTCTCCTGGACACAGGAACACTGTGCTGCCATCCAGAGAGCTGGGCGGGGAGAAACCTCATGAAGTTCAACAAAAGCAAGTGGAGAGTCTGGCACCTGGGAAGGAACAACCGGGGGTGAGCTGCTGGAGAGGAGCTCTGTGGAGAAGGACCTGGGGGTGCTGGTTGATGACAGGGTGGCCATGAGCCAGCAGTGTGTCCTGGGGCTGAGAGAGACAATGGGATCCTGGGGGCAGCAGGAGGAGTGTGGGCAGCAGGTGACAGGAGGGGATCCTCCCCCTCTGCTCTGCCCTGCTCAGGCCCCACCTGGAGTGTTGTGTCCAGTGCTGGGCTCCCTGGGATCAAACAGACAGGGATCTCCTGGAGAGAGTCCAGAGGAGGCTCTGGAGATGCTGAAGGGCCTGGAGCATCTCCCCTGTGAGGAAAGGCTGAGGGAGCTGGGGCTGTTCAGCCTGGAGAAGAGAAGACTAAGGGGGGACCTGATTAATGGTGATCAATATCTTAAGCATGGGATGCAGGGGAAATGGGCAGCCCCTTGTCAGTGTCTGTGGGGACAGGACAAGGGGCAATGGCTGCAAGTTGGAGCACAGGGAGTTCCACCCCAACCTGGGGAAGAACTTTTCCCCAGTGAGGGTGAGGGAGCCCTGGGCCAGGCTGCCCAGGGGGTGTGGAGTCTCCTTCTCTGGAGAGATTCCAGCCCCGTCTGGACACCGCCCTGTGTGCCCTGTCCTAGGGACCCTGCTTTGGCAGGGGGTTGGACCCCATGGGCTCTGGAGATCCCTTCCAACCCCTGTGATTCTGTGATTCTATGATTCTTCCAGCTCAATTCATGTGCTTTGCTGTGGAGAGGAAAGATTTTGGGAACCCCAGGGGGCTGCCTGCAACGCTCTGCTCTCCAGTGAGGTCACCTCCGGTTCTGACACTCCTCAAAGAAGCTTCTTTCCCTTCTGCTGTCCCCCAAGTGCAACCACAACTCTGGGTCTTGTGGGGAGGTGTGATGGTGGTGGCAGCAGAGGTGTGATGGTGACATAGGTGTGGTGGTGACACAGATGGCATATGCTGAGCCTGACTGGGGAAAGCAGCCTCGGGAGATGTGGTGCTGCCAGACCTGTGGATGCACAAGCAACAAGCATCTCCCCCAGCCTGAGTTGGGTCATGCACCTGATGCTGAATTCCCTTCCCATGGCAGCATGTGCAGAGCTGCAGCTGCTTCTGTCATCAGACACAGGGCAGTGGCCTGGTTGAGCCAAATGAATGGGTGGAGGGAAGAGGCTGGGCTGGCACTGAGACCTTCCCCACTCAGGTCCCCTGTCCCACTGTGGTGATGCTGCTCAGCAGCCCTGGGCTTTATGGCTGGAGAAAACTGTAGCTGCAGTTGTTAGTGCTGAGGAGACAGGTGGTCAGGAGGAATCTGGCTCCAAGTGTGAGGAGTGTCACCACAGCAGCAGCATTCCTTCTCTGCAGCCCAGGAGGGGGTTAAGTGAAAAATGAAATTTCTCTCCATCTCCTTCCTTGTGCTTTCTCATCTCCGCCAACGGAACTGAAGATGGGGGAGGATTTTTTTCCCCTCTATATTTAGCTTTGGAGAAATTGCTCTAACTAATCGGCTTTAGGAAACTGGTCCCTCTCTTTTATCTTTTTCTGTCGCTAAGACCTCATCATGTGGCTGCAGACTGCAGCTCCCTGCCTCTCTCTGTTTGCTGGGCTCAGGGTTTTTTTCATGGAGTCAATTAATAACCCATAAAAATAACACCTCCAGCTGTTCCACTCAGGCTGGAGTCTAATTACCGGGGCCTTGGATCCCAAATCCTGCTTTGCATGTAAAAAGTGCCAGTGAATAGGAGCAGGAGGAGGAGATGGCGATGCAAAAAAAAGGAAATGTGGTTTGGGGTGCTATTTTTAGCCTTTTCAAGCCAAATGTGAAAAGCCCCTTAGGCTGCTTGTGTCCTGCTGAATCTGATCATACGCACAGCATTGTTCCCATGGCACAGCGCAGCAGCCCGGGTGGGTTGGGGTTTATTTTTGGCAGTTAGCTTGCCTACCTCCTCCTGGGTTAGTCTGTGCTGTTGATGTGCCTTACATCTGTGTCCCGCTGGGGCCTTCTGCAGTCACCTGGAGCTCTGCATGTTGCTGGATGTGGCCAGGGCAGTGATGGGGAGGGAAGGCACATGGTTGCTCACCCGGTGCGGAGCTTGCATCTCACAGAGTGGTGGTAAAGGGGTGTCCAGCCCCCCCTTGAAAACTCCTTTCTTACCGATTGAGGTACAAAATTAGTTTAGCTGGAGCTACATTAATGGTGGAGATAGAGCGATCTCTCTCCTGTGTCATCGCGTCTGCTTGCACCCTCTTCTGCTTCCCAAGCTGGATGTCATCTTTGGACAACTGGCTGGGCAGAGAGTCCTCCACTGCCCTGGAAGCTGGGGGTCCTACCTCGGCTCCCAGTGCTGCTGCCTGACCTCCTCCTCCCTCCCAGGGCTCAGGATCCCCCACCTCGCTCGTAGTGCAGCAAAGGCCTGGGTGCACATGGGGCGCAGGGCACAGGGTGCTAAGGAAGCATTGGGCAGTATCTGTCCAGGAAGCTGTACTGAGGCATATCGGTTCTTTTCATCATGGGGTTCTGGTTTAATTCAGGCTCAGGCTGGTTAGGACCAAAAGAAATCCAACAGAACAGCTGTTTGTCAGTGGATGTGAGATACTCAGCGGTCACACATTAGTCTGTACCTACCAGCTTAAAACCTTGGCTGGAAATAGGCTCCCTGTGCTGGAGATCATCCCCTTCATTAAACCGAATTATTGAAACAGCTATTTGGAAGCTGCCCTCAGAAGAAGCTCCTACACATCCTGCTTGCACAGGGGTTGCAGAGCCAGGAGGTGTTAAATGTGTCACCTCTCATCCCTAGAGATATGGAGCCAAACTCTCAGTGGGGATCCCTTCAGAGGAGCTCTGCTGCCAGTTCCCTTATGCAGGGATAGAGGATGCTATCAATCTCTGTTGCGTCTTGCCTAGCGAAGGGATTGCAAACGTGGCTTTCCATCGTGCGGCACATTAGCCAAATTAATTCCAGGATGAAGAGCCAGCCAGTGGTTCTTGAGGCCCAGACAGATTTATGCTGCAGCCACGTCAAAATCATCAGGCCGCAGCCAGCCCTTGGCCTAGCAATGCCCTCGGCCTAGTCATGCCCACCGCTCAGCCATGCCTGCCGCTCAGCTGTGCCCCCTCTGCTCTGCCATGCCCTCTGCCTCATGCTTTTCAGGAGCACTGAACTCGCTGGAATCACTGACAGACAATTCAATTGGAAGGACCATCTGTCTCCAAATTGCACTCTCCACTCAGGCTGCCGGTGCTGCAAGTGGGTGACATTCTTTTTATGCACCTTGCTTGCTTTCTTTAATCTCCCAACCACAGGCACACCTGCAGAGCACGGGAAGGTTCTTACTCCCCCAGTAAGGAAAAAGAAACTAGCAAACAGATTGAGCATGTACAGCAAATAATGCGATTGCCTTGGATACAGGATTCATGGAAAAGGATTCTGCTGGTTAGAGAAGTGGCATTTCCAGGGCCTGAAAACAGCATCCTGTTCCCCAAGGGTTTTCTAGGAGATCCTTGGATGAAGGCTGCCAACACAGCCCTGATCCACAGGCTCTGTGATTTAAGACATAAACCCTGAAATAGCTATACTGGTAGTTTTTTTGGTGTGCAAGCGCCTCGTAATGATATGCCTCATTTTCCCTGGGACACAGGAATGAGCTATGGATGCAGGCAGCGTGGCGCTGGCTGGGGCTTGTCCTGACAGTGCTCCAGCACCAAGGTGTTTGCCCCCAGGGTGCAAACTCAGTGCTGATGGGGTCAGTACATGCTTTAAAATGAGCTGGATTTGTGCAATGCTTTTAATAGTAAGTAATTGTTACTTATTACTCTTCTCTTTACAAGCAAACAGGGACAAAGCCAGTACCCGGTGAGCGACCCAACAGCTTGATTTAACGCTTGTTGAAGTAGATCAGAGCATTTGTACTGTCGGGGTCATTAAGAAGAGGGATAGTAAGCAGCCTTTGTTTGTATTTTTATAGGAAATGTATTCATCCTCACGGTTGCTGTGCCTCTTGGCTGAGCCTGGCACTTTCCTAAGGACTGAAAAGCATTATTACCGAGCGGAGCAGATCCAGGCAGTACTTTGGGTAGCTGAAAGATGTGATGGATGTTTGCAGCGAGGCAGGTCCAGGCAGCTCCTGGGCAGTGAGAGGCAAAGACACTGGGGCAATTAGAAAAAGGCAATGGGAAAAGCTTGGCATTCCTGACAGCCCCCTAGCCTCTTCCATGCTTCTGACCCCAGCTCCTGGTATTACAAGCATGATGAATTCAGCAACAATACAATACCTCAGTAAATAAGTTATCATCTGAGGGGCTTTTTCCTTTATTCTGGAAAACAGGTGTGTGGAGGCAAGATTCCTTTGAGAATTTGCCACCTCCTGAGGGGTGAAACCATCTTGTGGGGGCCAAAAAGGGTGTCTCCCTCTCCTCATGCTCTCCCGTGGCCATGCTATCAGCCTCTTGGGCATTACATATACCCAACAGCACTGGAAGAAGTCTGGTAGCTCCTCAGGCTTTAATTATTCCCATATTGGCTGCCCCCCTGCACCACCTGCTCACTTTTGCTTTAGCACTGCCCTGCTCACAAGCAGTGACACTGGATTTGATGCAGGAACTCGCCTGGTCACAGGCTCTGTGGTGAGTGGGTGGGAATAAGGGCTGGGATGTTCTCCACCCGCTCGTCCCAATTCCTGGATTTTATGAATCAGGGCTTAGTCCTATTTGCTAATGTTGGTCTGTGTAACCTTCACTATGTCAGTGCTCTGATGTCAGCTGCTGGAGTCCAAGCACTGGCAGCTGGTGTCTCTGGCCAGATCCCAGCCAACAATTCAATTTTCCTATCAGTCACTTTCAGAAGAAAGGAAAAAAAGCCTGTTTCTGACTGCGTGTGGCATCAAAACATGGAGGGCTTCAGTCTGTAAGGTCATTTAAAGCTTTTCCACACCATGACATATGGGAAAATTCAGATAAATCAAGTAATTATACAGAGGTAACAGGCCTTCACGTGTTCTGCACTGAGCTACAGTAACTAAAGCCAGATTAATCTCAGCTAAAAACCTCAGTACAGCAGTTCAGTGCCTGCTAGGTTTCATCCACTGGCATCATCTTGGAACACAGGCTGGTCTGGAGATACTTTACCCTTGTCCCAGTCTCGTCAGTGATGGAAAACTGCCACAGAGCTGACAGGCAGCAGTGTTTGGGGATCCAGGGATCACCCTGGGGCTGAAGTGCTCCTGTCTGCTTCCTCATACTGACTTACTGCCTGAATTTTTATATGGTGTTAGGTGAGGCTTGGTATTTATATTTATATATTTATATTTGCATGTTGGGATTGTTGGTATCTTCCCCACCACTACAGAAGGCTTTAAACACAAACAGACTTGTCCTGTGTACCACTTCCCCAGCACGGGCTACACAGGGAGCTTTCAAAAATACATAAGCTCTTACAGATGAGCACCTTCGGGTCTGGAGGACTCAGCTTGGGTGACAGTTTTAAGGAGGAATGGAGACCACCTCGTATCCTGCACCACAGACACTGGCTCCCCAGTCTGACAACGGAAAAGAAAACTTGTGACACCTGGTTATGTACCTGTACTGGGTTTAGTAAGACCTGTATGTAAAGTGGAATCTTATGGCCCCAGGGCTCCCATTAGCTGTTTGTCAGTCACCACGCTCACTTTGGCTGGATGTGTTATCCTTTGGGGCCTTTTCCTTGGTTTTAAAGGTTTAGGAAGCAGGTATTTACATCTATGCCAGTGGTACATCACAAATTCCACTGACTCAGATGGTGCTGATTTATTAGGGAACGGCTCTTGAAGTACTTCAGTATATCTGAACTCAAAATCTCGTTCCTCTTTCACATACTTTTAATAAACATACGGCTGAGCAGCAAGACCTTGAATGAATGCATGTTCCCTCTTGAGGAGAGCTCCTAACAATCTCCTCTCTTTAGTACAAAAGCCTTAAAGATGAGACTTGCTGGACAGTAAGAAGCCAGGATCACTTCTCTTTCCTTCACTCTCTGTGATGGCAATAAAAGTAACCAGAGCGAGTCCCTGCCTGCTGAAATTCCAGGGGCTCACACTGAATTCCAGCAAGGCCCCAAGGCGTTTTGAATCTGTTCTTGTACACATCAGCCCTGTGCTGCTCCCAGGTGCTTGTACTTTAAGTTAGTTAATATTAACAATAAAAGATTGTACCAACAGTTCTCATTTGTTTCCATGGCGATATTACCTGGGCTTTAAGTTGTGTAACCGAAGGTCCTAACGTGAAGGAATGCAATCCAAGAAACGTGGGGGCGGATGGTGGGGAGTGGTGGACCTCCTGAAGGCCCAACTTCCCTTCCTATCTAGCTGGCTGTGTTTTCCTAATTTTCTGGAAATCTTGAATGGTTTTCGCTTTCAGCCTGTCCCCTCTGGGCTTCAGTCTCCAGCATGCCTCACAGCATTCCTGAAACACTTCACCCAACTGTTTCTTCATCGATACCCCTTCTAATGATGTGCTGCTGGAGCTTCCATAGCAGAGGATGTAACAGGAATATAAACAATAACAGAAAAAATTAAGAACATACTACTTTCACTTTCTGTATCCATCTTGTTAACATCACCACCATTTCTGCAGAAAACAGGCAAGAGATCGACTGCAATTGATTTAGACATGAAGTAAGTTATGGACTCCACTTTGACACATTCCCTTTACCAATAAACTCCAAATACAGTTAGAAGTCTAAATAAAGCTTTTCTGGTTGTATGGCCATTTGGTAAGTAGAATAGTGGCAGTCAGTAAGAATTAAAACACTTCCCAGAATCTAAAGAGAGAAATGTTGTGAACAAAGAGGAATCTGAGTGGGTGTAAATTCCTCCCCCTGCTATGCTGGTAGGATTTTATCTCAGGCTTTCAGAGCAGGAAAAGGATATTACAGGCATAATAGCAGAGAATATCAATCAGATAACTCAATCTAATTACAGAGTTACTAAATTAACTAGTTAACTTCAGCTACAGGAAGGCAGCTGGCCAAGTCCTACAACAGAAACCAGATGTAGAGAAAGAATTTCTTGACGCATTAAGCACCTTCTTGTAAAGACAAGTCTCAGATTAGACAACACACTATTCTCACTAACTTTAAAAGACATGTGGTTTTGTTACTGCATTGATGGTAATAAAAACTTTCCAAACAGAAATGCAGTTTAGAAAGCCAACAGTGGTTTATTCAGTGCTGGGTGCACAGGGGATCTCTCTTCCCAACATGCACACCTGGCCCACAAACATGCACACATTTATACTCTCAAAACCACAAAGTCACAGTTACATAAAGTGGGTATCTGTGCTACAAAAAACTTATGGGCCACCTTCTAACTCATTTTTTTTGTCATCCATTCTAACTAGACTGCAGCATTATGTCCAAAGGAACCTGCTTTGGCAGGGGGGTTGGACTCAATGATCTCTTGAGGTCCCTTCTGACCCCTATGATTCTGTGATTATAGAACTCCTGTTTTGAGGAGAGAAAACAATGGGCAACACATAATTCAGTATGAATCAAGGTGAAGCCATTTATTGAGAAAAATCACACAGATTTTATAAGCTTTTTTACTGCAAACGTAGTATTTAGGTGTTTGTAAACTGGTTACATACACTGATCATGAGCAATACACGCATTGTGGTCTTTAAGTTGATTGGTTAGTAAATATAGCGGGTTCTGATAAACATATCTTGTTATTCTTGACCATATTTCTTTATTTGGTGCTTGGCTAAGCATAATTAGTTCCTCTATGGTATCTAAAAATATCTGCATACATGCTGTGCCGACCATTCATCAAGGCTGGTTCATGACATGTTCATTTACTCCCAAATACCTTCCTGCAGCTCCTTCCTGGGCCAGGGTGGTCTGCACCCCTGCCTTCAAGGCCATCGTGTTCCTTCAGCATGAGTAACTTTCCTATGCAAGGATGTTGTCAAGGCCAGTCTCTTTCTTTGACGAGAATCAGGTTGCTGGCAGGCCCACTGCCTTCCCCGACACCGCTTCCACCTGGTCTTGATGGTTTTGCTTATGATATCCCTACCTGTACCTGTGCCTATTGTCCAGGTGGGCTGGGGCTGTCCAAGGGGCTGCCACAGCAAAGCTGGTTGCTAGCAAAATTTATGTAAATATTCAAACGTTACTTTGCTGCTGTTAATAATCCCGTCACCTTGGTCCCATCACCCTGGTTACAAAGGTTAAACATTGGTTACAGTTTGTGAGGGAAAGAGCTGGAGCCAAATGGCTCGTTAATAGTAACTGCAAATTCAGCTGCCCTAGGGAAAGAATCGCACCAAAAGGCACAGGGTAATAACTCCAGTTTTGTAAAAACATTTATTTTCTGAGGGAGTAAACCAGGAATAAAACATGTTCTGGGTAAAAGAATTGTGTTAATACAGCCACTGAAGGGAACAGAGGTATAGGACTCTAACTTTCGAGTCTTTATTTTAGCACAGTTTATGATACGCTGGTACTGTACAAAGCAATTGTATTTCTTGGGTGTAACATCACAGTTAAGCCATGCTAGACTGGGCCTAAGGCAGAAAAAAGCTTTTTCAGACAGGCCCAACTGCAAAGCACCCAGGCTGGGTGGCTGCTGGCTATAGACAAGAGGCTCCAGCGGTGACTGAGGCAGGTCAGACTGAGGCACTTCTGTATGGGGACAGGCTGAGGGAGCTCAGCCTTTTTAGCTTGGAGGAGCTTATTAATGTCTGTAGATATGTAAAGGGTGAGAATCAGGAGGATGGAGCCAGTCTCTTCTCAGTGATGGCCAGTGGCAGGACAAGGGGCAGCAGGTGCAAGCTTGGAGCAGTAGAAGCTCCGTGTGAATGTAAGGAGAAACTTTTTCCCTGTGAGGGTGGCAGAGCCCTGGGACAGGCTCCCAGAGAGGTTGGGGAGTCTCCTTCTCCGGAGACCTTCAAGCCACCTGGATGCATTCTTGTGTGATTTAGTCTGGGTGCTCCTGCTCTGGCAAAGGGGTTGGACTAGATGATCTTTTGAGATCCCTTCCAACTTCAAACGTTCTGGGATTCTGGGATTTTGGGGCAGCTTTTCCTCCATGCTCACTCTCCCTGGCCTGGCACCAAAGCACCCAGTGATGCCACCACAGCTGCCCCGTGGTGTGGCTACTAGCCTGGGGCCTCGCACCCCTCCATCGTGCTTGCTGCCCAGCCCGGGTGCCTCAGTCCACCTGGCATCACTGCCTAACGTCAAGTCCCACTTCCTGGCACCCAGACAGACCCCTGAGGAGCCGCTCGCCCAGGGCCTCGCCTGCAGGAAGGAACTGGATGTCGAACCCTCAGGCTGAGGGGAGCGAGGAAGGGCTTAGGCCAAAAGCGATGCTCAGGGGAGGCTGAGGAGAAAGGACGTGCCCGCAGACGATATCCCGTGGGCTACCTCAGCTGCTGGGCCCGACCCTTCCCTCACGCGAACAACGCGCATGCGCTGCCTCCCACAACCGCTGAGAGTGCGCAGGCGCGGAGGACAAGACACTACTCACAGCCCCCCCCCCCCCCGCCTCCCCACTGGGCGGCCGCGCATGCGCACGCCTGGCAGGGGGCCAAGCCCCGCCCGGCCCTGTCAGTAACAGCAGGCGGCAGCAGCCGCGCCTCCGCTCCCTCCGCCCCGCTTCCCCCGCCTACTCCCCCCCCCGTCCGGAACCGGCGGCGGCGCTGCCCCGTGCCGGCATGAGGCCAGAGCCCGGCCGGCCGTCGTGACGGGAGGCGGTAAGGGTCGCCGCGCGGGTGCTGCTCCCAGCTTTCTCCCACCCCAACTCCTCCGCTTGCCCTCCCCCTCCCCCGGCGTCCCCTCTCCTCAGCCCCGTCCCTTCTCCTTATCCCCGCCGTCGTTGTCCCCCGCGGCGCGTTTCCCCCTGCCCGCTTCCCCTCAGCGTTAGCGGCAGCGAGCCGGGGCCCAGCGGCGAGCCCTGAGGAGCGGGCGGCGCTCCTCGGGTGGCGGTGGGTTGGCGGGGCGGGGGGGGCTGAGGGCCCTGCGCCGGGTTCACGCTGCCGCCGGCTTCTCGTTCTTCCCCGTCCTCGGGGCGGGCGGCCCCGTCCGGGGCTCTGAGGAGCAGCGCGGGGCTCTCCCGGCGCGGAGCAGCCCGCGGCGAGGCTGTCACAGGTGTCCGCCGGGTCCCGTCCCCATCTTCGCTGCGTCCCCGGGCCGGCCCGGCCTGACAAGGGCCCGGCGGGGCGGAGGCAGGGCTGCAAACAAGCGCTGAGTTTCTTTGTTGTATAACTCCTTCTTTTCCGCCCCCTTATTGAAGGATTAGTGCTGGCTCGAGGCTTTTTTTTTCCTGCTGATTCAGGTGTTTGGTTGTTTGGGTTTTTTTTTAAAATGCGGGTAAATTCCTCCCCTGAATGGGATGCGGGCTGAACTTTCTTCAGAGAGTCTTGAATTCATTGTGGGCTGCTCCTGCTGCCTGCGGAGCTGCGGTGCCCATTGCCCGGCTCCTGAGCTCCTCACAGCTCTCCAGCAGCACTGTAGGGAACGTGAGGGCTCGTTAAAAACACACCCGAACGAACCCTACCAGCTAACTTACTGTCATAAACCCGCTCCTCTCTCAAAACGGGTTTGGCTGGCAGCCCGCCGGTTCATCTGCGGGTGCTCCTGCCAGGAGTTTTTTTCAATAAACGTAATTGCATCCAAGGGAGTTGGAGTCGAACGCTTTGCTGGGGAAAAGCAGGCACAAAAGCCTTTGGAGTAAGTCCTGTCTGTGTCGCTAGTGGATTTTTTTCAGGCCATATGTTGAAGTGTGTGTAGTTTCTCTTAAGCTTTTTTTTTTTTTCCCCTCCCAGCTCTCTCTTAAGTTTCTCCCTCAAAAGTTTTAATAAATATCATAAAAAAAAAAACCACTGAAGGGATGTTTTCATCTCAGTGTGCTGTAGTGATACTTCTTGCCCTTTCCTTCTCAAAACACAAATTTTTAACCCTTTCTATTTTAACCTTCTTGTAAATTACAAACCAGTCCTAATCCTGAGTGACCTATAAACAAGGCAGCCCAGTTGCCATGCTGGGCAGCCAGGCAGTGCTTTTCAGCCTTTAACTGGTATGTGTCAATGTTTGGCTCTCAGCACAGGAAATCTCGCCATCCTGATGAAGGAGTCATAAAGCGAGTTGGGGAATCTGTTACTAAAACCGGTCTGAAAATGTGCTAATTTTGTCAGCTTTGGGAGAAGTGAGAAGTCATTTCTGACAAAAATACACGTAGCTTCGGGGCCCCATTGCATCTTCTGGAAAATGAAAAAAGGAATTGTGGAGAATTTCCTCTAGACTTCCTAGCGATGGCACCGCGCACAGAAGAACTGTAGAAGGAGGTTGAAAATGGCTTCCTACCTCTGACAGATGGTTTTAAACATTTCTTTTTCAGGTTTGGGTTGATCTGACTAACTGCAGCTATGGTGCAGAAGTATCAGTCCCCCGTACGGGTGTATAAACACCCTTTTGAGTTAATAATGGCTGTAAGTATTAATTTTTTGCTGTATTCCTCTTCCTCTCCAGTTCCTTGTGTTGCTGAGCAGCCTCTGGGCGCTGATAGGTTTTTCAGATGCAAATCTGAAATGACACACACAATTTGGGTTGTATATGTTTTGATATTTCCTTCTCTGATCAGAGTGTTTCTTTAATGTGTTTTCTTTTTCTCTCAAAGTTGAGGCATAGTCCAGAGACTTCTTTTAAAGTCAGAGCAAAAGTAAGCTTGAAAGCATACTTCCCAGTTGATTACCGGGAGCAATCTGTTCTGGCACGGGAGAAAGTGGCTAGGACATTGATTAAAAAATTGTTGTGGTTGTGTCTTAACCAGGATTGAGTTTACAGTACTGGAGAGCATGGAGAAAGCCATAACAGCAAAGATAAGTCTGAACAAAAGAGGAGAAAGCATTCTGAGCATGGGTAATACTTTGGTGGGAGGGGAAGGAAAAGGTTGCTGTGGAGGCCAGAGAGATGGACAGAAAGCTCTTGGGTGCATGGTTGCTAGTTTGTGTGCCAGTGTTTCAAGTAGGAATTAAAAAAATCCTAATTGGACTCCTCCTTTCTCTCTCCCTCTTTCCTGCCTTTTTTTTTTCTCTTTAGAAAACAGAAAAGAAGTGGATATTGGATTATTTTTTCCATACTTTTGGCTAAAATCACAGCTGTGATGCTCTGATGAGCACAAAGAGCAGTTGAGGGGAGCAGGCAGGTTAGCCTCTGATAAAACCAGTTAAAACTAAATAATCTGAGTAGTAATTGTTCTGTTTCACTTGCTAAAAATGCTGTTTAATGGCTTCAGAGGAGAGTTTTAATAGCATTGGTAGTGTAAATATTTAGATGGATCACATGGTTTGGAGTACAGAGTTCCTTACAGAAGCAGACCTTCACAGCACAGGGCAAAAAAGAATTAGAAGTGGAATACTTCAGCTTCTTTTTATCTTGTTCCTAAAGCTGCCCCTGGTGCTACACATGCAAGTCTTGCTCTTGCAAACACTTCAAGGCAGAGAGTGGTTATTTCCATGTGTGGTGAAGAGTCTGCCTGTGATGTGTGGAAGGTCTTTTAGGACCTTACTGCACTCTTAAGACTTAGTCTTCAGACCTAGGCTTCCGATGGTGTCTAATTTACATCTGAGTGTGTGTGTAACTTTGGCTTTTGGTGAGCTATACTGGTTCTTATTCTTAGATCAGTACTGAGTTTCTCAGACAAAAATCTCTGTTTACTGAACTGAGGAGTCTTTACCTTGCTGTTGAACTGAAGGCAAAAATTCCTTGGGGTTATTTCTTAAAGGCTATTCTGAGTTGAAATGCTGAGATCAGGATTTTTCAGAGTGCTTTAATGAGTGTAATCAGAAACACTTCTGCCAATATTCATATTAACTTTGAATGCTTAAACTCTTCTGTAATCTGGAGATAACATTCAAGGAATAATCTTTAACAAATATTTCTTCCTCATTTGGAAAGAAAGAGGCTATGCTAGATGTGAAACCAGGAGAAAACAATAGTTGAAAAATTTAAACAGTGAACTAAGAGGAGAAGAATGTTTATAAAAAGAAACAGCTGAGCAGGATGCTTTGTGAGACTAGGAGTTCAGATTAGTGATAATACATGTCATTTATTTTGTCTGTCAGGACAGCGAGTTATCATTTGAACTTGTTCAGAATGTGATCACTGGGTGAACATTCTTCTCCTCCCATGTTGCTCCTGTTACTCTCTTTTAAAACCTGCAAAATTCCTGGTGGGGATCTATCAAAACTGCCATGTGTTTTCTGAAGTATACAGAGGGGTGACTCTGGGAGCCAAACTTTTAAATAAGAGTATAAACAGCCTGTGATAGATGCTTTTTGTTACCGTTTTCCCTTGGATTAGTAGTGATTGCATAACCTGATGGAGTATTTCTGGAAGGAATATTCTTGTCAAACGTTGTGCTTACTAAAGTGGAAGCACTATGTTGCATATTCTCACTGGAAAAAAAAAAAAAGTGCTATAATGTTATTTTCACAATGCCAGCAGCTCTGCTGAAATGAGGAACACGTTCTGGTATACACCAAGCTTGAATTTAAAGCACTGAACAAGTGAGTTTAACAGTGCAGGGTTTTGTTTGATAATTTCTATGATCTGACTTGCACCCTGCCTTTAGAGAGAATGTGTCCTCAAATAGCAGTGTAAACCCACACACCAGAGGCACTCAGCTGTCTGTAAAAAGCCCCTCAAAGAAACCTTTGGTCAGTGTGGTGGCAGTGTTCTCTAAGCTGAGCTTTGTAACAAAAAGTCACAGTTTCTAGCTTGGGTCTTACTGCGTGGGATCTCATCTTTGAGCACTTTTTTTAAATTCTACTTGGAAAACTGTCCTCCCTTCCCTGAGAGGTTTCATGGAACTGAAGAGGTAATTAATTCTGGAGACTGGTAATGAAGATCACCAGTGTCAGTGAAGCCCACATGGACTGTAAAGATTTCCCAGATGATAATGTGTTCCAACTACAGATCCAAAGTCATTCAATCAAACTAATACTTAGCTTTCAGATAGATAAATCAGCACATCATTCTTCTTTTCTGTAAGCAGCCAAGTGCATGCCAGTTGCAGAATGGGTCATTTCCACGACAAACTTCCTATGTGCCCACTTTTCCTTTCCTGGGTTTCAAAGAGGTACTTGAGGGAGAATAAAGTACAATCAGCATTCCATTCATGCTGCTCTAGTGTGTCTTGAAAGAACTTTGCTCTCTCTGAAGGGTGAGTGCAGTTATATTAAGACAAAAAACTGGATTTATTTCCACTTTGATCTAAACCCAAGACAAGTGTTTTGCAGACAATTATGATAGAAAGATTTTTTTAAAATAGCTGCAGCGAAAAGTCTTTTTGAGTTGAATTGATGTTGAAAATAAGTTTCTCTATTATGCTCTTTCACTGAAATCCAAAAATCATCAGTTGAACCCTGATGTGTACTGACAAGATACTTCAAGGCACAAGCCAGTATCTCTCTGGGCTGGGAGAACTGCAGTAGTGCTGTTGGTAGGGAGACCCATTGCTACATGCTTTCTCCCTGCTGTTATTGTTAAAGGCATGCCATATCAAGCCTAATATAACCTAGATTTCCTTTTACTGTGGAATTGTGTGGTTTCAGATAATACCTGAGTTGCTTTGAAAACAGCAATAACTGGATGCAAGTCTTTTAATGAAACTGTCTCCAAACTTGGAAAGATTTTAGAATCACAGGCTAGAAATTACCATGTGTGAAGCCTGACACACCTAGCACAGGCAGAACCATCTCACCAAACAGTTACTGATGCTGATGTGAGGGCTTTTGCCAGATCTGTTACAAGCAACAGATGGAAAACTCTGTGTCTATGTATTTTTTTAAAAGGCAGCAAAACAACTTGCACAGCTGTTTATTAGGCTGAACAGAATCTCACCTCAGTTTTCCTCCTGTCCCCGTGGAAGCTTGCGTAATGCTGGAAGCAGCTGAAATGTGGAAAAATGACTGTTTACTTCGACTCACTTGCCAAGTCACCAAGGTTAAATATATTGGAGAAAAACCCAGAAGCTGCTTTTCTAAAACTTTTAAATGATTATAGAGGAAAATTTTGATACTCACTTTAAAGAGGCTTATGTTTAAAGGAATATAGGGACTGTGCTGGAGAAATACTTCTTAACTGCCTTTTAACATTAAGAACTTGAAACTTTCTGAACACACGAGGCTAAAATTAACTCTGGAGATTCACATTCATCTTCAGTCTGACATGCATTAGATAATTCCCCTTGAGTTTAATTTCCAAAGTAAATGATGAATAATCAACTGCTGTGGCATTCCAAGGGTGGGATTTATGCAAATGCAAAATAAGTAAGATTTTTTTGAAGAAACCACATTGAATTGAACCATTGACTAGAGGGTTGGTGTAGGGGTTTTTTTAGTCTGAGAGCTGTGAAAAATGCATTGCTCTTCAGCCCATTTAGAAACTGCCCTATTTAGAGCCACAAATTACTTGGTTTCAGAAGTAAATATGAATACTAACGTGGCTGAACACAGTAAGTGTGCTCTAAACCTGGCCTGTGTGGGTAGTCAAATTGATGTTGACTTGAAGAACTCGTGGCTTTGTGAAAAGGGCTGCTCTCAAACCTGCCTGTGACAAGAAAGGCTTTCAGAGGTATTTCACAGGCTTTTCAATACCAGGAATATGTTTCCTCTTCATTAAAGTACCTGGCATTTGTTGGCTTCCAGTGGGGCCACACGATGAGGAGTCTGTAGGTAAAGTAGTCATCAAGGTCAGGAGCTTGGAGTTGTGGAAGTAATGCATTTAATTTTAATTTCTAAATTAAAAATAGCACTTTATCTTGTGCTGCCTTGAGCACATCTGAAGCATGTCCCTTTGCTGCTAACTTGTAGTGCCCTTTTGGTTATACTGTAATTGTAATGGTTTAAATTCGCTGTGTTTGGACAACAGGCTGTCTGGCTTTCTTTGGGTTTTATAGATCTAAAAAAAAAACCCCAACCCCAGTTTTTAAGGTAAAACTCCATGAATTAAAGTATGCCTAAAATACAGGGAAGTAATAAGATTGTAGATAGCATAAATACGCTTCAGTGATGAGAGTAGATTAGAAAAAATGATCTGCTGTTTTGGATTGAGAAATCAAAGTATAATCCCTTGATCTAGATTGTAATGAGTTTCCTGATCAGGCAGTGTGTTATCTTTTCATTTTGAAGGTTATTCTTTTAAAATGTCACTTAAAAAATAACAATATATCAAGCTAAGTGCCACACTTGCTAAAATCCCTATGATTTTATTCCTCCCAGTCTTATTTTCTTGGAAAAAAATGCATTCCACACATCATGTGAAGAGAGGCTGACAGGCAGATGAGAAAAAGGAAGCACAAAGTAGGCTTTAAATATACAGAGGAGTAATTTATTCCCCCAGTGCTGTGTGCCTTCCTCAGGGTTTGTCTTGGATAGCCAAAGCCTGGGGATGGAAGCAAACCGAGTGCCTGCTCCTGGGGCAGCTCAGTGGTTCTCCCTCCTGTGACTCCCACACTCTCATTCACTTTCTTTCCTGCCTTTGTTGAAAGCTCAGGCTTATTTACTGTTGGAAGTGCAGTGGAACAGTGCCTTGTATGGATTATTTCTTTTATTAAGTGTCTGCAGTTTAGCTGCTGGCTCGTGTTGTCATCGCTGGTCTCTTCTGTGAGCACACAATGTAAGAACAAACGAGGTTTTGGCCGGTTGTTGGGAATGAGCCATGGTTAACAAACATCAGAGTTAAGTTGAGCACTAGGGGAAAAAATATTGACTTAGCTGCCTGCTTACTGAGCAGTTTAGGTGGTGTTTCATGGTGTGCTCAGATCTTTCCATGGCTAGCTGCTTCCTGTTTTTATGAGCAAACACATGACCCGGCTGTAGTGAACAGCTGCAGTTCTCTGGTTCACCAAATGCTTTTAGTAAGTGCTCTGACAAGGCTTTTAAGCTTTAAAAGCTAAACCACCTCTCCTGTCCAACCCTGAAAGGTGTCAACAGAAGAAAAGTATGTGTTGTAACAGTTGTTGTTGCTCTGTTCTGAAAGCACTCCAAGCTTTTCACCCTTTGCGGGTGTTTCACCTCTGAGAGTGGTGGGAAGTGCTGCTCTGGGATGTGCTGGTCAGCCAGATGATGCTGCTTTTGAGTTAAAAATGTCAAACATGGGGGGAACCTGGCAGAAAAAAAAAAAGTGAAGTGGTTAAACCTTCTGCAGAGACCCAGACACCAGTGAGACTACAGTTATCATCTGGAAAAGTTACAGCTTAATGCTCATCATTTAATTTAGTTAGCCATCAAGAAGAGTATGTTAAAGCCTTCAAAACCCTGTGGAAAGGAGATACAGTGTATTTTTGTTGTTGTTGTTAATTTTAAAAATATGCCCAAGGAGTCAGAGGCTGCTTGGAGATCAGAAACGTTGGCTACTGATGTAGCATGAGGTGTTTCCACATGGTGTGACTGGGTATGTGCACATCCAGCATGAGCTATCTATGCCTCCTGTTCCTGTGGCACTCCTAGAGCAGAATACAGGAGCTGTGATGCTTTTGGGAATAACACACACCATGAAAGGATGAGTAGAAGGGGAGCCTGAGGGATTGGAAGCAACCCCTGATGACTTTCCACAAAGCATATGAAATCAGAGTCCAGATTTTGGAACGCAGAGTTGAAGGGTGTTCATGGTGATTTTCCTAACCAAGATAGGTTTTGCTTGGCACTTAGTGTGAATTCAGGAAGGAAGGCAGTGATAGGATCTTGAAGCATGCTGAATATAGAAGAAATCTTCTGAGAATTTGCAAGGAAATCTGTTAATTACCTCCAAGTTAAAATTAATTACAGGTTAGTCTTAAATGGTCTATTTTCTTTTCTCCCAAGTGAATTTGTCTTCCAGTTTTTCATGTAGTTTAAAATTGCTGTGTATATATTGTAAATGAAGCAGTAGGCTGTTAAGCTGAATTATTAACTCTGTCTCATTTTTTGTGATATCATGAAGACAGGTCAGGTTAGCAGCTCAGGCAAAATGTTAAGTAGGGCCTATTACAGGTGATTTAATAATTCACCTTTTTCGCAGTCAGCTCACATGCAGCTTGTTTCACTGGCTGTTGACCTGTGATGTTGGAGGTGAGAGTCATGCCAAGAACTGCTGGTGGATGGTGCTGGTGGCAACGTGGCTGGAGAGCCTGTGTTGGAAGGACTGGCATCCTCTGGGCTCTCCTGCAGTGTGTCATAGCATCACCAAAAGAGAGCAAGCAAGCAATGAGCCATCAGAATGGGAGATGAGGTTCTGGAGTCCTGGCTTTTTTCTCTGCACTGCTTCTGCTAAAGTAATGCTGATAATCACAGAATGTATTGGGAAGGGACCTTTAAAGCAGGGACATCTTCACTAGAGCAGGTCGCTCAAAGCCTTATCCACCCTGACCTTGAATGTTTCCAGGGATGGGGCTTCCACCGCTTCTCTGGGCAACTTGTGCCAGTGATCCACCACTCTCATAGTGAAGAATTTTTTCCTAATGCTCAACTTAAATCTCTCCTTTTCAAGTTTCAAGCCACCATCCCTTGTCTTATTGCTACATGCCTTCATGAACAGTTCTTCCCCAGCTTTGTTACAGGCACCTTTCAGGGACTGGAAGGTCGTTATAAGGTCTTCCTGGAGCCCTCCCTTCTCCAAGCTGAACAAGCCCAACTCTCTCAGCCTCAGTTGCTCAAGTAATACTGATTTCTGGCTAGTTCAGAGGCTTTCAGGTTGTGTTTCATGGCTCATTCCTCTAAGTATCAGAGGAACATAACTGAACCTGTGGTTTCCCATTACAGCTGAGGTGGTGTTCCAGCTTGGTCTTGTTGCAGTCTTGTGAAGACACATTCTTCAGCAAGCCAGTGCAGGGAGATGGGCTGGACAAAAGCTGTCTTGGAAAAACAGAGTAAATACCTTGTCAGTGTGGTTTCCTCAGCACCAGCACCCGTGTGTGTGGGCAGGTGCTGGTCCCCTGCACTGTCAGTGAGCTGATGGCAGCTGGCAACAAGAAAGAGCGAGCAAACCAGCAGGTTGTTTGTCAGTACATGTTACACTGTGGGAGCCCTGAATTCCACTGGGAAATAATTGGGGATCAGCAGCTTGAGAAATGCCTGAGCCCCTTGCTGGAATGATAACGAAGGGGCTGCTGGGGACTTGGTTCAGCACTCTGGTGTTCTTTAGCAGTGGGAAGGATTGGTGAGTTTTGCTTAGCAGCTTGGAGTTGTGCATTCTGTGAGCTGCTTTGGCATAAAGGGGAGTCTGTCCTTACCTTAGGAAAATGAAAATTTAAAAAAAAAAACCCTCAAAAAGAAGGTATTTTCTATGATCTGTTGTGGCAGTGAGTGAGCTGAGTGGCTGTCTTGTCTTGCTTTGTATTCATGTATGAAACTTTCAGATTTGAATATTTTCTGGCTTGGATTCCTTTGGGGTTTACTTTATGGTAATGAAGTTTGGGGGCTATATATCAGGAAAATTGAAAATAAAAATATCACAGGACTGGTGGAACCTAACAGCTTTAACTGGTGACAGCAGAGGGATCGTGGGAGGGAGCAACGAGAAGCAACCCTTTTATATGAAAAATGATTTTTTTTAATTTAAACTGTTCTAATTCTTTATTATGTATGTCTGGATCCTCTTAAATTGGCATCTCCAGACATTGTCATGGTCAGATTTATGAAGTTAAATATCTATATTTGTGGGGTTATGCACATTTTGGCTTGTTTATATTCTCAAAACTTGGGTCTGGGTGGTTTATGGAATATATGCAGATCCATCTTTATGTCAGTTTCCAAACTATATTACAGACCTCTTGTCACTTAGGCTGAGACATTAAGTTGCTGCCTTGCCTGCTGCTGCTGTAATGTTATATCACATTGCTTGGATAATAATAGATCTCCTTTTGCTAAAAGGAGTATTTCTCTGGCGGTGGTCGGGGTGGTGATGTATCATTTGTATTTGTTTATGCCACGACAGAAGGGGAACAGTTAGTTTCCTGATGAGAGCGCTTCCTTTCTCGAGTGCATTGTGCCTCCATTAGTGTAAAATGTGAATGTCAGAGGCATTAAGTCCAGTTCAGGAACATCAGTCAGCAGAATCCTTTCCAGAGGACGTTTTTCAGCCTATTTCATTCAATGTGTAAATTATGCTACTTAATTTGCAAAATTCTTTGCTCTGCAATTCACTGGCCTGTGGATAAATTCTTCATTACTGAATTCATGGCTCTGTGAAATGCCTTATTTCCATTGAAGTGCTTCATGGTCTGTGTGGTACAGCCACTGATGTTGTAATGAACAGGGTTTAAAGCAATTTCACTTGTTTGTTCTGCGTGGGCTAAACTGATTCTTGCTTTTGTTTGTCTGCCTTTGCTGTGAAAGGGGGTGAAGAACAAAGAACCAATGGTCTATAATCTGTGTTTTTCTTTACTTTTTAGAAAGGAATCAAAGGAACCCTGGCTGTTGCTGGGTGGGTTTTTTTAATCAGCTGATCTTTTGAACCTGGGTGGAATCTTCCTGTTTTATTGGGGTGCAGATTTGGGGGGGGGGGGAGGCAGAAGTTGTACCGCCTTGCCATGCCAGTGATGAGTCTAGCAGTGATGTTACCTGGTTATCAGTATCTGAATGAAGTGTTTGGATGTGGGGAAGAGAACTGTATTCCGTCTCTTAATGAGAGCTGCAGTACCGAACGGCACCATAAGGCTTATCTAGCTCCTCTGCTGTGTATCTGGCAGTGGCCAAGGGCACTGTGTGCCTCTGGGGAAGAGAAGAATGAGATAAACATATGGTACCACTCTCTTGGGATACTGTTTCATCCTACAGCGATGTGTCTTGACAGCCCTTCTGGTCCAGAATGTGCCTGTTGTCTATAATAGCACCGCATGTGTTTGCTTTCTTGTGCCTTGCCCAATTCCTTTCTGGAGCCGAGTGAACTCTGTCATGACACCCTCCAGCAGGAATCTGTGCTTCCTGACACGCTCTGTCAAGAGATGTATCCTTTATCCAAAGCCTGGCTCCTGCTTGCTCAGCTTCACACCACCTGCTCCTTGGGCTGGAAGATGCAATCAAACCCTCCTCACGCTCTTGGTGCTGCTTTTGCCCTCTTGGATCTCTAAGGCATCTCCCTCGGATGTTAAATTATTCTTTTTCATGGTGGTGAGTCTTTGGGTGTTGAATAGTTTATGATTCCATATGAGGAACCACTGTTGCACTGTACTGTTGATCTTGCACCATCGATTTTTAACCTTTTTGAGGCATCTCCTGGTATATCACAAACAGGTTAAGATTTGTTGTTTAAATTCAACTTCCTAGCTTAAGAGGGGAATTGGCTGCAGGGCCCAGACCCTGTTGTGCAACACTTTGATGACATTCTGTTGACATCAGTAAATGGTCAAGATTTAATTGCTGTACTTAGTAAAATTTAATTGGTTTGCTAAATACAGCTGCTCTCTACCTGGAAGCTGATATTTTGCTGGTCCAAAAGCCAACCCAAGAGCTTTATGGCTGAGCCATGCTATTTCTGCTGAATGATGCCCTTTTGGCAAAAAGCTTTCTTTACTGATTATACTCTTGGTAGAGTGAAATCATGCTTGTAGTGCTTCCAGGCCAGTTGCCTCTGGGCTAAATTACAACCCCGGTGGGTGCAGTGTGAGACAATGAAGTCAGACCTGTTTCACTGAACCTGCATGTGGTGGGAGATCAGGAGACTTTGTTCTCTGGGATAGTACAAGTCTTTAACCTTTCAGACAATGGCTTAATGAGGAATTCTGAGCCTGTACTGTGGCAGTGTTCTAGCCATCCTTTCTTCCCCCACTCAAATTAGGTTTTGTCTACGCTGTAATAATTTTATTTAAAATACCCTAACATATGCCAGATGTTAAAGATGTTTTAACAGACCTGCTTATTGAAAGTGTCTGTGATTCTAAGACCAAAAAAGTGACGAATACCAGTTGTAGGACTCGTAGAAGTGAGGCTCAAGCATGGAACAGCAGAGCAGTAAGGAGTGTTGGGCTGTTCCAAAAATAAATCCTCAGTGGACACAGTAGGATGGCAGCTGAATTTTAAAGTAAAACTGACTGCAGAGGAACCAGACACGCAGTTTTGTTAACTGGAAAGGAATGGGGAAGCTAAGTACCAAATTCTGCTTTCAGTGTGGTAGTATCCTACGTGTTTGTGAAATGCTGTTAGCAATGCAGAACACAGTTGTCATTGTTCAGCTGCTGTGAGACAAGTAACAGTTATTTAAAAGCAACAGTAAGACAAGCTTAATGGCTTAGAGTCACTTTGATATGTGTATCTTAAAAATTTCCAAGGCAGATACTTTCCTGTGTTGTGTAAAGGTTTATATATTGCTATTGTTACAGAGGAATAGGAAGTGCTTGTTGAGAATAGCTCACATTCCCCAGTAATCACATGTCAGTCTCCAAGCATTTAAGCTTTCACTGGCCTGTTGCCAGCGTGATGCTCTTTTGGAGGTCAGCCTCTTCTCCATAGGACTTTAACCTTGAGCTGGAGCAGTCGTGCCCTGTGCAATTGGGGTCAGAAGCCACGTTTCCCATCCTAGAAACTACTGAAGTTGGCTCTAATTGCAGGGTGTGTTCTGTCAAAGAGATGTGCTCAGAGCTACGTGGCTTCTGGGCCAGAACTCATTTCCATCTGTCTTGCTTGGAACATGGGTAGAGCAAATGTTCATTTTCTCTGTGGAATAGTGTTGCACATGCATTTAATATAAACAAGTTCAAGCAAAATTGCAAGTCAATTTGATGTTGCTGTTGTCTCCACTAAGGCAGCTGAGGTCTGTGTCTGCTAAAGAGCAACTTAGAGCAGCGTGGCTATCAAGTGCCCTTGATGTTGCACCTTCAACCTAGACCAGTGTCAGGTTTGTTATGGTTTTTTTCTCTAACCGGTGAGCTGATACTGCTCTTCGAGTCCCAAGCCAGCATAACCAGAGTGATTGTGCTGTCCCAGCTCACTCCAAAGGAAAGGAAGCTTTAAATTACTTTATTTGCATTCAGCATGTTTGGGTTTTCTGTCCTTCATGTATTTTCCTTGGGGAAGAAGCAGTACTTGCCCAACTTCCCTATTTTAGCTTCTTGTTTTAGAGGTTCATGTCTCAGGGTTGTGCAGAGGCTGCCTGCCTTGCTCACCCTTCAGTGGAGTGACACTGTGCCTTGGGCTCTTTTTGGGCTCTGCTTGAAGGGCAGAAGAGAATTAATGATCCTCTTGTGAGTGTCTGGGCAAGGAGAGAGGTGTAGCTCTTCAACACTTAGAGTGACTGTCTGCTTCCTCCTCAAATCCCACCCTGGTGACTGGTTTGCTCTCTGCAGATGGACATTTGGACACAGAATAGAGTATTACACCGTTCCAGCTGTGCAAATTTATTTAAGCAAACCACAGGTGACTTGTATCTGTTGTAAAGAAACCACTCTTCCAGTTAAAGTACAGTTGAGTCATACCTGTGGTTATTAAAGATCATCTCCATAGATACAAGATGTTAGCCTCTGTCTTGGGGTCAGGCTCTTTATCTCCATACCTTTACCACCAAGCACTTGATGAAAGTTGGATTAAACCATTGAAGAGTTTACTTTTTATCTGAAGAACACTGTGTCTCTGCATGCAGCAGAGAGGTTCTAGGGGTTCTTGGGTGGCTAAGAGCCAGTCCCCTTCCAGTTTCATTGCACTCTATGGCACGCTCAGGCCACTCTTGTGTTGGTAGCAAAGCTTCTGGGTGCGACCGCTTCTCTGAAATGAAAATGCTTGGCTATTGCGTAGTATCCATGCAGGAAGGGTGTGCTGGGGGGGTGGGGATAAAGATCTGTATAGAAAGAGCCTTATGTGGGTGGCTTGGCTGGTCACATCCCTCGTGAGAATAGAGGTTTCTGTGTCTGGCTGCTGCTTCTGGTGTGAGAAAGCAGAGGCTCTTTGCCCAGCCTGGTAAGCTGGTTACCACGATTGTGTAACTCACCAGTGAGTTACCAGGAAAGTTCTGCTTATCTGGAAGGTTGCTTCATAGCCTGTTTTGAATCTCCTGATTTATTTATAAGGTCTAAATTATTTTAATAAAATATTAAAATAATAAAGTAGATTTATTCCTGCTTGAGAGGACTGGAAGCAGATCTTCACAACCTTGGTAGTATACACATTTATGCTCCAACAGAGAGGAGGTTTGCTTCAGACCTTCCTGTCCTCTGCTAACTGCTTGTTCCTGCTTTTTGCCTTTTCATTTCCCCCCCTAGACTGGTTTTGGGCACTCTTAAGCAAATATGTTATAATGGGGTTTTTAAGTACAACTCAAATCTGTCAAGAAAGCTTTATGAATATATATTAAGTATTTGCTTAGATAAGCTTAGAGCTTTAGTGATACTTAGTTGTAGGTGCTATCTAACTGGAGCATCCTTTCCATAACCTGCTTGTGAAATCCTTTTGATGTCTGGTTTGTGTGCTGCTAAAAACATCAGCACTCCCTTGGTTCATATACACTTCATAGCAAATGTGAGATAAAGCTCTGAAATGTGTGTAAACTTTTTAAATTGCTACAAGGAAAAGGGATTATTTTTTCCTGAAACTGTTTCCTCTTGAAGTAGGGTTTGCTGTCTTCTATAACTTTTAATATCAGTAGAAGATAACTCATTGTAAATCCTGTTAATGAACATGATGCTAATATGCATAATCCTATCTAGTCCGTGCATACTGAGTGTTAATTTCTCCAGAATGTTCTCTGCAGCATCTACCTAGAGGTGTATGTGCCACCAACAGAGAGCGACAGCGACGATAACATCCCAGAAGTACACATGGTTTGGGGTGATATTTTGTGCAGAAAGGATATTGTGATTTCAGTAAGATATTCTCCCTGCACAGTGGCCTCAAAGGAAAGGAGTTTAAGCACAAGCAAGACAAAACTATTGTAAAGATGGGTGCCAAAGCTTTGGAGTCCAGTGAAGATGCTCTGATGAGAATTATAGAATGGCATGGGTTGGAAGGGACCCCAGGGATCACAGAGCTCCAACCCCCTGCCACAGGCAGGGCCACCAACCTCCAGGCCTGGAGCTACACAAGGTTGCCCAGGGCCCCAGCCAACCTGGCCTTGAACACCCCCAGGGACGGGGCACCCACCCCCTCTCTGGGCAGCCCCTGCCAGCCCCTCCCCACTCTCTCTGCAAAGAACTTCCCCCTAAGATCTCCTCTCCCCCTTCCCTCCTCCAGCTTCACTCCAGCCCCTTGTCCTGCCAGGCTCTGCCCTTGAACAAGCTGATTCCCCTCCTGTTCCTCTGCTCCCTTCAGGGACTGGCAGGCTGCAATGAGGTCCCCCACAGCCTTCTCTTCTCCAGGCTGACCCAGCCCAGTGCCCCCAGAAGAGGGGGTTCCTTGAAGACCCATCCGATTTCAGTGTGTGTTTTCACAACCGAGCTGGATGATACAGTGTGTGCTGTGCTGAGTTTCCAGGCGCCACTACAGCCTGTCTGTGAGAGCATTACACCTCCCAGGGACTCACAGCTCCTTTACAAGAACCAGCCTGCGGGGTAGCTATCAGGGCTGTTTAAAATGCCATGCTATGCATTTGGTCTATATTTGGCATGTACTTAAAGCCAATAGTGATCAGCGCTGTAACCATGGAAATGCTGCCTGAACTAAAGAGAGGAACAGAACCCCCAGTATTTGTGTGTTGGTGCCATTACACTCGCTTGAAAATGCTTTGTAGCAGTGTTAACACAGGAGAGGTCCTGCTGTCAGAAACCCGGGGTGGTGTGTGATGTGTTGTGTAAGCAGTGCTCCAACTGCCAGCTATTGAGAATAGCTTCATTTGTAATACAATTTCAGTGGTGTTTCATGATTTTTTTATGGCTGGTGGTGTTTACAAACTATTGTTATGCCTGAAATTTAACATGAAGCTGTTCCTCTTACCCTGCAGAGAACTTCAGAGAGATTAAATAAGTGTGAAGTAGCCTGGACTGTGTCTACAGAGCTGCCTGATGCTTCCTGTTAGGTATAACAGAGCTTTGTTCCTTGTCAAAAGTCATAGGGTCTCTTGTGAAAGGTTGTTTTGCTTCCCCTGTGTACATCCCTATATGTTTTGGGTGTCTGGTGGGAAGTGATGGTGCTCCAGAAGCAAACAAAAAATTGCTGCTCTGTTGTTCTGAGCTTGGCTAGAGTAACTTGCTTGAGCTCAAGCCCAGAAATTGCTTCTGTGCTGTTCCCTGGCTCCATAGAGGTTTTTTAATCAAAGCTCTTCATAGGACACTACAAAGTAGCTATTGAATGTGAACTTAGTCTGTATGCTGGATTATTTTGTAATGTGGGCACTGTCCTCCTTGCTTTCAGACACTTTGTCTCAGGAATTTGCGGGGTGGATGTGAAGGTCAGGAGCTTTTTGCTGTGTTTCTGGGCTTTGAGCAGCAAATTGCTGTGCTGGCTTTGCAAGTGGCAGGCCTGCTAACCTCTTTGGTAGAGCAAATAGGCATTGTTTATTCTGTGGTGACATCCACAGGATTACTAACAGATTTTTCATTAGCTCTGCTCATACCAGCTAGGAGCAGGGTCTAGTTAATGTATGCAAGAAACATAACTGGATGTTTACTTAACTTTGAAGTACTGCTGTCTTCTCATACAGCTAAAGGAGGACAGGGCTGTTCTGTCCAATTCTATTTCTTCATAGAAGGTATCAAAACCTAAAGCTTTGTATAGTTAAGCCAAGGGCTGAATTTAAATGTATTGGAGTAAATCTCTCTTACCCTCCCTTCTGCTGTGTGGATGTTTGCAAGGTCTAAGTGGGTCACTCATAGCAGTGTAGGGTCTGAAATCCTTTTCAGTGAAACCTGATTAAATCAAGAGGATGCCTTTAAACGAGTACAAGCATCAAAAGACAGGGAGGAGTAGGGATTATGGTCTTCTGTACATATAACAAAAACTTGTCTTCCATGCAGAGGACTCCTGAGTGACAGAGGAGCTGTCAGTGGCAAGAATTTCATGGCTTTGGTGAATGCCAGGGAAAGACATCTTCCCTTGTCCCCCTCTGCTTATAATTGATTTAATTTCCCTCAGCTCCTGGTTTCCTGGAGAACTTCTCAGGAATTTCATTTCCATTCCACAAAAGGAGAGGCTAAGTGAGAAAGCTCAATTTACTGGCTTGACCGGCCTCACATGCTTTTCTAGAGACAAGGGTGCTGTAAACAGCAAGTCACCTGTGCACTTCATAAGCTAACGAGGTAAAGTGAAGCCCTGATGATGTTAATGAACTGGTTTCTGTAGTGATCTTGTAGGGTCGTGTGAGCTGCTCAGCACTGAGGTGTTTTACTGCCTGTGGGTGTTGGAAGCACAGGGAATGCACTGAAAACCCTGTGCAGGATCCAGTGACGTCTGTATGGTCAGGGCTCAGCATGTGAGTGTCTCTTCAGTCAGTTGGGTCATTGATCATCTAAATATAAGAGATGTAGACCTGAGCTATAAATCTGAGTGCCCCTTCAGTGCTATACAATAAATATGGCATTACAAGAATCTGAATATCCTGCTGCAGTAAGTTCTTGAACCACTGACAGTTGTTCTTCCCAGATGCTCCACCTGAAAGCTCTGTTCATCACACTGGAGAACATCTGAGAGTGTTTTTCAAGCTTGCTTCTCTTGCTGAGAAATTAATTAGCCCTCAATTAGAATTCATTAACAGAATCTCTGCAGAGTAGACTCTTGTTAGTACTTGTCACATAATCTGTATAATAATGTGTGTTTGTGTGGTCTATATTTAAAAAAAAAAACCCTACAAAAAATGAAAACTTTGAAAAGTGAAAAGCCATTGTAGCTCAAAGGTTGGATGCACAATTATGTACAATTTTAACAGCCCCCTCTATGGAAACTTTAGACTTAAATCCATCATTTTGGAACTTTGCAGCTGGGGTGTGTTTCTGTGAAGTAGAAGCACTTGGGCCATTTGGGGCAGTTAGCTGGGAATGCTTTGGTAGACTGTATGTGAGCAGTGTGGGCACTGCCTGTTCCCTGTGCTGCAAGCTTGTGCTCTAAATTTAATCAGAAGGTCCCAGGTCAATAACATTTTGAACACTTGTGAGGTGAACAAGAACTTTTTAGCCTCTAAAATGAAGCAGGATGCTAGTCTTACTGATACTGATTTGTCCTATTGATTTTCCTGTATAATTTACAGAAGGATTATTTCTTTTCCCTTGGGTATACTTAATAGCCATCGTTAATACTTAAGAGGCCAAATGGCATCTTGTACCAGGGAATGAAGGGGGAAGGCAGAGGAGCCTGTTCCAACAGGACAACATGACTGTAACAGAGGGACAATAGAAGAGGGACAAAGTAAAATAAGACCAGGACACAGTTACCAGTGGGGTAAAGTGTGATGGGGAGAGAGTTTGTGGGGTTTTTGCCTATAGTTCAGGGTAAGGGGCTGCTCCCACTTGCCTGGTGAATGTCAGTTCTCTCTGTGAGAGATTCACCAGCATCCATCCGGCTGCACGATGCAGCTGTCCCCTCAGAGCCATCTGCAGGGCTGTCACATTGAATGTTCTGCCAGTTCCCTGCTATTCACACCCTTCTCAAGTAGAGCTCCCTTTGTAAAGGCTGGGTTTTCCTCTCTTTGGTGAAATCATGCTCTTTACCTAGAGTGGAAGGGTTTTTCCTCTTCCACACAGTTAATATGCTGAAGGTATATTCAGATGTGGGGCACTGGGATTTGATTTGTTTCCTAACAAAACAAGATGTGACATAGAGCCTTCCTTTTTAATGGGTGCTCTCAGCTTCCTTAATCTTTAAAGTCTTTGAAGTAGCTCTCATTCAGGTGCCAGATTATAATTTTTAGTTCAGACAAAGGGCTTCCACACGAGGTATTTCCTGATCTACCCTCTCATTGCTTAAATCCAGTTCAGTGATAAGTCAGTAGGCAAATGGTTTGTTTGTGGATCTTGCTGTGCTAGCCAGTGGGTTAACCATTGCTGAATCTTGCTGGAAAAGCTTTGAAGGAGCATATTCTAGGTCTAACTTTATTTGCTAAGCATTTCTTATAGTAGAAATTGCAATGGAAAGCTTAAATTCTTTTTTTTATTATTTCCCCTTTTAAAATAGTGTTCTCAACTCTGTTAAGAAAAGTAGTAGGGAGGGTGGTCTGGCATCCAATACCCACTTTTACAGCTACCATTTGTGCAAGGGGTCATCAATCCAGTGCTTTGAAAACCCAACTAGTCATCTTGATGGTGTAGACTGGGCCAAGACATAGAGAAGAGAAAAAATAAGGTTGGTTAAACGACTTCATATTTGTCAGACCAGAAATGTGTCCACAGAAAATAGTTGTTTCAGATGATATCCAGCCATTCATTCAGAGGTCTGAATCTGCCTCTTTGGAGCAGGGTGGGTTGGTAGTCCCTCTAAGCCTCATTTGTAGTCTTGTGTAACTAAACCCTGCCTTGTCTTTTCCAGAGAGAGAGTTCTTACTCCTGAGTCACTGCCAAGCAGCCTTTGTTTCTCAGCAATAAGAAAATAACTTCTCTTTGTGAAGGAGAACACTTAATGAAGTGAAAACACAGCTGAGAAAAAAAGCCAAACCCTTAAGCCCCCTTTGAAAAAGGGCTGCTGTGGAGAGCCATACTGATGGGGAAGTGAACTGTATAAAAGGAAAGTGGAACTCTGCTGCTTGCTTGGTGGTGGTTTTGGCTTGTAGCACTGAAGGTATCCTTTAAGAGGACTGTTCATCCTTCCAGAACTGGCCTCATAGGAATGTTCCTTTCCTAAAAGCTGACTACTTATATTTTAAAGTTGTTTTTTGTTTCCCAAGCTGCAGTCCAGTTCATTTCCCCCTTCCTGGTGCTGGGAATGCTACCTTACAGATAGAGCTTTTTGAGGTGTATCTGCTCAGCCCATCTGGTTTCTTCCACATAGACACCCTTGACCTGATTACTAACATCCACTGGCACTGATACACCTGCTTCTTTGCAGAAATATCTTTAAATATATGTATGTTATGAAGAGAATGGTAAAGAGCCTATGAACACCAGCATATGGGCAATGAGAAGGTATTTGCTGATTTGTGAGAGTTAATTCAGAATTGTTTCTTTCCAAATGCAGCTGCCAAGAATTTGAAACCCCTTGGTTGGCCTCTCATGAGTCAATGTTTTTCCTATTGATCCACAGTGCTGTGATGCAGGGGGAGGAAGGGGATAGAGCAATAGGCAGGAGTGTTTGGCTGCAGGAGTGATGCAGCCCGTCAAGTCAGGGCAGCATCCTGCTTGATTGACCCTTCTTGTTTCTTTTGTGCTTAGGAATAACTCAGACATTCCACATCTCCACACAGCTAGGAAAGCATGGTGACTGTTGTATGCACCTGCAGATCAGTACCCAAGTGTGGTCAGGTCTAGCTGGCCAAAATAGGAGCTTCTGTGGCACACACAAAATGCAGCAGGCGAGGGTCGATTGCAGGATGAATCTCTTGGGGTGTCCTTGGAGAATGTTGTGTTACTCTTAGAAGGTTGCTGCTGTAGCAGTTTTGAGCAGAAAACATAAATAAGCTTTGACTTTTTTTTTTCCTAAATGCAATTAAGCTACTAAAAAAATCACTCTATATGCTTCACTTTCTGAATGGTGACTAAGTCCTACTTATTTCAGCAGGGCAGATGTTCTGTTTGGAGCATTCAGCATCCATAAGAACACCAGCATATACTGTAAGATCACTTGCAAGTTTTGTCAGATCTTGTTTTCTTCTTAGTTTTGAGTCATCTAATGGAATTATTGAATAATCCCTGTGCTTCAAGGCACGAGACTGGGAATAGATTCATCTGGCCAGAGAAGCTGAATAACTTATTTGCCTTAATGACTGACTCTCTTTGCTGAGGACTGAGTACATGCCTATTACCCAGGTGTTTTATTAGCCCTAGGCATGGTTTGAGAAGCAAAAAGCCAGCAAGGAGAGTCTTTGGTCCTCTTGAGAACTGGATTGGGGTCATGCTTTAAATGTTCTTCTGAAGGTGGCATTTTGAAAGGATCCTGTTACTGCTGATACTAGAATCCTAAAATCTATGGGCAGCGGCAGCAAGGATAATTCCCTTGGGTAGGAAAAGTGACTGCAATGAGTTTAAAATACTCTCACTTTTGAATTGCTTTCATGTCTTTAAAGACAGCTGAAATACTAGCAGAGATAAAAGTAAAATAAATCCTTTTATTTTGACTCCACTCTGAACAGGAGTTGCCAAGGGAAGCAGTTGGAAAAGAAGCTTTAATACAGTGCTGTTTTGTTTGAAATGATGCTTGTCAGTGTTCTTACTGCTAACGTGCATTAAGGAAGTTACAGGTTTATATAATGAGCCCATTTAATTTGAAGTTCAAGCTGCTTCACCATACCGTGTTTTTCTTGATGCACAGTGCCAGCTTCTAATATCTTGTAGTACACAAATGTTCAGAGGCTGGTGGGAAATTGGAAAAGTACCTTATTAAGGAACAACACAATTGCAGGCTTAAAATAATTTCTTTTTTTACAAGATTTGTATATTGATGTGTCTCTTGGCTGAAGAGGCATTGCAACCCTTCATGCCAAGCCCAGCACGGATTGTAGAGGTTTTGAGGATGATCACACCTGTGTTATGCATCACAATCTCCACACACTGTATTTTTTAAACTGTGACAGAAGAAATTCAGTAACATGCTTGCTGCATTCTTCTTAGATACCTTCAGTTCTACAGCAACAGCGTTTTCCTCCAGTGTGGAGTCCATCAGCATCACTGCAGCTGCTTTGCTTTTGAGGAACTAATTGTCTTTTGTGATTGTAGCTATTCAGTAAAATTGAAATCCTAAGAGAAGGGTGTTGTATCTAATGAATTTATTTGTCAAGAGACCTGTCATACAGGAAAATGTGTAATATATTCTGCCCTGTCAGACTGCTAAAGGAACATTGGCCAATGTGGTTCAGTTATTTCCTGCCTGCAAAGCTGGACTTGAGACATAATTTCTGGTTCAAAACACCTCAATAACACAGCAAAATCTCAGACTCACAGGGGTTGGAAGGGCCCTTCAGAGCCCATGGGGTCCAACCCCCTGCCAAAGCAGGGTCCCTAGGACAGGGCACACAGGGCGGTGTCCAGACGGGGCTGGAATCTCTCCAGAGAAGGAGACTCCACACCCCCTGGGCAGCCTGGCCCAGGGCTCCCTCACCCTCACTGGGGAAAAGTTCTTCCCCAGGTTGGGGTGGAACTTCCTCTGCTCCAACTTGCAGCCATTGCCCCTTGTCCTGTCCCCACAGACACTGACAAGGGGCTGCCCATTTCCCCTGCATCCCATGCTTAAGATATTGATCACCATTAATCAGGTCCCCCCTTAGTCTTCTCTTCTCCAGGCTGAACAGCCCCAGCTCCCTCAGCCTTTCCTCACAGGGGAGATGCTCCAGGCCCTTCAGCATCTCCAGAGCCTCCTCTGGCCTGTCTCCAGGAGATCCCTGTCTGTTTGATCCCAGGGAGCCCAGAACTGGACCCAGTACTCCAGGTGGGACCTGACTAGGGCAGAGTAGAAGGGGAGGATCACCTCCTTTGACTCAGTTTGATTATTAGACAAGAAAAAGCAGTGTTTCATGTTAGTTTAATCTTCTCATGGTCTTTTAATAGCTCCAGTCTTGGTGGTGCATGTGCTGCTTTGACTCATGTGTCTCATACTGTGTTGGACCACAAATTACAGGCTTTCTTCCCGTGCTGCCTCAGCCCGTGATGAAGCCAGACCTCTGCCTCCTGTAGTCTTCAGCAGCTTTTCCTTGCCTCCTCTGCACGTGTGGAAGGAGAGGTTGTTCATCACTCAGTGTGTTAGGTTGGGAGGGACCTTTAAAGGTCATGCAGTCCACCTCCCCTGCAGTAAGCAGAGCACAATGGTTAAATCAGATGGGATATTTTAATGTGGCTGTGGTTTACTATCACAGCTTTCTTCCTTCCAACAAGGCTGTGCTGAGAAATGATGCATTACAAGAACATATTGGCAGTGGTACATAAAGAAATAAACCCAGCCTAATTTAAGAGCCCAATAAAATTGACTCTGAACAGTTTTCAGTACTCTGCCTGCCTGTTCTTTATGGAGAAAGCATCCTGTGTTGCTGTTAATCTCTTTGAAACCTTCAAGTGCTTTGTTGCTGTAAGCCTTGAGCTTGCCAACTTTTAGCAAATGATTATTTTGTTCCCTTCCAAATTGAAGGCAGTCAATTGAGTCTTCCCATTCAGAACAACAGCTTCTTCTTGGGTGTTTATGTGCTTGCAGTTCAGTAAGCACTTCTGAGCAGGTAATGCTGTGATTTGCAAGTGTTCACAGGGCAGATAGGAAGCAGGTTTGAGATGAGAAATGCATCGGTGTGTGCACAGGCTTGGCACAGAGGAGGCTGCTCAGACAGGGAAAATTCAGTGTGATCCAAAAGTAAAAATACTTTTAACATAGTAGGGAAAAAAGTTATATACCTACTTCCCCTTCTGTCTAGAAAACAGTTGTTACAAGGTGCTTAAATAAAATAAAAATACTGATTGAATCAAGCAGAAGTACATCTCAATTCTGCTGCTTCTGGAAGTCTTTTCTCCTTTTGACTAAGATCTTAAGTCACAGAAAGATAGGGGTTGGAAGGGACCTTTGGAGATCATCTAGTCCAACCCCCTCCAGCCAATAGAGCTAAACTAGGAATTGATTTAGAAAGAACGCTGAGACTTATTCAGTGAAAGGGCTGAGGGATTCTTGAATGACTGTAAAATATCCAGCCTTCTGGCCAGAACAAGAGCCTCATAAAAGAAGTAAGCAGCTACTTGTACCATACTAATAGGACCCATCCTCCCTCTCTCTTGGAGCTGTGAAAGCTTTTTTCCCCCCCTGCTTGCTATTGTGTTACAACACTAATGCTCTGTCACTTCTATTGTGCACGCATCTCTGAACCCAGAAATTAACTCCTGTTCTCAATTTAAACACAACCAGCTGGGCACAGATGAGAAGTCTGAGGAAAGGAGCGTGTGTACTCACTCACTGCTGGTACTTTTGGGTATGTTACAGAGGAGCTTTATGAACTCAGGACAATCCTGCTGCAGAAACGATTGAAAAGTATTCATTGGGAGGGGGGGAATAGCTGACACTGTTTTAGTGCATTGCACCACTGTCACCATAGTAACACTGTGTTCAAATTCAGTATTTTTATTCTCATAAAGGGAGAATTAAGGGACCTTTTCTCTTCCACTGTCACCATTACATACTTTCTGCAGCTGCTGCTTATTTTCTTCCACACCCTCTCCTTGTTGGTGCAGTTCCTGGGCTGGGACCCAGCAATATTCAGAGCAGTTAACATTATTTAAGAGGACAAAGTGGATATTTTCACTCTTTTAAAGAGTTGGTTTGTGTTCTGCTCTCCGATTTACTTTGTTACTGAAGTTTTCTTCTGCACTTGGATGTCTTGCAATTTCTACCTCTGCACTGAAGTTCTGACAATAGCAAAAATGAGAGGATTCAGAATGTGAGAAGGCAGCTTAAGAATTGGTAACTTCATAGAATGGTCTGGGTTGGAAGGGATCCCAAGGATCACAGAGCTCCAACCCCCACCTTCACTGCTGCAGCATGGGCTGTGGAGGGGAAGCCAAAGAGAAGTGGGGGTACACTAGTGACTATGAAAGAAAAGTTAAAAATACAACAGTTGTGCTGTATTCTCCAGTTTCAAAAACTAAACTTCAAGGATTTTATTAGTGGGGGGGGGGAAAAAACCCCTAAACCTCCCATTTTCCTCTTACACTTGGAAAGGGTAGTTAAACTAGGATCAGTCAAACAGCTATCTGGTTTAACACCATCTGCTCTGTGTGTGTCAGGTATTTAACAGAGCATCTTATTTATGTGACTGTTCTTTAACTGGAATTTCCAGCCATTGCTGGCTCTGCACTGTTGCAGAAAGTTTAAATTTTCAGAATTGTTGGAAAGTCTTACGATGTCTGGTCAGACAAAACCATAAGCTGATAGACTGTGGGGGGGAATCCCTCTGAATTCTCCCTGCACAGGGAGCTTGAGCTCTGTTAGCTTAAGAAAACAGGCTTTGAAGTGTTTTTATTAGACTTTTGGGAGCTCTATGGAAAACTCTAGCCAGTTCAGTTAAACACTGATAATTAACAGGTGGGGTTTTTTTAATCCAACATGTAATTGTTTTGACTTGTGGTATTTTAGGACTAGAGGGTCTTATTTTCCTCTTCTTGCTGGCAAGAAGATCGTCCTTGTGCATGATGACCAACTTCCTCTTTGGAGGGAGGGGAGAAACGGGGTGTTTCATGTGTTTAAAAAATGGTTTTACCTGGAAAGGGCTGTGTTAGGATTGTATTCATAAATGGATCATTTGGATTGCACCACAACCTTGGTCTCCAGGAAGGTTTGATCCCTTCTGTGACAGGTCTGAAGGGCGCTGTGCCTCCCACTGCTGGTGATGCCAAAGGAGGAACCCTGTGCACACCCTTAGGAATAAACTCTGATTATTATTTTCTTCTCTTTCCATCTTTATAGGCATATGAAAGAAGGTTTCCTACGTGTCCTCTGATCCCAATGTTTGTAGCCAGTGACACTGTCAATGAATACAAGAGTGAGGATGAAGCTATCCACGTGATCGAACGGCGCTGCAAGCTGGATATAGACGCACCGCGGCTCTTGAAAAAGGTGATTAGGTTTGAAGTGCCTGGTTTATACTTCTGGATCTCCTTTCCCATGAGTATTATATCTTAACAGGATCTGTGTTGTCTCTCTCAGATTGCAGGAGTGGATTATGTCTACTTTGTCCAGAAGAATTCTTTGAATAGAAGAGAAAGGACTTTGCATATAGAAGCCTACAATGAAACCTTCTCCAATCGAGTCATTATTAACGAACACTGCTGTTACACAGTGAGTAACAGGCTTTTGGTGGTGCTACAGATGGAGTTAAGTCAGTGTTTAGATTTCAGGACTCATAGACAGAAGTTGTGGTGTTCTTGGCTTTTACCTTGCAAGAAAAAGCAGCCAGCACACCACCACCAGTGATAATTGTTGCTAGCGTTCAATGTGGCACACTTGCTTAAAGAGCTGAAATGACTTTGGCACCCTCTTGCTTGAGCATCCTCTCAGAGAGCAGAACACAATGTATTTTGCTGTGCTTGACAGCTCTGTTTGGGCAGCTCTGCAGCCTGTAACAGCAGCGTGGGGCCTGAGGAGGCTGGTGATACCCTGACAGAGCTGTTAAGGGAAAGTTCAGCATAGTTTATTTGCCTTCTGCTCAGCTCAGACAAATGTTCATTGAGTTAGTTATGTTTTAAGCTAATTCTTTCTGCCATGGCTGTTCCTGATCTTGAGTGCAGACATTTTCCAATACAGAAAACTAAAAACCCAGGAAAGAAATGGTAATCTGGTGGCCTGCTTACTGCAGGTTGTTTCTGGTGGTTGTTTTCTGAATGGCTTAGTCACTACTCATAGGCTTATAGACATGTAAGGCAGTAAAACTTCAAATCAGTGTTAAAGGTTAAATAAAACCTCACAAATGTAACAATTTATTTTTATAGCAGCATTCTTTATGTGCAGTTGATAACATTTTCAGTTGTGTACAGAACCACAGTGAAAAGGTCACTGGACAAACCCACATGACTCTATTACCTGAGGGTTTTAACAATTACTATTTCTGCAGTTATTTCCAAGGCACACTTAAATACTTTTCCACCTGCAGTTGTTCTGTGGAAGCTCTGTTTAAACAGGGAAAATGCTCCATAGAAAAGTGCATGTGGTAAATGTGCACAAAACACACCACTTCTTGTCCATGCTTTACTCAGTCAAGGAATTTCTAGGGAAATACAATTTCAATTCAAGAATAAATTGTTTTTCAAATGTTTTCCTAGTCAAGTGACTTTATAATTGAATTTATGGAAGGATAGAAAGATTTTATATGCTGCTGTTATGATTCCTATGAGCCATTCCTGTACACAAACCCCCCAGTGCAGAGAAGCAGATGAAGGGAATTGGGTTTTTTCCCCTGTGGCTGTCTCATTAGACAGTGTTTGTGCTGTTCCCAGGCAATTTTAGCATGTTGTGAAGGGGAAGGGAACCTCAAGGCATCAGGACAATTGCATCCTCAGAAACCCAGCCTTCTGTGATGTTTGTGATCTATGAATCCTGGGGGTCCTGGTAGGCAGCGAGCTCTCCAGGACCAGCAGTGTGTCCTCAGGACCAGGAGGCCAACGGTACCTGGGGGCATTAAGGAGAGCATGGCCAGCAGGTCAAGGGAGTTTCTCCTGACCCTCTGCTCCACCCTGGTGAGGCCACAGTTTAGGAATATGATGAGTGTCCTTCCTGGGACAGGCTGCCCAGGGAGGTTGGAGAGTCTCCTTCTCTGGGAGATCCCAAACCTGCCTGGATGTGATCCTGTGCAGCCCACTCTAGCCAGTCTGGCTCTGTCAGGGCATTGGACTGGATGATCTCCAGAGGTCCCTTCCAACCCCCTGTTCTGTGATTCTGCTTGTTTCTGTAGCTCAGCCTGGAGATTCCCAGCCTGTTTCATCTGGAGGGCATTCAGAAAACAGCTTTCCTTCAGAGCAGTAACATCTCAGGATCATCTCAGCAAGCTAACATAGAAGCTGAGAAGAAAGTGGGGAGTGCTCTAAGCTAATGAGCTGTCAGCTGAATGCTACACTTCCTGTAGCATTGTTCTATGTGAACAAAGTAAAACAGGTTTCTGTCTGCAGAGCACTAAGGTACTTGGTAGGTCAAGAAGGGAGCCCTCTCTGGCAGGATGTCTGTTACAGACATGTCTAGACTGCAGTGCATGGAAATGCTAACACTGTACTTGCTGTGGTCCTTGAGCTGGCTGGCCTCACTCTGTCACTAACCTGCAGCAGCAGAAAGCTCACTGAGGAGTGTTTTGCCCTTTTCCACAGACACACAGTGATTGCAGCCCGTATCTAGGACGAGACAGTGTTAATTGTGTGGTGCACCAGGTATTTATGCTCTCCTTTCTGGTTAAGAAAGGTGGTGCTAGCCATGAGGGCTTCTCAGCTTCTTGTTCTCTAGTGTTACCTTTCCCAAACCCTGTCTGCAAACAAAGTACAAGACTGCAGAGTCCACTGGAATATTTTTGGTTGCATGGACCTGTAAAAGAACAGTCATTTCAAGTATGGTGAGGGGGAAAAAAAACCCTACTGAATGGGGAGTTAAACTGTGTGACCTCCTTTTAACTACTAGGTTCATCCTGACAATGAAGACTGGACCTGTTTTGAACAGTCAGCAAGTCTGGATATAAAATCTTTCTTTGGTTTTGAAAGCACAGTGGAAAAGATTGCCATGAAGCAGTACACCAGCAATATTAAAAAGGTGAGCTTGCAGTCATGAAGGAGTTCTGTAGCTGCTATGAAGTAAGGAGGCTGCTCTGCTCTGAAAGCTGAGCTCTTTGGCTCATTAGCTGGGGGCAGCGTGTGTGTAGGTCTGTATTTTCAAGTGGAATCTTCAGAGAGATCTAGCCACTTAGTGAGTTTTCAGGCTGATGTGTTTTTAGTAACTGAAGTAAAGTAAATTTTCCTTTTTGAAGGGAAAAGAAATAATAGAATACTACCTGAAGCAGCTGGAGGAAGAAGGAATCACTTTTGTTCCTCGATGGACTCCTCCTGTTGCCTGTAAATTGGAGAGCAGCACATCCCACACAAGAAGACCAGTTTCACCTGCTATCAATATACCAGACTCTGCCACAAAGGAGGGCTTGAACAACAAGGAGAACCTCAACACCTCAAGCAGCCCCTCAGAGCCCACGGCAGGAACACCTGATGGTATGTTGGTCTGACTTGTTTTAGTGGGATTCTTTGTATTATAGAGGCTCTCAGCACTGTGCTGCTTCTCCTGGGCAGCTGAAAATGGGTGTAACTGTAGGAACCATGGGGAGGAGAGGGCTTGAAGCTTCCCTGGAGAGATGGTCTTTGGTTATATCTTCCTTTCACTGTTAATAAGAGAATTTGGGAAGATTCTTCCACTGGGAGATTTAGATCAAAGCTTCTCTCAGTATTTCCCAAAGCAGTTAAGCCTATGGTGCTGTGGATTGCCAAATGTGAATATACTGGCAGAATGCTTTTACAAATACCTGGTTTTACTCCTTTCTGAGTTGTAGAAGGAGAATTAATAGTCTTTGTTTACCCTTACTAACATTACAATAGCTGTGTGTTGGCTTGCTCTCAAAGAATTCAGTTCTGACTGTGCAGAACACAGAGCAGCTCCTTCTCTGCATCAGATACCAGCATAAAAGATCATTTGCTGCTTTGACTAGGTCAGTTCAGCACCACTCTAACCACATGTGCCTTTTCTTTTCAGACAAGCTAGATGCAGACTACATCAAGAGGTATCTGGGTGACCTGACACCGATGCAGGAAAGCTGCCTCATTCGACTGAGACAGTGGCTCCAGGAGACACACAAGGGCAAAGTAAGTTACTGCTGGTCTCCTGTGGCTCTATCTCAGAATCTGATGTGCTGGGTGGACCTGATGAAACATAATGGCACACCTCCTGTGGCTAACTGCTCTGTTAAATGGCCCTCTGTGTTCAGAGTGCCTCAATTAAGTCTGCATGGTGACAAAGTCCGTTGTGACTGTCCAGCTGACTTTGCCTGCTGAGACACTGAAATGATTAGCATGACTGCCTCTCAGAAAGTCAATAAACCAGCACAGGGCAAAACCATCAGTTTGAGAAGTCTGCCCTGTTCCAGAACAACTTACTTTGACATTTGTTTGCTTTGGCCAAACATAATATTCCCAGATCTTGTGTCCTGAAAGGGCAGCACTGAAAGGGAAGTAGTGTGGCCAGTTAAATCACTGATAGCAAGGCTGGGGGTTTTCCAGTGCTTTGTGATTTGCATGAATGTCTCAGCTTCCTTCTACTTAGCAGGGAAATACAGTCTGTGGTTTGTCCCTAGATTCAGTTGGACTGACTTAGTATGGGCATGCAGGTGTAAATGATTCTGAGAGTTCAGGAAACTTTTCTATCCCACATATGAAGATCACTGCAGTGCCTGACAGGGCTCATGTTTTTGTTGCAAAGCCTGATTTGCTTGAGGAGGTTCCAGGGTTACCTGCCATCTTCTTGCATTGGTACAGGGCTGCATGTTTTTCACCTTCTGTTGTTTGTTTTTCTGTTCTTTTTTCAAACCTTGCATACAAAACAGCCTGTTGTGGTTGTTTTCCCTAATAGATCCCAAAGGATGAGCACATCTTAAGATTCCTGCGTGCCAGGGACTTCAACATTGATAAAGCAAGAGAGATCCTTTGCCAGTCTCTGACATGGCGTAAGCAGCACCAGGTGGACTATATTCTAGACACCTGGAACCCTCCTCAGGTACTCCAAGATTACTATGCAGGAGGCTGGCATCACCACGACAAAGGTATGCTCTATTGGGTGGATATTGAACAGCCTTTCTTTTTATTCTCATGTTCCAAATTAAAGCTGATAGCTGTCCCTCTGTGAACTGGTGGTGACTGGAAAGAGTGCTAGAACTTCTCAGTTGTTATGTACTACAGTGATGTTCCCAGCTCCTTAGTGGAGGCAGACTCCTAGGTCCTTATCTTTCTGACTGATAGTGACATATTTAAGTCTCTAAAGAGTTCTGCTTTGCCAGTAGCTTAAAGTTATTAATTGCACTTGTGTAGTGCTCTGAGATACTTAGAAGGGTGTTATGCAAATGCTGAGTATTCTCTTTCAGTGATTAAAAGATGTTTGTAAATAAGTGTATCTGTCTAATCAACTTATTTCTGATGATGTATAAGTCTGCTGATGGCATAAATGAATACTTATTTGGCATGACAATCAGCTTAATCATGAGAAGTGGGATGCTGCAAAAACATCAAATAGAGCAGGTTTATTTAAGAAGGGAAGAAGCTCTGGCTGAATTCCCTTTGCATGGTGAGCCAAAGCCAGATCTTTAAAACAACTGTGCCTGATACAGTCCCCTGCCCCTCCACTTGCTTTATCATGTGCTGATCTTGTTGCTAATACGCACACAGAAGTGAAAACATTTTGATATTGGTTGCTTGAGGCAAGCTGGGCTCTTTAGATAAGGAAAAGCTCTCTTACTGTGAGCTCTCAGTGTTCTGATTTAGTCTTTTCCTCACTAGGCACCATTGTTTCTGCTAGCCCTTCCTGTTAGGAGAGGTGTGTGAAGCAGGGCAGGAAGCTGTCAGCAGTAGTGGCCAGGAGGCCACAGTAGAGGTTTAATCAGTGTAAAGCTGAAGAGCTTGAATGGCTCTGCTCTCCCCTGCTGTTTTGGGTTTGGCAGGCCTGAAACTAGAGAATGGAAAATGAGAATATGCTTGCAAAGATTGTAGGGAGAAAGATCTGTGAATAAGTTCTCCCTTTCTGTCAGTTCCTTGTCCTTCCTTTGCAAAGACTTCATAGAATCATAGGAGCACAGACTGGTCTTGGTTGGAAGGGACCCCAAGGGTCACAGAGCTCCAACCCCCTGCCACAGGCAGGGACACCAACCTCCAGGCCTGGAGCTACACAAGGGTGCCCAGGGCCCCAGCCAACCTGGCCTTCAACACCCCCAGGGATGGGGCACCCACCCCGTCTCTGGGCAGCCCCTTCCAGCCCCTCCCCACTCTCTCTGCAAAGAACTTCACCCTAAGATCTAATTTAAACATAGAATGGCATGGGTTGGAAGGGACCCCAAGGATCACAGAGAGACTTCCTCTCTCATAGCAAGTCTCTGGGCCCTGACAGTGAGTAGAAAGGTACAGAATGCATCAAAGGGTGGTTTAATGATTTGCTGAGGAGTTCTTCACTCTTGTGGTGAATGTCATGCCCTTCCCTTCCAGTTCCTTTGGGCTCTTTTGCAGCACACCCACAAGTAAAACATGGGGCTGTCAGAAAAGGAAACAGAATTTCAAAACTGAGCAATTCTCTATAATTTAAAATTTGACAGTGCTGGGTTCTTTTTTTAAAACCCTCTCTTCTAGTAGTGCTCCTCTCCTCCTACATGTGCTAAATGTGCCAAACTTTAGCTAGCTGAATCCTGAATAGCTTTTAGCACTGAAGCAAAGGCAGCAGGGATTATGAAGCATGTTGCCTAGGACAAGCCATTAGCACAAAAGAATAAGTGTTGTTCTTTTGCTCCTGATTAACCTGGCTTTCTCTACATCTGAGTGCCTTGTGTTTTGACAGCAATGCCTCAGTCAAATGCTTTTTGAAATCACAAAGCTCTAATAGTGATAGCACAGCACTGCTGGTTGAGAATTTCCTTCATGTAGTGTTTGAGTGGGCTGGGGTTAGTAAACTGGGGTTAGTAAACTATGAGTTCAGTTCTGGATGTGTGTGGGTCTGTGAGGGAAGGAGACCTATGGAGCTTAATAGCACTTTGTGCTTAGTGTTTCAAAAGTTGGACAGTGTGTTCCAAGATAAACCTGTGCTGATGGTAAAATAACATTTGCCTTAGACCACCTGATAAAATACAGAATAGTGAGAAATTTACTGGGGGTAGTGTCTTTCCTTAAAGAGCTTGCTCAGTGTCTCTGCAGTTTTGGTGTGAGGATTTGGGTTTCTTTGGGGTTTTAGGTGGGTGTTTTTATAGTCTATCTTGACAGTTTCTTTCCTTATGTCCCAAAGGACTTTAAGATAATTTGGTGCCTCCCCATGCAGTTGTTGGAGGGAAGTGAAGCTAAACAGACAACAGGACTTTGGGGAGATTTTTATCTAGAAAGATATTTTCCTTTTTTTGCTTTTTCTTTTAAATTTTGTTTCCTAGCACACTCAGCTTTATAAGTTGGTTGTTATTTAGCTTGTGTACTAGAACAGGTGGACCAAAGCTTTAAAAAATGCTTTGAGAGGAGAATCATAGAATTCCAGCCTGGCCTGGGTTGGAAGGGACCCCAAGGATCACAGAGCTCCAACCCCCTGCCACAGGCAGGGACACCAACCTCCAGGCCTGGAGCTACACAAGGGTGCCCAGGGCCCCAGCCAACCTGGCCTTCAACACCCCCAGGGACGGGGCACCCACCCCCTCTCTGGGCAGCCCCTGCCAGCCCCTCACCACTCTCTCTGCACAGAACTTCCCCCTAAGATCTCCTCTCCCCCTTCCCTCCTCCAGCTTCACTCCAGCCCCTTGTCCTGCCAGGCTCTGCCCTTGAACAAGCTGATTCCCCTCCTGTTCCTCTGCTCCCTTCAGGGACTGGCAGGCTGCAATGAGGTCCCCCCACAGCCTTCTCTTCTCCAGGCTGACCCAGCCCAGCTCCCTCAGCCTCTCTCCAGAGGGGAGCTGCTCCAGCCCTCTGAGCATCTCCAGGGCTCCTCTGACCCCTCTCCAACATTCCCACATCTTCCTTGTGTTGGGGCCCCAGCTCTGGACACAGGACTCCAGCTGGGGTGTCACCAGGGCAGAGGAGTGTGGAAGCTCTTTCAGACAAGTAGCTCTTATTCTCAAGAGCCTGGATGCTTTGGTTCTCACATTCAGGCAGTGCAGTTAATGCCTTTGTAACCTGTAGAGCGTCGGGGTGTCGCAGTGTGCAGGAAGATGGTGGTGGAAAGGCAAGGCTTTGCATGCACAGGGTCCATCTGAAGCTCATCTCTGGAACAGAGTCTGTTCTCACCAGGCTTAACCTGCAGAAGGGAGGCTGCGTGCCAGCTCCACATCATCTCTAATGACATAGCTGAAAGGTGTGACTCCAGCAAATGCTGCAGGGAGCCAGTCCCTGGGTTAACACTCTGTTTCCTTCCTTGCACAGCTCGGTGTAGCTGCTTTTCCTAAAGGCTTGCTGTAACTTATCCCAAGCAGTAGTGCAGCATGTATGATAGGAAGCTTACAGCCTTCACTGGGGCTCTTCAGTGACAGGAAAAACTAGTCCATTAGAGTATCTTCCTCTCCTGGAAGCTAATTATACTCCTGTGTCTTTAATTGTGTCTCTGAAGGTCTTGTGTATACCCGTGTGCTCATTGAAGTCCTTTGAACTTTCCTTGCAGGTAGGGAAGCTGTGCACTTCAGTTACAGGCAATCCTTGGTGGGGTAGGACAGGGTAAAGTTGCCATTGCCACCTGCTCTAGGTTCTCCCTCTTCCAGCTGTACAACAAAGCTTCACCTGCCTACAGCTTGTTTCCATTAGGATTTTTAACACAAAACAAGTTCTCCCCAGTTGTCTGTCGCTGTAAAAAACAAAGGTTGTGCTGATAGAGTTCTTCTCATTCTCAGATGGTCGCCCTCTGTATGTGCTGAGACTGGGACAGATGGATACCAAAGGCTTAGTGAGAGCTCTTGGGGAAGAGGCCTTGCTTCGATACGTGAGTATTTTTGGAGCCAGCAAGTTGCTAACAATGTGATATTTTCATTTAGAAATGTCTTCCTCTGCCAGAATCTTCATCACGTTGGGTATTTTGATGTACTCTCTGGCCGTCTGGTTTTGGTTTGAATACATCTGAAAGCTCCTGGTAGTTGGGCTCCTGCATTCTTTCCAACTGCAAACTGATGGTGGAAAGGCGTTGTTCTTGGCACAGCCTGTGGTTACTAGTTAGCATTTTCACAGATTCTGCTGCAGTTTGTGCAGTGCTCCAAACTGAAGTCTCTGCATTTTCACAGAAGAGAAGAGGTTCCAGCCTCTACTCCAAGGATAGGAAAAATTTGTTTATAAAGAAAAACTACTTTGCCTTCTCTAAAGGCATCACTCGGGCTGTGGATTTCATAGAATCATAGACTGGTCTGGGTTGGGAGGGACCCCAAGGGTCACAGAGCTCCAACCCCCTGCCACAGGCAGGGACACCAACCTCCAGGCCTGGAGCTACACAAGGTTGCCCAGGGCCCCAGCCAACCTGGCCTTGAACACCCCCAGGGACGGGGCACCCACCCCCTCTCTGGGCAGCCTGTTCCAGCCGCTCACCACTCTCTCTGCAAAGAACTTCCCTCTAATATCCAATTTAAACCTTCCTTTAGCTTTAATCCATTCCCCCTTGTCCTGACATTATCTCTACCCTTTTAAACCTCCTGTTCCTCTGCTCCCTTCAGGGACTGGCAGGCTGCAATGAGGTCCCCCCACAGCCTTCTCTTCTCCAGGCTGACCCAGCCCAGCTCCCTCAGCCTCTCTCCAGAGGGGAGCTGCTCCAGCCCTCTGAGCATCTCCAGGGCTCCTCTGACCCCTCTCCAACAGTCCCACATCTCTCTTGTCCTGGGGCCCCAGCTCTGGACACAGGACTCCAGCTGGGGTGTCACCAGGGCAGAGCAGAGAGGGACAGTCCCTTCCCTGTCCCTGCTGCCACCCCTCTGCTGATGGAGCCCAGGATTTGTGGATTTGCTCAGTTTCCAAGCAGAAAGCTGGCAGAATTCCAGCTTTGCAATACTGTTTTTTTGACTCCTAGTCATGGCCAGAGTAACTATGAGAAGCAGGGGCTGGATTTGCCTTTTTCCTCTTCCAGTGGCATTTCCAGGCACCTACTGAATTCTCTTTATTTGTTGTCGTTCTGTTCCAGGGTTACTTTCTATAGCTTAAAAAGGGGCTTTGAGTAAATAGCAAATCAGTGCCCAAAGGGCAGAAATGTAGGAAGTTTTCATGTCTGTACCACTCCTGGGGGCTCAGTTTTCCAGAGGATCTTTATTTACATTTTGCTGCTTTTATGGAAAGGCATATTTATTTTTTTACAAATCAAGCAGTGAGGTAAATGTGATGTTTTCTAGTTCATTCTAATGAACTAGAAATAATTTGAGGAGGGTTCCCTGGAAAAGGAAAGCCCTGAGTCCCAAGGTCAGAGGGGCTGCTTGTGGGCTCCATGGGGAGGTTTCAGGCTAGGTATGTCTTTCAGTCCTGACTCCTTTGGTTTGGGAGCTATTGCTGGACATTTAGCATGAAGAAAGCTTATGCTAGTTGATTTGCAGTTCTAATTATCCTTCAGAGATGAACTTATTTTTTTCTTCATCCCATACACTGATTTATAGACTGTCTTCTCTAAACAATGTGTCTGGACAGGTTCTTTCGATAAACGAGGAAGGACTGAGGCGGTGTGAGGAGAACACAAAAGTGTTTGGCAGGCCAATAAGGTAAAGTACAAGTGGGTTTGATTTGCAATTTGGGAATTGCCTGGTTTCACATGGGGTGTGGGGAGCATGGAATCACTGAATGTGTTAGGTTGGAAGGGTCCTGCAGAGGCCATCTCGTCCCACCCCCTGCAGTGAGCAGGGACACCTTCACTAGAGCAGGTTGCTCAGAGTCCCATCAAGCCTGGCCTTGAATGTCTCCAGGGATGGAGCCTCCTGTGAGACCTGGGGTCCAGAGACTTCACGTAAAATTTTGCCAGCAGTGGCTTGCTGTTCCATCCTTGAGTCTTTAGAGGGGTAACTTATGAAAGGGTTAACTGCAAAATGCATTTCAGGGTGTGGAATGAGTGCAGGACTGGGCCTGAAAAGAAACAGTGTTTTTTGGACTCCTTTCAGTTTGTGACTCCATTCCCTAATCTCTAAGAGCTCAGGGTTGCATGGTATGTCTGCTTATCTTTTCCCTGTTAAGGAACTTGCTGTCCTAGCTCTCAGGGGGAGGTCAAATCCAAGAGATGGGTTTCCTGTGTTTAACTATGAAATTGTGCTGCCTGCTGGATCTTTCTTTGTAGAATTAATCTTAAAGAGCTGCATGTTAAACATTCATTTAAAGCAAAACAAAGAAGTGGTTGCTGTTTCATAGTATCCTGATGTATAATTTTGTGGATGCTAGCTGGTGCTGCACAGCTGTAAAGCTTGAATTCATGCCCAGGGCAAGACCTGAACTTGGAAAGTAACTACAGCATATGCTGAAGCTCAGTATTTAGTATGAAGAATATATCTCTTCCTATGGAAAAAGCTTCCCTCCCTGAGATCTGACAACAGAATTAACTTCAGTGTGTGATGACACTGTTACTCTATTAGTAGGAAATCCACACCATGAATGTTAAACTGCTTCATAGCAGCAGTGTGGCCACTTAATTATTTCCTAGTAAAAGCAGTCATTTAACATTTGGGCTGGCTTTTGACAGGATCTTTTTTGGCTTTATATTAACCTTCACCCACAGTCTGAAATGTCTTTTGGGAAGGGGGGGGATGCACGTGATGTCCAAGGGATCCTTGCACATCCTCTGTATGACATGGTGCTTGGCCCACTCTAAAGCACTCCCATTCTAAGGGTCTTAAATCCCAGTGTCTACAGAGCAAGGAGGTAAAATAGAAGCAATCAAAATTCCTGTGGGGTCTGTGTGTTTCAGGACACTGCACACTTGTATAAGAAAGAGTTTTGATGCTATTGTTTTTTTTCTTCTTGCCTTTCTCACATTCAGCTCCTGGACCTGTCTGGTAGATCTAGAAGGCTTGAACATGAGGCACTTGTGGAGACCTGGTGTCAAAGCATTGCTCAGAATCATTGAGGTGGTTGAAGCTAATTACCCTGAGACTTTGGGTCGTCTTCTTATCCTAAGAGCACCTCGAGTATTCCCAGTTCTTTGGACACTGGTATGTTTGTAATTCAAGGTATTGCTCAGCTCTCACCCTGCACTTGTAGTTTGTAAAAGCACTCTAGAGATCAGGCTTTATGAGCAGGAAATGTTACCATTTAAAAACATCTCTTTGATAGGATTCCTGGCAGGGATTAAAACCACTACCTCAGAACTTGCTTACATAATTAATTTAGCTTCTTTGTAGTGTGAACAGGGATGGTAACACTTAATTGAACTGATTCCTTCATAATTGACCTGAGGAAAACACTGGAGCCTGATCTGTTCTGTTTTTCTTTGTAGGTCAGTCCATTCATCGATGACAACACTAGAAAGAAATTCCTTATTTATGCTGGGAATGACTACCAGGGTCCTGGGGGACTGCTGGATTACATCGATAAAGAAATTATCCCTGATTTTCTTGGTGGAGAGTGCATGGTATGAATATAAACTAGTGCATATAATGACTTATTTGTGGGGTTTTTGGTTTGCTTGGGTCTTTTTTAAATCCCCTGCTCCTCTAAACAGAAGCACAGAATGATTCCTAATGTAGTTTGGAGGGGAGGAGGTTATGATGTGAGACTCCAGGTGTAGTGTTTTCTTCTGGATCCACATTAAAAAGAGAAATGCAGTACTTCACAGTGAGGATCTCATAAAGTAGGCAGGCATGGTTAAAAGCCATAGTCTCTGTTATCTCTGTTACCTGTCCAGTTCAAGCAGATGTGGTAGCACAGCAGTCACCATTGGCTCACTGGGAGCCTGTGTCACCTACAAGGACTGATAACCACAGGAGCCCAGGGAAATTGTGGTGCATTTGCTAGCAGGGCTTAGCAAAGAGCCAGGCTCCTAGTGCAATACACATGTTGACTACAACAAACCAAAAGTGGGCTTACTGCAGGATACTCTTAAGTTCTCAGTCCCTTGTGTGCCTTAATGTCTGCTTTCTGCCTAGGCTATGGGTGTCAGTCGAATCTGTAACGTTAACATCTCAATCACACTGCAAGGTTTGTTTTCTCTGTGATGGTCTTGGCAGCACAAAGCTCACTGGTGTGACTGAGGTGTAGGAGTGAGACTCAGGCATTTTCTGGAGCTTCCATTACAGTAAAACATGATTGGGGTTGGGTTTTTTTTCTGAAGTCAGCTGTGTTAAAATACCATTTCAAGCTTGCTTTTTAAGTCCCTGTACACTTCTTAGACTAATTTCTGTACCATTCTTGAAAATACATCTAGGTCTGTTCAAATACAGTCTCAAATGATAATGAAGTACTGTTAGACGTGTTGGAGTAGAGCATATCTTCAGTGGGCTGCCTCTTGCTGCAGCAATAGCTTTCACTGGGGAGAGAGTTTGTGCTATCTAATTTGGAGCTTGAGAAGCTGGCAGAATCCACTGTCAGCAAAAGCCAGCGTTACCAGAAGGCAAATTGCTGCAACGCTTCCTGCTGCTCACAGGCAATAATAGAGTCTCTTTCTCTTCCTCTTTACTTCTGGATATTTGAACAAAGATGACTTTTCAAAGATCCTTTCCCATTCTCTGTTGTAGTTGGGTTATTGAATGTTTCTCATGCCCTGGACACTTCTGTGGCACATGTTCCTGCTCAGGTAGTTGTCCAGCTTCATTACTAGAGACAACTTAAATGAGAAGCTTGCATAGGGAAGTTGTCTAACCCATTCCAGTGCTGAGCTGGTGAGAAATAGTTGTAACTTGAAAACTGTTACTTCCTGACTACAATATCCTTTTACCTGTTTGGAAACTTACAGTATGTCCCCACTATTACAGAATCATAGGATCACCTGGGCTGGAAGAGACCCTTCAGATTGAGTCCAGCCACAGCCTAACCCTGCCCAGCCCACCAGTCCTTAAGCACTTCATCCACACTCCTTTTAAACCCCCCCAGGGATGGTGACCCCACCACCTCCCTGGGCAGCCTGTGCCAATGCCTGACAACCCTTTCAGTACAGAAATCCTTCCTGATCTCCAACCTGAATCTCCCTGGTGCAATTTTAAGCCATTCCCTCTTGTCCTATTGCTTGTCACCCAAGAGAAGAGACCAACCCCAACATCTCTGCAATCACCTTGCAGGCAGTTGTAGAGAGTGATGAGGTCTCCCCTCAGCTTCCTTTTCTCAAGGCCAAAAAGCCCCCAGCTCCTTCAGCTGCTCCTCACAGGGCTTGTGCTCCAGACCCTTCACCAGCTCCTCTGCCCTCCTCTGGACGTGCTCCAGCATCTCAACATCCTTCCTGTAGTGAGGGGCCCAAAACTGGACACAGCACTCGAGGTGCAGCCTCACCAGAGCTGGGTGCAGTGGAACTATCACTGCCCTGCTCCTGCTGGCTATAGCTACCCTGGTTCTTTCAGGTCTCTCTATTTTTTAAGCTGAGATGCAGTTGCCACTTCCCTCAGGCTCTTTAGGTGGCTCACATCTTTCTCTAGCACAGGGCAGTACGAGTGGGAACTATTGCACTTGCACAGTTGTTTTCTGTGGTGGTGGCTCTGTATAGCTGAGATCTGCTTCTCTGGTGTCTAGTTCTGCACACTCACCTGAACCTGGCAGGCAGAGAGCATGACAGGCTGTGGATGTGCAGAGGGGGTAGTTCTTAATGGCTCTTTGTGCTTCTAGTGTGAAGTCCCAGAGGGTGGGCTGGTCCCCAAGTCCCTCTACCGAACAGCAGAAGAGTTGGAGAACGAAGACATAAAGCTTTGGACTGAAACAATCTACCAGTCTGCAAGTGTCTTCAAAGGAGCTCCTCATGAGGTATGGTTGCAGACTGCCCTGCTTTTCTTTCACTTCAGCCCTCTGCTCTGGACTCTGTCCCTTGGACTGAAAATGGTTTAGAACTTGATTATTCGGTTGCCATGCTTCCACCTTGTTATTCTGTAGTTCTGCTGCACAGTGATGCTTTAGTAGCTGACATTTGTGACCATTCCTGGTATCTTGTGGCCTTTTGGAGAATATATCCCTGGGTTTTGTTCTAGTCAAAGCCATATCCTAAAGCAAAGAGAAACAATACTCCCAGAAGCAACTTGAGAGCTTCTGAAAATCATGTTAAAGATGTTCCATCAGGAGACAATTTGTATCTACAATCCTTTTGAACAGTCAGAACTAAACCCAGCAACAAAAAAGTCTGTTCTTTGTGTCCTGCTCTGGTGGGAGTTTCTTTACTGAGTGAATTGCTGCTAATAAGACTGTTCTGTCTCAGGTTCTCATTCAGATCGTGGATGCCTCGTCCGTGATCACGTGGGACTTCGATGTGTGCAAGGGTGACATTGTTTTTAACATCTTTCATTCCAAAAGAGCCCCTCAGCCCCCTAAAAAGGACTCTCTGGGAGCTCACAGTATTACATCTCCTGGTGGCAACAACGTCCAGCTGATAGATAAAGTCTGGCAGTTGGGGCGCGATTACAGCATGGTGGAGTCTCCCCTCATTTGCAAAGAAGGGGAGAGCGTGCAGGTGAGACTGCTGAATCCTGGCGTGGGAGAAGCTGGAGGCCAGCTCCAAAACTGGATGTTCTAATTCATAATTGTTATTGATGACTGAGCTGTGATTCAGCTCTGGGCTGTCTGCTTGCTTCTGGCCGACATTTCAGCTTAGGTTCCTAGCTGGATGCTGCAGGGAACAGGGTTTATGTGGGATCTGCTGTGAGGGGAGGAGGTCCCTGTGCTCAAGGTTCCTGAAAGGGGGTTTTTTTTTTGATGATATTTGCCACCTGTCCTTTAACTTCCATGTTTGATATTAGGTGCAGCATGTTTACAATCACTGCTGTTCCTTTTGACTTGAACTAAGGGTTGAAGCCTCTGAAAAAGGAGCTCCTTCAGTCAGCCCCTTCAAGCATTAAACTGGAAATATGGGCAGTGACCTCTTGAACTGCACTTTCCTTTTCTATGAGGCACAAGCCTTGACTGCTTTTTCCAGTCCCAAAGGACAGCTGTTAATGAAAATAAATGGAAAAAATGGTTCTTGTTTTAAACAAGAACTTTGTCCTTTTGGCATCTTTAAATCCTAACCCCTTGACATTGTCAGAAAGGAGGAGGATCAGCTGGCATGGTCGTGACTTCTGTAAGCATGCTGTGCAGGGAGAGTTGACTGAAGCTGCCAGTTGGCTGAGGAAAAAGAATTCTGGGCATGTAGGCAGTTTTTCTAAGCTTGGAAAAGAAATTTTAAACCTCCAGATCTTTGTGTTAACAAAGCTAATTTCCCCATTTTTTTGCTGTGGCTGCTTCCAGGGATCACATGTGACCAGGTGGCCTGGCTTCTATATTCTCCAGTGGAAATTTCACAGCATGCCTGCCTGTGCTGCAACCAACCTGCCTCGTGTGGATGATGTGTTAGCATCTCTACAGGTCTCCTCTCACAAGTGTAAAGTGATGTACTACACAGAAGTAATAGGATCTGAAGATTTCAGGTACGTCTGGCTGAGGTTCACAAAGGTCAGCCCGTGCCAAACCTTTCTGCTGTTAATTAGAGCATAGAATCATGGGATGTGTAAGGTTGGAAGGGACCTTCAAAGACCTGCAGTGAGCAGGGACATCTTCACTAGAGCAGGTCACTCAGAGCCCCACCAAGCCTGGCCTTGAATGTCTCTAGGGATGGGGCCACCACCACCTCTATGGGCAGCCTGTGCCAGTGACCCACCACCCTCAGAGGCAAGAACTTTTCCCTAATATCCAACCTAAATCTCTCCTTTTCAAGTTTTAAACCATGACCCCTTGTCCTATTGCCCTTGGGATCAGCTCTTCCCCCAGCTTTCTTACAGCCACCTTTCAGGGACTGGAAGGACAATGATGAACCCAGTGTCTGGTTCACTTAAATACAAGCAAATTGTGAAGACTTGTGTTTTCTTAGGCAAAAAAAAAAACCCCAACCAAACAAAAATCAACCAGTACTGACACTGGAGGTACTTGCTGTATAAAAGGGGTTCATGAGTTATCTCATTGTAACCATCACTTTGCTCTGCTTTGAAGGTGTTGTGTGAGGAGTTGTGCTTGGCAGGTTGTGAGGGAGAAATGGGCACAACTCAGAACAGAATTGAGCCAGTTCAGTTGGCTGCCAGGTGATACACCTGACTGAAGCTAGTTCTCTGTCTCTTTGAACAGTATTTGTGTTTGCAAGGTGTTCTCTGTCTCCATCTCATGTGATGAGGCAGAAAAGCTTTCTGAGTGTCAGCACCAAAACTGTTACTTGCTTTTTATGTGGTGTGCAAAGAAATACAATATAGACCCAGAGCAGAAATCAAAATCTCTGCGTGTCCTCAAGCTTAAAACTACTTTGTTTTCTATTGCAGGGGATCTATGACCAGCCTTGAATCAAGCCACAGTGGATTCTCCCAGCTCAGTGCTGCCACCACCTCTTCTAGCCAGTCCCATTCCAGCTCCATGATTTCCAGGTAGTGCCACAACAGCTGAAAAGCAAATGGATGAGCTGGCTGGACCCTCACCTGTGGCAGCTGACTGCAATACAGCGTATTCAACTGGCAATTGTGCAAAAAAAAAACCCCCACCCCACAAAAGCCTTTTATATAGATAGTGAAGTAGCTGTTTGAATTTTAAACTTAGTGGGTCTGGTCCTTGTTAGATCCAACAGCTTGTCTCTTAACTTTAACCCTTTTTTCTTAACTCAGCCATAAATACTGTTGCAAGCTTGCTTGCACAGATCCTAACTCCTAACACAAGGGCTCTCACTGAAAGGAAAAATAACCAGTGTGTCAGTTAAGAATATTACTGTTTTTTTTAAGCTGTGTAAATGTTAAAAAGCAAAAAAAAAAAGAGAAAAAAAAAACCCTACCAAAAACTGCTCCATAGTTCATCAGAGACCAACTGCAAGTCTCCTGTCAGGACACTCCTTGCCACCTTGAGAAATCCCCTGTGATCTTCCAGTGCTGCAAACTCTCCTCCCCTTGCCTCTCAGTGATGTCCAAGACAAAGCAGAGCAGTTGCTGGATACTTGACTTTGTGAGTCCACTCTTTTCAAAGCATGCCCACGGAGCTGTGGCCAGGCTGCAAACACTAAGAACTTTTGTATGAGCACATTTTTTTTTTGGGGGGGGGGGAGGGAGGGGGAAATTTGAGCTCTGGGTCTTGATGGGTTAAAGCAATTCATTCTTTCCTTGGATCTGCGCTTGAAGCACTGCGGGGAGAGAGGCAGAGAGCAGCAGGCTCTCCCTCACTGTGTCATGCTGGGCTGCTCCACAATTGGCTTGAGGATTTATTCCCAGCTCTGTGCTGGAGCTTCATTCCACTTCCTTACTACACTCCACGTGAACTGATTTTTACCCAGACTCTGTTCTTACCAGGAATTTAATGCAGAGTTTAAGCTTGCTTCTTAAATCAGCCTAAAGGAGGTATGGCTTCTCATCCTTCCTGTGCACTTTCCAATCCCTCTTGCCTCCATCCCTGTACAGCTCACAACCAGAGGGCTTCAGTCCCATGCAGCAGGAGTGTGATGTAATACAGGGAGTGGAGGGACCTCTCTGCAAAGTGATATAGTCAAAGATGCTCCAGCAGTGCCTGCTCCACCTTTTTAACTGTTGTTACTGCCAGTTTGGACTTTGTCCCTGTTCTACCCAAGCCTAAACAATCCTACTTGAACTCTTTCTCCTCAAGTCTGTTCAGGCATTCTTTGTCTTCGAGCCCTCCTGCACAGCAGCCTGAAGTGCTGAGCTGTCCCCAGACAGCTACAGACCTGGCTGGCAGTGGGGCAGAGATTTCAGCCTGCAGTGCAGCAGGATTGCCATCGTTAGACCCTGCTTGGTCTTTTGTCACCTCCTTAGCGCTAAACTGTCCTACCCAGGCAGAAGGAGCTACTGTGCTGGCTGCAGTTGCTGCTGGAAAGCTGGACGGGCTCTGCTCCATCCTGGGGAGAGTTGTTACCTGTGTGAGTGAGCAGCAGAGGAGCTGGTGGAGGCCTTGCACTTCCAGAGCAGGACTAACTCAAGATGTCCTGCTTGAGGGAAGCTGGTTCCAAACTCTGTATAGATCTTTTTTGTGAAGCAAAGCTTGCATGAGGCTGGCTGCACAAACCTCTAGCTAGGAGCACATCCTCCCAGGGGCCAGATGTGGCTGAGGAGTGTGGCAGGCAGCTGATGGAGTATTCTAGTAACAGCTGTAGGGGAGCTGAGGCCAGTCTCCTTAAACTCAAAACAAACGGGCCAGTTTTGTCTTTTCTTTTTGGACCAGTTTTGTCTTTTCTTTTTGGACTTAGAATTTGAAGATGGAGGTGAAACTATCGCTGTGGGGGACAGGCCACCCCTTGTGTGTCAGGGGGCTCCCAACCTCCCTCCCCCACAGCCAAGTCTGCTGAGGAGGGACCCAGCTTGCTGCAGAGGTGCTTTGATCCTTGACACCCAGCAGCGTTGCTGGGGGTGCAGCAGGAGGCGCAGCGAGCTTGGCTCAGTGACACTCAGGGCTCGCTAGGAGCGCTGCTGGACCAGGCTGAGAGGGCTGAAGATGGTCCCCTTTCTTTCTCTTTCTCTCTCTCTCTCTCAGATGGCGATTTTGCTGACAACTGTAAGGAAACTGCTTCATTCAACACTCCACATCTGTCCAGAGGTGTCTGGCTTTCTAGACCTTTTAGAGTTGCAGTCCCTTTTCAAGTCTGAAGATCCTTATTTTTGTTTTTCACTTGAGCTGGCTCAAAAGTGGCCCTTAGGGTTCTTCCTGCTGTTAACACATCTTTCAGAGCTCAAAGCACACGACAGCACCTTTTATCTGGGGAGATAAAATTCCAGAAAAACAATAGTTAATCCTCCCCTAAGCAAAGTGCTGTGGCAATATGACTTGATCACTGCAGTCTGACTAATTAATTTCCCATATCCTGGTCTTTCTTTGTGTGCTGGTGTTGCTGCTCTGACTTCTCTCAGCCAATAACTCTTCTGTTGGCTTTTTCCCCTCCCTGTTCTTGTCCTCCTGCACTTTCCTGTCTGTACTCATCAACTGCATATCAAATTCTGTAAATGTTTTGTATACATAATACCTCATTCTTGGTAATAAAATACAGATAGTCTTTAAAAGATTTTTTTATTGTTCTCAATAAATGTGAATTGTTTGGAAAAAAGGCTCAGCCTCTGCGTGTCCCTCATGGGGTGCAAAGCTTCCAGGGTATTTTCCCTGCTGACTCTGAGTCTGACAGAGGTGTTATGTGGGGTGCCACTGGGGAGGCGATTGGGGTGCTGTTGGGGAGGTGACTGGAGAGGCAACTGGGGGACCACTGGGGAGGTGTTTGGGGTGACACTGCAGGATGCCACTGGGGAGGCATTTGGGTTGGCACTAGAGAGGTGTTTAGGGTGCCACTGGGGAGGCATTTGGGGTGCCACTGCAGATGCCACTGGAGAGGCAACTGGGGGACCACTGGGGAGGTGTTTGGGGTGGCACTGTACGATGCCACTGGGGAGGCGTTTGGGTTGGCACTAGAGGGGTGTTTAGGGTGCCACTGGGGAGGCATTTGGAGTGCCACTGGGAGGTGTTGAGGGTGCCACTGGGGAGGTGACTGGAGTGCCACTGGAGAGGCAACTGGGGGACCACTGGGGAGGTGTTTGGGGTGGCACTGCAGGATGCCACTGGGGAGGTGTTTGGGGTGGCACTAGAGAGGTGTTTAGGGTGCCACTGGGAAGGCATTTGGGGTGCCACTGGGGAGGCTATTGGGGTGCCACTGGGGAGGTGTTTAGGGTGCCACTGGGGAGGCGACTGGAGTGCCACTAGAGAGGCTATTGGGGTGCCACTGGGGAGGCTATTGGGGTGCCACTGAGGAGGTGTTTGGGGTGCCATTGTAGGATGCCACTGGGGAGGTGTTTCAGTGAAGCAGCTGGTGTGGGGAGCAGAACCCCCAGCAGGTAGGAGATGGGACAAAAGGGGGGTCAGGAGGTGAGCAGCCTCAGCCAGACGCCTTCTCAGGCAGGAGGCTGAGACAATCACTTTTGGGGAATTAAGATTATTGGTTTTAGTAGCAGAAGTAGGCAAAGCTTTAGCTATTTTTAAAACAGGAGCCAGGAAACATCAGGCTGTGGTTTTTCTAAGCCCCAGACTCGGAGCTGGGGCTGAAACATCCATTTCTGGCTGGACTTTCAGATTTTATCCCAGCTTTAAAGTTTCTAAAATGAGAATCTTTAACTAGGGTGGTGGAGGGTCTGTCAGCACCACCAGATGGCTGCCTGACCTACTTCAAGTTTTAACATGTGGCAAATATTTTTATGCCAGGGCATAATTACCATGGAGAGGCTTACTGCTGCTCTGGAGGCTGCTAAATGCAAAAAGCCCTTGAAAAGATGTTGTAGGAGAAGGTGGCTTTAGCCTGTTTGGCTGTGCTATGCCTGTGGAGGCAGTGGCAATGCTGCCTTTCCCCACCAATGCTCCTCTTTTTGAATAGCAATTAAAACAGCCAGGATTTAATTGAGCTGAGCTGGTGCCAAGGGAGCGGGCAGGGCCTGTGCTTCCCCTTGGAGAAGTGTTGTCCCTGTTGAGCCCTGTGAAATTGCCCCTGCCCTTTCTCCACCTGCCTCCCTGGGCAGCACCCCCAGCTCCCCACAAACCTGGGGCTCCCTCTCCTCCCTTTCTGGTTTGCAAACAAGCCCATAAATGCTCACCCAAGGCAAAAGGGTCCTGACCTGCCCTTACAGTGTCCCCGAGCATCCCAGCTCCTGGAGCAGGGGCTGTCTGTCTGTCTGTCTGTCTGTCCCACATGAGCAGCCAGGACTTTGCTCTTCCCATCACTTTGTGGGCAGGTTCATTGTGCTGCTCAGCAGACAGACAAGGCAGAGAATGAAGAGGAGAGACAGACGTTAACCCCTGCTCATGCCCAAGCAGTGCAGGAGGCACTCGGAGCCCCCCCATCAGGGTGGGTGCTGAGCTGGGGTACCTGGGGTGCGCCAGGGCCACCCCCCTGCACCCTGAGCCCCTCGGGGCTGCACTGTGCCCCCAGCTTGGGAGGAAGGTGCAAGGTCAGGGCAGTGCACAGCCCCTGGGGAAGCTGCTCGATGCCTCCAGGAGAGAAAAAGCCCCGGCGTGTCAGGCTTTGGGTGGCTCTCCGGAGCCATTAGCAGCCGGTGCATCTCAGGGCCGGGGCTGCGCTGCTGCCCCGGGGGAGGCCCCAGCCGTCGGGGCGGCTGCAGCACCGCGAGTCCCTGGGGAAACCCCACTAGATGGTGCCAGCGGCCCACGGACACGCGTGTCCCCTCTGCCCGGCCAAGGGGCTGTCCAGCACCCGGGCCTGGCTGGCAACACCCAGGTCTGGACCAAAAACAGGGCAGGTGCCCCCCCATCACCACCCCCCTCCAGCAAAGGGGGAACCTTCCCAGGGAGCAGCTGCCTCTCCGGACCCCGGCCACACAGAGCAGCCAGGCTGGGGCATCACAGCCCCATCCTCACCCTCACCCCATGTGCTGTGCCCTGCACAAGCCCCACAGCCTGAGGGATGCTCAAGGGTCCTTCAGGCATCACCCTGTCTTCTCTTTGGTTCTCCTGCTAAGAGGGGGGGTGTCTTCCAAAACGGTCCCCATCACATGAGAGTACTGAGGGACCAAAGCAACATCAGGGAGAATGCTCCAGAACTGGTGGTGTGTGGGGGGGTTTATAGGGTTGGGACAATGTTCTGCTTCTTGCTGATGGCCCTGGTCAGAATTAGCCCATGAGTGGCACAGGGTCATTACCAAACACTGAGGTTTAATTAGGCACAGGACCCAACTGGGGAAAGCAGGAGTAGGGGGGGGGGGAAGAGGTGGGACAGGAGAGTGAACACTGCTCCTCACCAGGGCACCCCCAACCGCCCCAGGGTGGGGATCAGCCAGGGCCACCACACTGTCCCCAGGGTAAAAGGTCGTGTCCCTCCCACCCCACTGCAGCTCTGAGCAGTTCCCACCCCGGGGAGGGGGCACAGGTCAGAGCTGGGTAGGGAACAGGCTCCCTGGCAGGACCCATCACAGTCCCTTGGTGGCTCTCCGGGGCCACCCGCTCTGTCGCCAGCACCGGTCACACGTTGGGAAGGGCAAGAACAAGGTAAACACATTAAAATCCCTCCTCTGAGCCTGTCTGTGCACTGGCTGCCCCACTTTGGGCTCCACACAGACATCCCTGGGGGGCTGTGGGGCTGTACCCACCCAGCACGGAACCACACTGGGCTGCAGCCCTCCTTTCATCCTGCCTTTCCTAAGGTGAGGATGCAACCAAAGTGCTGCTGCACTAAGTTCTGCCACCAAAAAAAAGAGCCTTGAAGGGATGGAAAACCCCAAATTTTTGCTTTTTCATAGATGTTTGCACTGTTATAGCACACTGCCTCTTCTTGGGGTGCTAAAATAGCAGCAAGGGGTGGGGGGTGGAGGAGTCTCAGTTCTGAGATGTGTTTGGCAGATCAGGGAGGGCTGCTGCTCCCTTCGGTGCTGCCAGGTCTTACCAGCCCTGGGGAGTGATGGGCAGCTCAGTGCATCCCCCCTCGAGGCTTCTGCCTGGCTGGAGAGGCCAAACAGCACCGGCTCCTCTGCCCCTGTCCCTGCTCACACCCAGGAGCCCACCCATCTGCTGCGCGGCAGCGGCCGCCGGGGCTGGTGAATACAGCCCGGTCATCAACTGCTTTTGCTCCAGTGGATTTCCTTGAAATCCCTCACTGCTGAGTGATGGATCTGTTTCATAACAGCTCCCAGAAACCCACCCCAGTGTGTGCTGCTGGCACGGGGCGGGGGGGCCAAGGGCTGCCCGGGAGAGCCAGGGGTCTGTGGAGGGAGGTGTCCGGGCTGTGGTGATGCTGCTTGGGCACCAGCACCAGCCCGACCCCAGCCCATGCACCCCACACTCTGCACCCTGCTGACTTGGTGGGTGAGGGTGCCCCTGTGGGACCCCTGCAGCCCCCATGGCCACCCCAGCCCTGGGATGAGCAGCCAGAGGAGATTCTTTCCTTGCCAGATATGGGCTGGTTTTGGGGGTGGAAGCTGCTGGGCAGCTCTGGCCATAGAGAGGGGCTGACAGCAGACGGGGTCCTGGGGGGCTGCTGCCCCCATGGCTTTCCTCAGCAGAGCCCTGTCTTGCTGAGCGAGGCTCAGGCTCTGTCAGCCTGTCTGTCTGTCCCCTCTGCAGCCTCCTCCAAGGAGCTGTCTGAGGGTGTTGTGCCCCCCCCTGTGTTTCTGAAGATGAAATAGGACACATGGCACGATAACACTGATGCCCTGAGCCAGCTCTGGGCAGCTGCAGCCACGCTTGTTTATTTGTCCTTCACAAGAACATAACAAGAAGCGAAGCAGGAAGGGCCCTGGGAGCTCTCCTGGGGGCTGGCATGGGGACAGCTGCCTGGCTCTGGAGGGGAGATGTCACCCCACTGCCAGCAGCCAGGGGCAGTGTCGCTGGGGCCCTCCAGCCCTCCCAGTAACGCTCCCCCTTCCAGCCCCAACCCAGCCCCCCAGGACCCTCAGCACCCCAAGAGCACAGGAGCAGGAGTTGCTCCATGCCAGGCCAGGAGTTTCAGCCCTGCTTTGGACCCTCCTCCTCCTCACAGGGTGTGGGTTTGGGTGGTTCAGAGCTCCCAGTGCTGTTGGTCTCTAGCAGTTCATGGCACCCAGCAACCCTCCTTGCAGTGCTGTGTGGTGTGGGAGAGAGGAGCAACAGCTGAGGAGGAGGAGGAAGGGCAAATTCCATCCCCTGGGGCAAGGGCACTTCTCCAGAGCCTTCCTCCTCCCCTGGGATGAGGCAGGATCTTGCCAAGCAGCAGTGGGGTGCAGCTCCCTGGGACTGGTGCAGAGCAGCAGGATGTTGGAGCCACAGCATCCCAGCCCACAGGCACAGCATGAGGGGTGTCTGGCACACAGTGAGAGCCACAGGTGTGTCCCCAGTGGGACCAGTATGGCCATGGGGAGCACTGGTGTGAAGGCAGCTGCACCCATCCAGCCCACCCAGCCCTCCTGGCGCTGAGGCAGTGGTCCTGCAGGACACGCTGGGATAGGGGCTGGATGCTGTGACTTGCAAGGAGCCTGCACAGGGCCTGCTGTGGAGCTGCAGGAGGAAGACATGAGTGAAGAGTGGGTGAGGAGCAGGGCAGTGGGTAGCACAGCACGGGGTTCTTGGAAAGCTGTGACAGGTTCATGGCACGTGGGGGACCTGGCGGTGCCCACAGCCACCCCAGGGCTCTGGGGATGAGCCTGGAGCTGCAGCCATGGAGCCACAGCCATGCACTCTGCCAGCCCAGGAGCAGCCCTTAACCCCCCTGCCCCCCTGCCCCAGGGAGGGAGAAGCAGGTGAAGAGACCAGGTCAGGGAGATGCTGCGGGGACCCGGGTGACGCCTGGCACACGCGTGCCAACCCCCCCCCCAGGAGATGCTGGCGCAGGGACGGCCAGGGAGGGAGCAGGCAGGACCTGGGGGCTCTGAGTCAGGGCACCGACGTCACAAGCTGCCAGCTCCTGCAATGCTGGAGCCCTCAAGAGCCCCCGCAGAGGATGGGAGATGCTGCTGGGGTCAGTGCTGGCTGCAGGAGGCTGGGGGGGGGGGACCCGGCGAGCCCAAACCCAGCAGGTGACAGCAGAGCGAAGGGCAGAGCTGCTGCCTTCCCCCCCCAGGGCTCTGCTCCTGGTTCAGGGAGGGGCACAGTCACACATCTTGGCTGGCCACGGAAAGTGCTGCCAGGAAGAAGTGTTTCCAGCCCTGGAGCGAGTGCCCAGCTGAGGGCAGAGGGCCAGGCTGCAGCAGGGGGGGCTCGGCGGTGAGTTTAAGCCCCCCTGACAATGAGAGTGCTTCTCCTAACCTGCTGCAGCCCCTCTCTGCCAGCAGCTTTGCAAGGAGGTTTCTTAAAGCCTTCCAGACTGGGGGGACCCCAGCAGCAAAGCACCACGAGCCCTGGAACAGCATCCATCCCTGGGCAGAGAGGTCCTCTCCAGTTCTTCAGCCCAAGCTCCCTTTGCAGTGCTGGAAAGAGAGGAGAGGGAGAGGAGAGGGAGAGGAGAGGGAGAGGAGAGGGAGAGGAGAGGGAGAGGAGAGGAGAGGAGAGGAGAGGAGAGGAGAGGAGAGGAGAGGAGAGGAGAGGAGAGGAGAGGAGAGGAGAGGAGAGGAGAGGAGAGGAGAGGAGAGGAGAGGAGAGGAGAGGAGAGGAGAGGAGAGGAGAGGAGAGGAGAGGAGAGGAGAGGA